>OX276376.1:67877226-68477226 GCA_946251855.1 Alsophila aescularia
CCGTTATCGCGTTAAAACTCCCCAAACAAACAAACACTTTCATATATTGGTTTGGATTTACTGTGAGGGCCATCGGTCCTCTGGCGGTATGTCCAGAACACAGACCATTGAGGAGATAGTCCAGAATAGCATCTTTGTTCAGAATACGACTTTTTTGTACAATACCTAAATTTATTTATCTTTATTAAACGCACGCATTCTTTGCAAATTAATATTATGTTTCTTGTTTTAAGTTTCCTTCAAAATAAACTAGATGGCATCACCATCCAAATGAGATCGCGGTATCAGTAGGTATATTCGCAATACTTCGGTAGGTACAGTGCCACCAACTTATCTGTGTACCGAATAGGGGCGTGAGTGTTCCAGTCAATCAATAAGTAGACCAATCAAAAAACAGAGAAATACAGAAAATGTGAACCACATTCGTGGCGGCTGTAGTTTCTTTTCTTGACACTTCACAGATAAGTTGGTTGCACTGTAGTTATCCATCAACAGCGTAGATCAAGGTGACTAAAGCTAAATCTGACATGACGGTAAAAAGTTATAATTTTTCAGACATATCAATTAAGACTTTGCTTTAGTCACCGTTGATCGATCCGAGATGACCATTTGCTGAAGAGGCACTTTCGCTCATGTTCATTCATATGGTTTTCTCATTTGCAGTACACTCGCGTTCGCTGATCGAGCTCTTGGTTTATACGCGAATATATGACACTAGCTTCGCCCCGAAGCTTTTCCCGCGTGAAAACTTTACCACCCCCGTTCATCCCGTTAGCAAGTAATTTGAAAAAAAAACTTGTTTATTCCATATAGTACCTACTCAAAGAATATTACCTCCAAACTTTAAATCTCTCGGTTCACTGGTTTAGGCTGCGCTTTGTCTGTCGGTCAGTCAGTACTTCAGTGCCTAGAGTCATTGATTGAATCAGGGAAAACAGTAGGTATTTATTGCACGTTTATCTTTTTTGTGGTCAAAGATATGCGACCTATAAGCCCAAGTAAACGGTAGGTGTCAAGCTACTATGTGGTTGGTGTGGTTTAAATTTAACGGACAGGGTAGGCAAAGTCAACACTTAATCATTGTGCCTAGAGGTAACCACAGACTACGACATATACTACTACTACTTTATATTGTATTTTTGTACCTAATGTGTAATTTTTATTATTGTAATTTTTTTATTTTATGTGACATTTCCGTGCGTGACGTCACCTGCCGTTCCCAACGGAAGACCAGCGCTGGTTGTTATTAACACGCATTATGCTGAGTTGGGGCCGGCTTATGGCAAAAAACTTAACTAACTACTTAGGTACTAACTTACTTCTTCAATGTTTTTATTTTATGTGACATTTCCGTGCGTGACGTCACCTGCCGTTCCCAACGGAAGACCAGCGCTGGTTGTTATTAACCAGCATTATGCTGAGTTGGGGCCGGCTTATGGCAAAAAACTTAACTAACTACTTAGGTACTAACTTATTTCTTCAATGTTTTTATTTTATGTGACATTTCCGTGCGTGACGTCACCTGCCGTTCCCAACGGAAGACCAGCGCTGGTTGTTATTAACCAGCATTATGCTGAGTTGGGGCCGGCTTATGGCAAAAAACTTAACTAACTACTTAGGTACTAACTTATTTCTTCAATGTTTTAATTTTATGTGACATTTCCGTGCGTGACGTCACCTGCCGTTCCCAACGGAAGACCAGCGCTGGTTGTTATTAACCAGCATTATGCTGAGTTGGGGCCGGCTTATGGCAAAAAACTTAACTAACTACTTAGGTACTAACTTATTTCTTCAATGTTTTTATTTTATGTGACATTTCCGTGCGTGACGTCACCTGCCGTTCCCAACGGAAGACCAGCGCTGGTTGTTATTAACCAGCATTATGCTGAGTTGGGGTCGGCTTATGGCAAAAAACTTAACTAACTACTTAGGTACTAACTTATTTCTTCAATGTTTTTATTTTATGTGACATTTCCGTGCGTGACGTCACCTGCCGTTCCCAACGGAAGACCAGCGCTGGTTATTATTAACCAGCATTATGCTGAGTTGGGGCCGGCTTATGGCAAAAAACTTAACTAACTACTTAGGTACTAACTTATTTCTTCTATGTTTTTATTTTATGTGACATTTCCGTGCGTGACGTCACCTGCCGTTCCCAACGGAAGACCAGCGCTGGTTGTTATTAACCAGCATTATGCTGAGTTGGGGCCGGCTTATGGCAAAAAACTTAACTAACTACTTAGGTACTAACTTATTTCTTCAATGTTTTTATTTTATGTGACATTTCCGTGCGTGACGTCACCTGCCGTTCCCAACGGAAGACCAGCGCTGGTTGTTATTAACCAGCATTATGCTGAGTTGGGGCCGGCTTATGGCAAAAAACTTAACTAACTACTTAGGTACTAACTTATTTCTTCAATGTTTTTATTTTATGTGACATTTCCGTGCGTGACGTCACCTGCCGTTCCCAACGGAAGACCAGCGCTGGTTGTTATTAACCAGCATTATGCTGAGTTGGGGCCGGCTTATGGCAAAAAACTTAACTAACTACTTAGGTACTAACTTATTTCTTCAATGTTTTTATTTTATGTGACATTTCCGTGCGTGACGTCACCTGCCGTTCCCAACGGAAGACCAGCGCTGGTTGTTATTAACCAGCATTATGCTGAGTTGGGGCCGGCTTATGGCAAAAAACTTAACTAACTACTTAGGTACTAACTTATTTCTTCAATGTTTTTATTTTATGTGACATTTCCGTGCGTGACGTCACCTGCCGTTCCCAACGGAAGACCAGCGCTGGTTGTTATTAACCAGCATTATGCTGAGTTGGGGCCGGCTTATGGCAAAAAACTTAACTAACTACTTAGGTACTAACTTATTTCTTCAATGTTTTTATTTTATGTGACATTTCCGTGCGTGACGTCACCTGCCGTTCCCAACGGAAGACCAGCGCTGGTTGTTATTAACCAGCATTATGCTGAGTTGGGGCCGGCTTAAAGCAAAAAACTTAACTAACTACTTAGGTACTAACTTATTTCTTCAATGTTTTTATTTTATGTGACATTTCCGTGCGTGACGTCACCTGCCGTTCCCAACGGAAGACCAGCGCTGGTTGTTATTAACCAGCATTATGCTGAGTTGGGGCCGGCTTATGGCAAAAAACTTAACTAACTACTTAGGTACTAACTTATTTCTTCAATGTTTTTATTTTATGTGACATTTCCGTGCGTGACGTCACCTGCCGTTCCCAACGGAAGACCAGCGCTGGTTGTTATTAACCAGCATTATGCTGAGTTGGGGCCGGCTTATGGCAAAAAACTTAACTAACTACTTAGGTACTAACTTACTTCTTCAATGTTTTTATTTTATGTGACATTTCCGTGCGTGACGTCACCTGCCGTTCCCAACGGAAGACCAGCGCTGGTTGTTATTAACCAGCATTATGCTGAGTTGGGGCCGGCTTATGGCAAAAAACTTAACTAACTACTTAGGTACTAACTTATTTCTTCAATGTTTTTATTTTATGTGACATTTCCGTGCGTGACGTCACCTGCCGTTCCCAACGGAAGACCAGCGCTGGTTGTTATTAACCAGCATTATGCTGAGTTGGGGCCGGCTTATGGCAAAAAACTTAACTAACTACTTAGGTACTAACTTATTTCTTCAATGTTTTAATTTTATGTGACATTTCCGTGCGTGACGTCACCTGCCGTTCCCAACGGAAGACCAGCGCTGGTTGTTATTAACCAGCATTATGCTGAGTTGGGGCCGGCTTATGGCAAAAAACTTAACTAACTACTTAGGTACTAACTTATTTCTTCAATGTTTTTATTTTATGTGACATTTCCGTGCGTGACGTCACCTGCCGTTCCCAACGGAAGACCAGCGCTGGTTGTTATTAACCAGCATTATGCTGAGTTGGGGTCGGCTTATGGCAAAAAACTTAACTAACTACTTAGGTACTAACTTATTTCTTCAATGTTTTTATTTTATGTGACATTTCCGTGCGTGACGTCACCTGCCGTTCCCAACGGAAGACCAGCGCTGGTTATTATTAACCAGCATTATGCTGAGTTGGGGCCGGCTTATGGCAAAAAACTTAACTAACTACTTAGGTACTAACTTATTTCTTCTATGTTTTTATTTTATGTGACATTTCCGTGCGTGACGTCACCTGCCGTTCCCAACGGAAGACCAGCGCTGGTTGTTATTAACCAGCATTATGCTGAGTTGGGGCCGGCTTATGGCAAAAAACTTAACTAACTACTTAGGTACTAACTTATTTCTTCAATGTTTTTATTTTATGTGACATTTCCGTGCGTGACGTCACCTGCCGTTCCCAACGGAAGACCAGCGCTGGTTGTTATTAACCAGCATTATGCTGAGTTGGGGCCGGCTTATGGCAAAAAACTTAACTAACTACTTAGGTACTAACTTATTTCTTCAATGTTTTTATTTTATGTGACATTTCCGTGCGTGACGTCACCTGCCGTTCCCAACGGAAGACCAGCGCTGGTTGTTATTAACCAGCATTATGCTGAGTTGGGGCCGGCTTATGGCAAAAAACTTAACTAACTACTTAGGTACTAACTTATTTCTTCAATGTTTTTATTTTATGTGACATTTCCGTGCGTGACGTCACCTGCCGTTCCCAACGGAAGACCAGCGCTGGTTGTTATTAACCAGCATTATGCTGAGTTGGGGCCGGCTTATGGCAAAAAACTTAACTAACTACTTAGGTACTAACTTATTTCTTCAATGTTTTTATTTTATGTGACATTTCCGTGCGTGACGTCACCTGCCGTTCCCAACGGAAGACCAGCGCTGGTTGTTATTAACCAGCATTATGCTGAGTTGGGGCCGGCTTATGGCAAAAAACTTAACTAACTACTTAGGTACTAACTTATTTCTTCAATGTTTTTATTTTATGTGACATTTCCGTGCGTGACGTCACCTGCCGTTCCCAACGGAAGACCAGCGCTGGTTGTTATTAACCAGCATTATGCTGAGTTGGGGCCGGCTTAAAGCAAAAAACTTAACTAACTACTTAGGTACTAACTTATTTCTTCAATGTTTTTATTTTATGTGACATTTCCGTGCGTGACGTCACCTGCCGTTCCCAACGGAAGACCAGCGCTGGTTGTTATTAACCAGCATTATGCTGAGTTGGGGCCGGCTTATGGCAAAAAACTTAACTAACTACTTAGGTACTAACTTATTTCTTCAATGTTTTTATTTTATGTGACATTTCCGTGCGTGACGTCACCTGCCGTTCCCAACGGAAGACCAGCGCTGGTTGTTATTAACCAGCATTATGCTGAGTTGGGGCCGGCTTATGGCAAAAAACTTAACTAACTACTTAGGTACTAACTTATTTCTTCAATGTTTTTATTTTATGTGACATTTCCGTGCGTGACGTCACCTGCCGTTCCCAACGGAAGACCAGCGCTGGTTGTTATTAACCAGCATTATGCTGAGTTGGGGCCGGCTTATGGCAAAAAACTTAACTAACTACTTAGGTACTAACTTATTTCTTCAATGTTTTTATTTTATGTGACATTTCCGTGCGTGACGTCACCTGCCGTTCCCAACGGAAGACCAGCGCTGGTTGTTATTAACCAGCATTATGCTGAGTTGGGGCCGGCTTATGGCAAAAAACTTAACTAACTACTTAGGTGCTAACTTATTTCTTCAATGTTTTTATTTTGTGTACTTGTTTTTTGCCATAAATAAAGTCTATGTCTATACTGCACACTGTCTGTACTTATAATAAAGCAAAACGCCGCGGCGGTCTCGGCTTAGAATAAGACCCCTCCCGATACTCCCGTGGATGTCGTAAGAGGCGACTTCTTCTTCCGGTGTGTATTCCCTTACACACCGGAAGATGGGCAGCAGCTTCCTCCGAGTACATATTTGTAACACTGCGGTCACCAATCTGCCTGCCAAGCGTGGTAACTATGGTCGAAGTGTTGAAGTGTTTGTACAGCAAGGCTACCATGACAGTCCGTCTTCAATATAAGAGCACGAATTCTATCCAGTTGCAAAAAGGGGTGAGTCAGGAAGACGTTCTTTCTCCGGAACTGATCACTTCTGCACTGAAAGATATATTCAAGCTTCTGAAATGGAACTCACCTTCGATTTGCTGATGATATAGTGATCATGGCAGAAACCCTGGAAGACCTAAGCACAATGCTCAGTGACCTCAATATAGTTTCCCAACAGATGGGTCTTAAAAGGAACATGGGTAAGACGAATATAATGTCAAATGCCCATGTCGCACCCTTGCCGGTTTATGTTGGAAACGATATTATCGAAGCTGTTGATCACTATGTCTACTTAGGTCAGACGATCCAACTGGGTAGATCCAACTTCGACAAAGAGGTCAACCTACGAATCCAACTCGTATGGGCAACATTAGGGAAATTACGCCATATCTTCTCGTCGCAGATACCGCAGAGCCTCAAGACCAGAGTTTATAATCAGTGCGTGTTGCCAGTGATGACATACGGCACTGAGACATGGTCGGTAACTATTAGTCTCATACACAAGCTTGTTGCGCAGCGTGCAATGGAGAGAACTATGCTCGGTGTTTCACTACGTGATAAAATCCAAAAATAGGAAATCCGTAGAAGAACCAAGGTTACCGACATAGCTCTCAGAGTTTGCAAGTTGAAGTGGCAATGGGCAGGTCATATAGTTCGCAGATAACCGCTGGGGAATAAAGGTTCTCGAATGGCGACCACGAACAAGCAAGCGAAGTGTGGGGAGATCCCCACACGATGGACCGACGACATTGTAGCCATCGCAGGAAGTCGGTGGATGGAGGTGGCACAAAATCGCTCGTCATGGCGCTCTATGTTCTAAAGGCTGACATAATGATTATGATGATAATGAAGTAAAAAAAAAAGTCTGTACAATGAAGATAATAAAAAAAAAAGAAGTGAATTGTGTCTTTCTGTCTGTTTGTTCACGCAACACGTTAAAACTACAGGACCGCTTGCGATGCATTTCTAACTGCTGGATAGCTTAGTTTTTGACTGGGGTACTAGGTATCTTAATCCGAAAATTAATCCTTCGGGCACTGCGCATGCGAGCGCACATAACGTCAGTGTGCGATATCGAGTGAGTTGCTCTCGAAGGGTTAACCACTGACAAGGATTGTGCTAACTATAAGTTACAAATACTATACCGAAAATATACATTAGTGTATGTTGATTTTGAACGATTTGATTTAATGGGTGTAATGGGTCGCCGATTTACATATGCATACCGTGAAATCAGCCAAATAGCTCGCATCACAGGAAGCAATGATCTTAACGGATGCGCGCGCGCCGTCACACCGCCCGACTCCAAATATCGCATTCGACCGTTTTATTACACGGCCGCTGATCGCTCATCAAACATCATCTAAAATTAAAATTGTGCTCTTACGAACATTATGGCGAAAATATGCTAAATAAAGATTTATACTTTTGGGCATAGTGTAAAAAACGGTAATGCTTTCTTTTGCTATTTTTATTTTTAAATAGTTTTATATATGTCGTAGCCAAATCTAACATAAAAAAGTAGCCGATAATATGTGTACTTAAATCTGCAAGCGAGTACAAAATAGTTTTTTTATTACATATCTATCTATACTTATAATAAGTTTATAATAAAGCAATATGTAACGTAAAGTCTGTTTAAAGAATATAATTTAAAAGCTACTGAACAAGTAAATAACATTATTTAAAAGGTGTTTGTCGATCTGTATATTCACGCACGCATCACCTAAAAACTACTTGACCGATTAACATGCAGTTTTCAGTGTTAGGTTTTGACTTAAAATCTGGTGTACCCTGTATCTCTAGAAGCTGAGAAATCGAAATAAAATATTAGACGGCTGAACGAGTTTTGAAGAAATATGGTATTATTAGCACCTAAATACTTTTAGTTCTGAAATAACAGAACTGAATAAATTACTTTTACGAATGTCTTTTTCGTTTTTTTCTCTCGTTGGTATAATCATCATAGTCAATATCTGTTTCTTCCTTCATTTCAACAAAATATCGTTTGTGTTTTTGTTCTCTGTGCCTCTCGGCATCTTTGTAACTTTTCGGATATTCGTCATGCTATAGTAATCATCGTATTTATTATCCTTTGACGAATCTTCTTTGTAACTTTTATCACGTTTTTCATTTTCTCTGAAACTACATTCGTATTTTTGTTTATTCTTAGAAGAGCCATGTCCGTAATGTCTATCATGTTTCCTGTGCTCCTCGGCATGTCTCTGACTATCATGTTTCCTGTGCTCCTCGGCATGTCTCTGACTATCTTTTGACCTACTGAAATGTATCAATTTGTCAGATTTTATTCTGTCTTCAGATGTGTGTACATCTTCTTTGTTTCTGATATATTTCTCGCGCTTCGATTGCCCGTCGTCGTATTGTCTTCTTTCCTTTGAAGAGTATTTGTCCCTACCTTGATTGGAACCATTACCATACCTGGTTTTCTCTAAACAATAATCTTTATCGTCATAATAATTTCGTCTTTTTTTAGGTTCTCGTTCTCGATCATCATTTCTTCTTCTATAAGTATCATGTCGTCTATCTCTGCTTATACTTCTCTCTCTGTGTCTTCTAGAACCTACACTGAAGTCATCACCTTCTGGAGATACTCTTTCTTGCTTGATAACTATGTTAGTTGGTTTATTCTCAGCATGACTTGTTTCTGTAGCCATGTTCAGACTTACGTACGTCTTTGATCCATATTCTGTTTTAATAACGATGCCTTTTGTTTCAGCATATAACTCCATCTGAGAAGAATACACATGTCTTTAGATTATTGTCACACGAAAATAACGATAACTTTCCGACAATGTTATAAAGTACCAGTAGTAAATACCTGGAAAGCTTGCGCTTTCCATCAAGGCGGATGACTTGCTCATTCCGTCCGTTTAAAATGAGATTTCATTTCATTATTATGTGTTACACTTGACACAAATATTATAAACTAGCGACCCGCCCGGCTTCGCACTGGTAGCTAATGAAAAAGGGAAAATTGATCTACATGAAATTATAAAGATTACGGTGATATTAAATTTGATAAGATTTTTAATTTGATTATACATTGTCTGATGATTGTGGGACATCTCATTGTGACTTTTATATTTGTAATTTAAATATGTTTTATTATAAATACTGACAATCAAACAATTATAAAGAATTAACATAATATATGGAAAAAATTACATCCCCTTAGAATTTCTTGGTGCTCTCTTCTCTAACGGGGGTATTTCCGAAGCGTTTGGTCGCTGCGTACCTAAAACTCAGTGTGCCTTAATCGCGTTGTGCCTAAACCAAACGAGAAGTAGGCATATTGAGATTTAGGTCCATTGAGTTTTTGTTCAAGAGTGAGATAGACCCTGTGAGACTTAGGTTATCAGACGGGTAATTCGTCTTCCAGTGTGAGATTTAACTCTGTTGGCACATGAAAGGGAAATTTGTATTTCAAATTCAAAGCATACTAAGTTTACCTAAATTTTATTTATTTGATCTACGAGTATTTATAATATTCTATGTAGTTCTCCTTGTTCATGAGATGTTATTTTGACTTGTAAAAGTGCTATTATTTTGTCTGTTTACAATAAAACACTTTGACGTACAGTTTAACACAAAGAGCACTAGAAAGTTGAGTAAAAAAATATTATGATTTTTACGATTACGTTACTGAATTTTGAGCTTTCTATAAAGAGCGTCATTGACGACTAAGATACGATAATATTTTATCTTAAGATAAAATATCTTAAGATAAAATATCGCTCGCTATACAATTTATATGAACCATCACAAACATAATATATGCTTCTTACAGTATCTTAAGATATCGAGCGATATGGAATTTATTAAAAGATGTCATCTTAAGATACGAAATATATCGTAAAAGATACAAAATATATATTAATATACTATCTTAAGATACAAAATATATCGTAATATGCTCTACAGGTTGCTCTGTTTTGTATTCTCTGGTCAACTTCGACAAAGAGGTCCAACCGACGAATCCAACTCGGATGGGCAGCGTTCGGGAAATTACGCCATATCTTCTCGTCGCAGATACCGCAGAGCTTCAAGACGAAAGTCTATAATCAGTGCGTGTTGCCAGTGATGACATACGGCACTGAGACGTGGTCGCCAACTATTGGTCTCATACAAAAGCTCAGAGTTGCGCAGCGTGCAATGGAGAGAGCTATGCTCGGTGTTTCACTACGTGATAGAATCAGAAATGAGGAAATCCGTAGCAGAACGAAGGTTACCGACATAGTTCTCAGAGTTTGCAAGTTGAAGTGGCAATGGGCAGGCCATATAGTTCGCAGAACCGACAACCGCTGGGGAATAAAGATTCTCGAATAGCGACCACGAACAAGCAAGCGAAGTGTGGGGAGACCCCCCCACACGATGGACCGACGACATTGTAGCCATCGCAGGAAGTCGGTGGATGGAGGTGGCACAAGATCGCTCGTCATGGCGCTCTTTGGGGGAGGCCTATGTTCAGCAGTGGACTTCTAAAGGCTGACATGATGATGATGATACTTTTATAAGTTCCTCTTGAACCAACCTACGCCTAGGTGAAAAAGGGAACAACAAAATCTGTTTAGTATTTTCTGTGATATTAGAGATACAGACAGATTCTGAGATATAGTGAGTCAGACGCGTTCGGGGCTTTCTTTTACAAGTATATAGTGATGCGAAACTATTTTTTCTGTATGTTTGTTACTTTTTCACGCGAACGGCTAAACCTATCTTTATGAAATTTGACACATCACGTGGAAGGATATGGGCTATTTATTTTATCCCGGAATATGACTGTTTTATATACAACGTGTCACTGAATAGCCTTATAAGTACGCAGCAGGTTTGTTTCGATCAAGCATGTATATTCGTTTACGTAGTAAAAATATTTTTATCTTAGTAATTTGCAACAACCCTACATGTTACTATCTACTCGTATCACGTCCATTTTCCATCCATTTACTACATCCATTTACTATCCATCTGCGGGTTCAGGTTGCTAGAACTCTCCTCCTTGCGTGCTGGTGGAAAGATTCCGTTGAGTGGAGACTGTTCACCAGTCCGAGCAGATGTGGGGCGAGCTAGCCTATTGTCTCTTTGCACACACATAATTCGAGTAAGAAGTGCTACTTATAGTTGAAGAAAACGCCGAAGGCTAAGAAAACGACAATGTTATGTAACAATTGAAACTAATCACTTTAAAGAAAAGATTCAATTTTACAAAATAATAAAGAAAATTCGATTCGACAGATTTTCAATTTGACGTTCGACTGACTACTGCGCAGTAGGCTCCGAAGCGCGAGGTCTGTCAATCACACTTGACAAACAGACTTACAAAAATTAAAGGTCGAGGTCGGTATTGATTCTTTCCCAGCTGACTAATAGGTAGTACTATTATTTATTCTGTACTACTAGGGTTTGGTTCCTAGAAGAATCTTGAAAATAAATACATATAATACATGAATGAAAAACTTCGAAATCTCAAAAGGCGTAAAACTAAAGTTGTTCGTCATGACGTGTGGAATACCCCACCTAGGTAGGTAATTATGTTACATCCAGTATACCTTAGTTACATCATATTTACTAATAAATGCACTAAAAATATAGCGTAAATTCGGTTTATATAGAATGTCATTGACTGTTAGTACCTGTATCTTAATGACATCTCTCAACATGTTGGAGTAGTTGGTAGTCTTGACGGCAACGCGGTACTTGGCACGGCGCCACTTCATGTCTCGCACCTCCGCCAGGATCTCCGTTCGACTCTTCACTTTGCTGGTCTGCCGACCCTCCGTGAATTGTTAGTACCTGTGTCTTAATGACATCTCTCAGCATGTTGGAGTAGTTAGTAGTCTTGACGGCGACGCGGTACTTGGCACGCCGCCGCTTCATGTCTCGCAGCTCCGCCAGGATCTCCGTTCGACTCTTCACCTTGCTGGTCTGCCGACCCTCCGTGAAATGTTAGTACCTGTGTCTTAATGACATCTCTAGGCATGTCAGAGTAGTTGGTAGTCTTGACGGCGACGCGGTACTTGGCACGGCGCCGCTTCATGTCTCGCAGCTCCGCCAGGATCTCCGTTCGACTCTTCACCTTGCTGGTCTGCCGACCCTCCGTGAAATGTTAGTACCTGTGTCTTAATGACATCTCTAGGCATGTCAGAGTAGTTGGTAGTCTTGACGGCGACGCGGTACTTGGCACGGCGCCGCTTCATGTCTCGCAGCTCCGCCAGGATCTCCGTTCGACTCTTCACTTTGCTGGTCTGCCGACCCTCCGTGAAATGTTAGTACCTGTGTCTTAATGACATCTCTAGGCATGTCAGAGTAGTTGGTAGTCTTGACGGCGACGCGGTACTTGGCACGGCGCCGCTTCATGTCTCGCAGCTCTGCCAGGATCTCCGTTTGACTCTTCACCTTGCTGGTCTGCCGACCCTCCGTGAAATGTTAGTACCTGTGTCTTAATGACATCTCTAGGCATGTCAGAGTAGTTGGTAGTCTTGACGGCGACGCGGTACTTGGCACGGCGCCGCTTCATGTCTCGCAGCTCCGCCAGGATCTCCGTTCGACTCTTCACTTTGCTGGTCTGCCGACCCTCCGTGAAATGTTAGTACCTGTGTCTTAATGACATCTCTCAGCATGTTGGAGTAGTTTGTAGTCTTGACGGCGACGCGGTACTTGGCAAGGCGCCGCTTCATGTCTCGCAGCTCCGCCAGGATCTCCGTTCGACCTTCACCTTGCTGGTCTGCCGACCCTCCGTGGAACCGTTAGTACCTGTGTCTTAATGACATCTCTCAGCATGTCAGAGTAGTTGGTAGTCTTGACGGCGACGCGGTACTTAGCAAGGCGCCGCTTCATGTCTACCAGCTCCGCCAGGATCTCCGTTCGACTCTTCACCTTGCTGGTCTGCCGACCCTCCGTGGAACCGTTAGTACCTGTGTCTTAATGACATCTCTCAGCATGTCAGAGTAGTTGGTAGTCTTGGCGGCGACGCGGTACTTAGCGCGGCGCCGCTTCATGTCTCGCAGCTCCGCCAGGATCTCCATGCGACTCTTCACCTTGCTGGTCTGCCGACCGTCGGTGGAACTGGTGGGAAGAACGCTCAGGTAAATTCAGAGTAAAAGACCAGGTAATCCAACAAACCACAATATTTGTACACATTTTCTTAATTAAATGTATGCAAATGTACCTATTATATTCTATTTATATCTTCTTTACTTATAATAAAGCAGTAACTAACAAAAAGTCTGTACAAAGACGATAATACATTAAAAAACACACGGGGACTTTTAAAATTCGTGTTTGTCTGTTTGGATGTTTGTGACATCCCGTAAAAACTACGGGGCCGATTGCGGTTCGGCTTTCATTGGTGGATCGCATAGGTTTGGACTTCATATCTCAATCTGATGAGTAGAAGCCGAGCAATCGTTAAAAAAAAATTGACGGCTGAAGGAATTTTGATCTAATGTTGGTATTTTATTTACTGGCATAGCACATAGAGTACTTTTAACCTAGAGAAATGACCACGCGTGCGAAGCCGCGGGCACAGCTAGTATGAAATAAAATGTAAGGTTTGTGAAAAATATCAGTGCACTTTTTTAGATGATTGTCCAATTGTGTAAATATGATAAATATTTATCACTTTTTTCTATTTAATGTTTATTATTATTATTACGAGCCTGTAGTGTCCCACTGCAGGGCAAAGGCCTCCCCCTACCCTTTTTCCATTGTTCTCTATCTGTTGCAATGGTACACCAGTTCTTTGTGTGGGAGTCAAGCTCATCCCGCCATCTCTTTCTTGGTCTGCCGCGATGACGTTTGCAATCTTGGGGTACCCATTGCGTGGTAATAATGTTAAAATAAATAAAAATTTATAAATATCTAATTGATACAAAATAATGACCTTAATGCCTACATAATATTTATGTTATGTCGCATAGAAGTAATAACAACGCGCAAGTTTTTTTTCTTCTCATTATAACAAGGAACGTACATCAGGCATCACTGGCGCATAGCACGTGGCATGATGAGCAGCACAAGTGCGCCACGCTGCATGTCCCTTGCGATGTCGCTCATGTGCAACACGTATCACCTCATTTCACCTTCCATCATCACAGTCATGATATACATTTTTGAATGTCGTCTTCAAATAGATTTACAATTTAAAAAAACGGTTCTATACCTTGCAAAATAAGAAAGGAATCATCCAAACAACACAAACTTATCTATACTTATAATAAAACTGTAACGGGTCCAATTCTGTACATTATAGATATTTTGAAATTTTTTTTTGGACTTTGCTCTAGATTCGATCCTGAAGCCAAAACTGTACTTTTTTTCATTTTTGTCCGTCTGTCTGTATCTTGGCTAGGCATCACGCCGAAACTACTGAATGAATTTCAATGAAACTTGGTATGATTTGAATTCATACTACGAGGTAGGACATAGGCTACTTTTCATCCCGGAAAATGAAAGTGTTCCCGCAGGATTGGGGTTGAAAGTTATTTCAAAATACACTTGCCACTCTCAAACTACTGGACAGATTTTGATTGAACTTAGCACAGTCATAATTTATATGATGGGTTAAAATTGAGGATACTTTTTATCCCGAAAAAAATAAAACGAGTTCCTGCGGGATAATGTCCCGAACTCTGTAAATTAAAGATATTGGTAAATTTTTGGGGGCCTTTCTATATTCAATACTAAAGCCAAAACTGTACTTTTTTATTTTTTGTCTTTCTGTCTGTCTGTCCATCTGTCTGTCTGTACCTTGGCAGCGCACCACCACGAAAATACTTAATGAATTCAAATGAAATTTGGTATGATTTGAGTTCACACTTCGAGGTAGGACCTTGGGTACTTTCATCCCGAAAAATTAATGGGTTCTCGCAGGATAGGGGTTGAAACTTATTTAAAAGAACACTTAGCAACGCTGAAACTATTGGACGGATGTTGATGCAACTTGGCACAGACATAGTTTATCAGATAGGTGAAAATTATGGATACATCTTGTCCCGTAAAATAAAGGGTTCCTGCGGGATATGGGTCCAAATTCTGTACTTTAAAGATATAGTTTTTTTTTTGGAAGTTACTCTATATTCGATTACGAAGCCTAAACTGTATCTTTTTTCATTTTTGTCTGTATGTCTGTCAGTCTGTATCTTAGCCACGCATCACGCCGCCGGAACTACTGGATGAATTTAAAAGAAACTTAGTATGATTTGAGTTCGTACTACGAGGTAGGACATAGGATACTTTACATATCGAAAAATTTATGGGTTATTATTTAGGGGTTGAAACTTATTTAAAAGAACACGTACCACGCTGAAAGTAACGGATGGGTTTTGATGCAACTTGGCACTGTCTTAAGTTATATGATGGGTGTTCAGTTATTTTCTTATAGTTTGAAGAATTGGTTTCTCATTGACAGACGTACATACAGACCCAATTGATTCATATCTATGTAGCTACTACTTTCGTTAAAATGCATGTTTTCATTGTGTGAAGCCAGTCTATCAATAAACAGAGTCAAGAGCACACGTTTCTTTACTTCCACTAATACCACACAAGCTGATCTCCACCTTATAACCGCAACATATGGTCGCAATCGCGCCGGATGCAGTTACCTGAGCTATCTCGAAGGACCGGTCGGAGAACAAAAGACGCAGCGCAGTTATACCTACGCCAGCGGTTATCGGTGTTATTTTTATGCACTTTTACGGAACTCAAAGTTATTTACGTGTTATAACATCGTGAACATTGTGTGATTAGAACAATTTGTGATTACGTTTGGACAATTATCGAGTGTAGTGACGAACTATGGAAACCAGTGAGCAACTATTTACCATTTTGGACAAGACAGCGGACTTATTAAAGAAAACACAAGTTAACTTGAAAAAATGCCCCAAACAACGTTTAACAAGTGGTTACATAGAAACGCGTATACAATGCATTGAACAATATTGGGCTACTTTCAAAGCAACTCACCAAGATTTATTGAAGTGTACCAATAGAGAACAACGAAGCAAGTTACCATTTTTCGCTAACGATGAGTTTTTCATGTACGAAGATTTGTATTTAAATATGATTGGCGACTTGAAGGACATGCTTACTCCTTCTGACGAACGCCGAAGCACGGATACGTCTTTGGAAACACCATCAAACAGCATACAAGCGAAATTACCCCCGATTCAATTAAATGTATTTACGGGATCGTACGAAGAGTGGCCTGCTTATAAAGACATGTTTATATCTCTGGTACACAACAACTCGTCACTTTCGAATGTTCAGAAACTACACTATTTAAAGACAAGCATTACGGGTGAAGCAGCAGCCTTACTAAGACACATACAAATGACGGATGCAAATTACGAACAGGCTTGGGCCACACTTACACAAAGGTTTGGCAATAAGCGACTTATAGTAAATTCCCTATTGAAGCGATTATTTGGACAAAAGAAATGTACGGCACAAACATCCCCGCAGTTGAAGTCAATTCTGGATACCACCACTGAAGTCATGAATAGTCTAGAAAATCTTAGTGTGTCTACCGATTCATGGGATCCAATAATAATATTTCTGGTCGTGCAGAAGTTGGACGCCGATTCACATAAAGAGTGGGAACAGTTTGCCTATAATAAAAGTGGAGAAGAGCTGTCAAAGTGGGAAGATATGAAGAAGTTTTTAGAAGCCAAGTTTCGTACCATGGAGCTGGTCACACCACCATCAGCTCCAAGGGAGAAGACAGTAAGAGAAACAGTTTTCCATGTGTCCACAACTACAGAGAAGTCTTGTGCAATGTGTAAAGAAAATCACACTCTGTGCCATTGTAAGGTATTTACCAACATGCAACCTTCCGAATGAAGTCAATACGTACAAAGTAACAAGCTCTGCTACAATTGCCTGACTCCAGGGCATACGGCTTTCAAATGTCGTTTGTCGATGTCCTGTCGAATATGCAAAGGACGCCACCACACCCTTCTCCATCAATCAAGGAAACCAGATGCGTCGGCATTATCTATGGAACCTATTCAACCGACGTCATCAACTCAAGCAGATGTAGAAGAGAAGCAAGTACATACATCGATCGCATCTCACGAAGAAGATGAGCGTAAAATAAATTTACTCGCCACCGCAGAGGTGATAATTAAGGGTGACAATGGACACACCACTGTGCTAAAGGCGCACATCGACCCAGGATCACAAGCTAGTTTCATTAGTGAAAGGGCGGCTCAGGCCATGAAACTCGAACGCAAGCAAGTCAATCTTATAGTCACTGGTATGGAGTCGATGAAGGTACGAGTACGGCAGGAAGTCGAGATTCAGGTTCTGTCACGTTGGGAATCTGATTTTGAGCTGCCTATGAGAGCCTACGTTATGTCTGGGCATTTAACAACGAATATACCTTCAAAGGCTAAGCCGGCAAGTGAATGGCCACACCTGAAAAACCTCAATTTGGCAGATCCAAACTATTACAAATCTGGATCCATGGATTTGTTATTGGGTGTTGAAGAGTACTCAATCATACTGCAACAAGGACTAATCAAGGGTCCCCTGGGTACACCATGCGCGCAAAGAACCAACCTGGGATGGACAATAATGGGAGGAACTAATATGAAGTTACATACAACAGAGAAGTCCTTGTCGGCCATCACACATGATGAAGTAAATATCAATGATTTACTGAAAACAATATGGGAAATTGATACAGATTCGAAAAGAAATCTAACAAGGGAAGAACAGTTATGTGAAGATATTTATGAAAAGACACATACACGAAATAAAGAAGGAAGATACATAGTCCAGCTACCGTTTAAAACAGACGAATTAAAATCACCGGAAGGAAATACTAGAAGCCAAGCCTTAAGAAGATTCATGCAATTGGAAAGAAGGTTTGATAAAAATACAAAGCTGAAGGAAGACTACAAGAAGGTGATAGACGAATACAAAGAACTAAATCATATAGAGGAAGTACCAAGACTAGAAAAGGAGAATAAATCAGTGTACTTAGCTCATCACGCCGTGGTCCGGGAAGAAAAGGAGTCTTCTCGAACGAGAATCGTTTTTGATGCGTCATCCCGTGAATCTGGTGTCGCTCTGAACGATGAACTTCTAACAGGACCAACTCTGCAAGAAGACCTTCGAAGTCTCATAATGAGATGGAGTACTCATGCAATATGTTTCGTCGCCGACATCGAAAAGATGTATAGAATGATTCTCATACATAAAGACCACGCAGATTATCAGAGAATCGTATGGAGGAATAATCCATTAGAAACTGTCAAAGACTACAGGCTGTTAACTGTCACCTTCAGAACGGCTTCAGCGCCTTACTTGGCGGTAAAGACACTTATGCAACTGGCTGTCGACGAAGGCGAAAAGTATCCTAATGCAGCAAGAATTCTAAAAGAGGACTTTTACGTCGACGACCTGATGTCTGGCTGTGACTCGCTACAAGAAGCCATTCAAGTGAGCCAAGACTTAAGGGAACTTCTTCGAAGAGGTGGTTTCGAGTTAAAGAAATGGTCTTCGAATAGTACTAAATTCATGCAATATATAGAACCCAGCGAACGATCAACCAACGCCCACGTTGACCTCAAGGTGGATGGTGTTATAAAGGCACTAGGTACGCGATGGAATCTGGGTCAAGACCAATTTGAGTACAACTTGAACTTACCTCCTATCAGCGATGTGATCACGAAGCGCACCATCCTTTCCGACTTACAGAAGCTATTTGACCCATTAGGCTGGATTTCACCTTGCATAGTGATGGCGAAGATTCTCATCCAAAAACTGTGGCTTGAGAAGGTTACCTGGGACGAAGACCTTAAACCATCGCTAAAAGAAGAATGGATCAAAATGCGGCAAGACCTAACTAACGTAAACGATATTCACGTCGACAGATGGCTTGGAACATCCACTACGGATAGAGAATCCATACAAATTCATGGATTTTGCGATTCTTCTATTTATGCCTACGCGGCTTTGGCTTTTTGCCGTGTAAGAAACCAAGATGGTTCCCTAAAGACGACACTAATTGCTGCAAGGACTAGAGTAGCGCCACTAAAAACGATATCCTTACCACGACTAGAATTATGCGGTGCTTTGCTTCTCTCGAGACTATTAAAACAAATTACACAAGCAATGAGGATTCCAGCATCACAAGTTTTTGCTTGGACTGACTCATCCATAGTCATCTCTTGGCTATTTGGAGAGCCCTCAAGATGGAAACCATTTGTTGCCAACCGTGTTGTTGAAATCACGTCGAATGTGAACAGCAGTCAATGGCATCACGTTCAATCTAAAGATAATCCTTCAGACATAGCGACTAGAGGCATGCTAATAAAAGATTTAAAGAAATGTGATCTTTGGTGGAAGGGACCAGAATGGTTATCGAAAGAAGAAATACAATTTACAAGACCAAATATCATACCTACAGATTTAGAACAACGGAAAAGGACTATACAAACACTACTTATGACAAAAAACGAGGAAGAGGTAGAAAATAAGATGTCGAAACAATTGGAGGAGTTTACCACACTGACGGAACTTTTGAGAGCGATTAGCTATTGCAAAAGATTTCTGAATCACAAAAGGCGACAAGAACAAATAGATGCAAGTTTTACAACAGAGGAACTAGAAGATGCACTGAAGACCAGTATAAAAATAGCACAAAGAAAAGAATTCCCAGAAGAGATAGAGGCACTTAAGAGAAAGAAACAAGTGAAAGGAACCAGTAAGCTAAGGTCACTGAATCCATATTTGGATGCTAACGAGATCTTAAGAGTCAGTGGAAGACTGAGACATGCACACACGATGGAGGAAGAAAGCGAATATCCGATTATACTAGGCAAAGAAAGCAAGCTTGCCTCGTTAATCGTCGCTGATGCGCATGTCAAGACATTACACGGAGGAATACAATTGATGCTGGGCCATCTCAGGTCCAAATACTGGATACTGCGAGCAAAGGGACTTGTCAAACAATACGTACATAAATGTTTGATATGTGCTAAACAAAGTGCCAAGCCGAGGGTTCAGATCATGGGAGACTAACCGAAGGTTCGTGTAACTCCATCTCGGCCATTTGTGAATTCAGGGGTGGATTTTGCGGGCCCTTTCCAGATTTTAATGAACAAGGGCAGAGGACCAAAAACTGTTAAGGCTTACATTGCCATTTTTATATGTATGTCGACAAAGGCGATTCACCTGGAACTGGTCGGCGATTTGACTTCCGAAGCGTTCAAACGGTTCTGCTCACGCAGAGGAAAATGTGCTCACGTATGGAGTGACCAAGGTCGAACTTTCGTTGGAGCGAATCGAGAACTTACCGAAGCTTGGAAGGAAGCTCGTCTCCAATTTGATGGAGAGATAAGTGATACACTCGCAAATGACGGCACGCAATGGCACTTCATTCCTGCATACTCACCGAACTTCGGAGGCCTCTGGGAGGCAGGGGTCAAATCGATCAAGTACCATTTAAAGCGGATCCTTAATAAAAACCTTACATTTGAAGAGATGTCCACGGTACTCTGCGAGATTGAAGCTTGCTTAAATAGTCGTCCTTTGTGCCCAATTGACCTTGAATGTGATCAAAATATCCAGCCATTAACCCCTGGACATTTCATGATTGGAGAGGCACCGCTCACAGTGCCCAGTCCAAGCCTAAGTGGAATAAATGTTAGCCATTTGTCACGATGGCAATATTGCCAAAAACTGCTCAGTGATTTCTGGTGTCGATGGCAGAAAGAGTATCTATCCAGACTGCAGCAAAGACCTAAATGGCTAAAGCGGACAGAAGAGTTTAGCAAGGGAGACATTGTGCTAATAAAACAAGACAATTTGCCGCCAGGCAAATGGGCCCTTGGAAGAATAATAGCCAAACATCCAGGGCCAGACAGTATCACCAGAGTTTACACGGTCAAAAGTGGAGACAATACAGTGAAACGATGTGTATCAAAGTTATGCGCTTTACCCATAGACACTGAATGATTTTATTGTAGATATATTCATACCATTACCCACCTTGCGTGATGTTAATGTTACTTAATTGTTTGTTTTAGTTCTGAAAGGACTCATATAGTCCTTTGGTGGGCGGTTTATGTTCAGTTATTTTCTTATAGTTTGAAGAATTGGTTTCTCATTGACAGACGTACATACAGACCCAATTGATTCATATCTATGTAGCTACTACTTTCGTTAAAATGCATGTTTTCATTGTGTGAAGCCAGTCTATCAATAAACAGAGTCAAGAGCACACGTTTCTTTACTTCCACTAATACCACACAAGCTGATCTCCACCTTATAACCGCAACAATGGGTTAAAATTGAAGACACGTTTAATCCCGAAAAAGTAAAGGGTTTCTACAGGATATGGGTCCAAAGTTATGTTAATATTTAAGTAATAAAAAAGTTTTTTTGGATGGTTTTCTATATTCGATACTGAAGCCAAACTGTTTTACTTTTTAATTTTGTCTGTCTGTTTGTCCGTATCTTGACCGCGCATCGCACCCAAACTACTAAATGAATTCAAATGAAAAAAATGCTCTTTGGTGCTTACAAAAGGTATTGAACAATTATTTTTTTGTTAATCGTGTCTTTCTTTCTGTTTGTCTGTATGTTTGTTTGTTCACGCATCACGTAAAAACTACTGGACCGCATGCAGTGTGGTTTTCATTGTTAGATAACTTAGGATTTGATTTAAATCTGGTGTAATTGGTACCTCAATCCGATGAGTTAGAAGCCGAGCAATTGATAAAGTATTTTTGACGGCTGAAGAGATTTTGTTCAAATGTTGGTATATTGGTCTTGGAATAGCACATTATGGTACTTTGAACCTAAAGAAAAGAACACGCGTGCGAAGCCGCGGGTACAGCTAGTTTTTAAATAAATTTACCTCTTCCTTGTCTACACGTGACCTCCACGCGGGTTACAGGTGAAGGTCACGTGTCACCAGTGTGTATGTTAGACATTTGGGAGGTTTAAGGACTTCTATAATAGATAGAATCAAATGCCGTATTTATCCCCACCACGATACTATATTATTCAGTGTCCTACCTGGCCAACGCTAGGTCCGCCAAATCATGGCAGAATGGCGCAGCAGTGACTACAGCGTCGTAGATGGCGCGGCGCTCGCCTGCCGTGTACGTCTGCTGCAGGCGCTCCAAGCTGAGGGGCTCCGGTCCCGCGCATGCTACACCTTCAGTCAAGGGTTGTGTCAATGTGGAAAGTTCAAAAAGAGCTTGCGGATGAGGGAAGGTGCTTTCCAGTACATTAACTTTAGTTATCTTTAACATTATCTACTGGTAGCAGTCGCTAGTTACTCTTGTTATAATATTATAGATTATCAATGTTTTTAATCACATCATGTCATGTTTTGTAAACTCTGAACACATCAACAAATAGTGAGTGACAACTTGAGTCTTGTCTCCAATACTCGTCCCCTAATACCAGGTTCAACTGTCTGGCAGAGAAGCAGAAAAGGGAGAGTTTTATGCTATTTCACTACTTGAATGTCACTATTCAATTCCAATCTGAGCTCTGTTATTATTATATGTAATAATATTATATAGGTACCTAATAAATATACTATAGATGCGCCAAATATGGATTTCTAAACCGAAACGAATAACAAACATTGTTCGGGTCAGTGATTACTAAACTGAATTTTCGAACTATTTGATTCCATTTAGGCCCTGTCCGCACCGCAATATTTCACCGCGCGATTTTTTTTCCGCAATTCTGTAACACATTGAATCATACGGGAGTAGCCGCACAGGCGGTTAAAAATTTGTGCGGAAAAAAAACTGTGATTGGATGCAAATTGAACGCGATGCGGTGCGGATTTATTTCCGCACGAATTTTCTGTACAGTATAAAGAAGTATGGCTATGGCCGCAATGCGAAATAAAATTCGCGCGTTTCGCTCAGTCGTGCACCGGCGCTATTGGCAGGATGTCGCGCGCTTCTTCACCCGCTCGATCAGGGCCGCACATGAGTTACCAGATAATGACGACATTGATATAGTCAAAAGCTTCTTGATGCTTTATGTAGAAAAATCTATTCATAGGTCTCAAGACATCTTTTGATAGGTCTGTCACGCTGCTGCTGCCGCAGTATCCTTACTAAAATGTTAAAAAATACGCCTGCCCTGCCAAAAACGAACTGATGCCAATAAATTATGCACTGTAGGAATGTGCTTATCAAGGCCTTCAATTTGATACTTATATTGTAAAATTAGACGAAAAAATAATAATTTGCATATAATATATAATCATGCCGAATATGAATAATTAATGAATATTTGGTGCATCTCTACTATATATTAATCCTTAAAGTTCCTCAAATTTTTTGATTAGCACTGTATCAAATAATTTATGTGTTGATTATCACTTGTGGAACACAAAGTATTAAATCTAATGTTTATAAAGGATACAATATCACACTGATATAGAATTTCTGGGCCAGGAATTTGTCAGTAGATTTAAAACTGCAATGAAAATAGCAATTGAAATTAACTAATATATTAAAACAGGAGAATGAAAAACACTGAACTTTGTAATTTACCTCTTTTGAATGATGGATTTGATGAAGATGCTGAATTGATAATTTGCATTATGTGTTGTCCGTCTGAAATAAAAAAAATATTGCACAGAAACTATTTAGTAGATATAAGCATAATCATAATGAACGGAATGGAAGTAAAAGGCATGATAAATATTCTCATACTAAGTTTAACAACAGTATTGGCGTCGGGGTCTATAGGATCCGGCAGCAGAATGTCTTCTTTATTGTAGCCCTGCTGTGTCAGGCAGCACTGCTTTTCATGAACCTCTTTTGTATCCACTGGTATCCTATGATTAGTGACATATTTACATGGTACCATTGCCGTGCTCTGGGAACAAGTTACCACCAATGATTAATCTCAAGTTCAAGGAAACGATTCTTCGAATGTTCTCAAGTCTCCACGAGGAACCAACTAACCCCTAGTAGATGTTTGTGATCCCATTGCAGATTTTGAAGCAACATAGTAGCTTCTTTATCGATGTTTTCAACAAAGCCTTTTAGTTCTAATAGCTCCTGTAGCCTTTTGTCCATTTTTTAAAACTTAACGCATCAAACAATTTATTTATTCAATTATAGAATTTGGTTGAGCTACATATTTATTTTTGTTTGGGAGATTTTAATAGAGATTTTCGGGGGACGATAATACACGACCAAAATAATGTACGACCAGTGTTGTACAGCTAATATTACACAGCCAGATATTACGTGTACATGGATTCGTAATATTTGGGTGGCTAATACTGGCCGTGTATTATTGCCCGTACAAAATCAGTCCGGGTTGAAAATGCACGGCCAGTATTACGCGACCAATATTACGTGTACAACTGGATACGTAATATCAGCCCATGCCGATTTTGTACGACCAATATTACACGGCCAATAATACGAAGCCAACCATAGACAAAGCTAGAATCACTCCTTGATGCCTCGTTTGTGTAGGCAAGTTTCAAGATGAAAAAAACTGTCACAGAACCGAATCGGCCAACCCCGACTCCACGTGGTCTTGTCTGAACAACATTAGAGTGTTTTTAAAAAGCCGGAGGCGTGGAGGGAGTACAGCCCCCGTTCGCTGCTTTGTTACGCAAGGGTGGAGGGGCAGCACTTCCCGCAGCGCCGGAACAATCGCGATTCATAATCTGTGTTAAAAGGATACTGGAACATGCAAACGAGGCTTTGACTATGACATTTCTATATTTTAATCTGTGATGTACACGTAATATAGGCTGTACATTATCGCCCGTGCAAAAAGTGTCCGGCCCGTATTACACAGCCAATAATGCACACTCTGTTATTACATGTACCAAAGATTATCAGAAAGGAAAGATCGCTCACTCCTTATTCCACTCACAGTAGTTTAAAAAATGTTGCTAGATGGCGTTACTTGGCTCGCTAGATCTAAAATTTGTCTGAAATCGACGAAATATCGCATTTTACTGTTCTGGTTTATCATATTTATTTATTCTGAGCATAAAATACAAAAAATTCATGACATTAGTAACGAAAATAGGAAATTCATAATCAAGTATTTTTAACAGTTGATTTGTTGAACAAATATCACGATTTAGCTGAAGGAGCATGCAGTTAGTTATACAAAAAGCCGGAAGATGGCGCACATTTGAAAGTGTTTAGATTTTCGCGCGTTTGTCATTTGTCATTGTTTGGATGATTTGGATCATAAGAGTCGAGCGTTTTATGATTCTTGTTCCGCTGTTTTCTGTTTTGTTTGTGACTGTGATATGACCTATGGTTTCCGAGATTCTGCTAACCTGATTACTGGTGCTTCTCCCTGGATTTTTGAGGATTGCTAAACTGTTGACCCATTCTTGACACCGGATCACAGTAAGTACAAACTAAATTCATAGATTTATATTTTCTTATAATTAAACCACTGACTAGGTAGTCAGGTACGTATTGCATGATTCAAGAATGATGAAAAACTATACTTTGAAGCTTTAATTCATTCCGTAACCTTTATCCACAACAGCTACCTAATACCATAATTTATTCTGTGCTAATACCTAGTTTCCTTTTGGTAGGTACATTCGAGATCCAATCTTGTATTTTCATTGGGGAGCTGTGTGTGTAGGTAATACTTAGGTAATATAATTCTTCTCCAGGCTTTAGGTGTAGTATCTGTTACCTAAATACGAATTTGTACAGTAGTTTAGTATCAAACATACAGATATACAAACTCACTTTCATATTTATTAACGATACAAAATAATACCTATCAACCTCACTCAAGGAAAGATGGGATCTAAAAAATACGTATGGTCCCTATTAAAGCCGACCTACCTACCTAGTAAGTACCTGTTTTGGAAGGCTTCATAAATACCTAGAAAGTTATAGTACCTACCTACAGTTTATTAAAGTTCAAGCTTTGGGGTGAAGTTAGATAAGATTTAGTTACATAGTTACGTCTGTCAAAAAGAAATTGTAAACAATTCTATCCGTGTATATTCGCACCAATATATAAAAGTAAAACGTTGTCTGTTTGTTTGTTTCGGGAGCTTTAACGCCCAAATAGCTGATCAGATATTGATGAAACTTAGTAAATAGGTACTATTGATAAATGGGATATCAAGAGCGTACTAACGCTCAGAATATTAAATCATCCTTAGGACATAGCACAAGCGAGTAGGTTTTTTTCGGGATAAAGTGTAGTCCGTGCGGATAAAATCGCGGGTGAAAAATAGTACTATTATACGAGTAAATGCTAAGGTGAGGTTGTTTGTTTCGCATAGGATACTTTTCATCATCATCATCATCATTACTCACGTGGGTGGAACGGATTTAGATGAAATTCGGAATGGAGATAGCTTTATACCCTGGAATTACATGTAGGATACTTATCATCATCATCATCATCATCCTTCACGCGGGTGGAACGGATTTAGATGAAATTCGGAATGGAGATAGCTTTATACCCTGGAATTACATGTAGGATACTTATCATCATCATCATCATCATCCTTCACGCGGGTGGAACGGATTTTGATGAAATTCGGAATGGAGAGCTTTATACCCTGGAATAACATGCAGGATACTTTTCATTATCATCATCATCATCATCACTCACGCGGGTGGAACGGATCTTGATGAAAATCGAAATGGAGATAGCTTTATACCCTGGAATAACATGTAGGATACTTTTCATCACCATCATCATCATCATCACTCACGCGGGTGGAACGGATTTTGATAAAATTCGGAATGGAGATAGCTTTATACTCTGGAATAACATGTAGGATACTTTTCATCATCATCATCATCATCATCATCATCATCATCACTCACGTGGTTTTAACGGATTTTGATGAAATTCGGAATGTAGATAGCTTTATTCCCTGGAATAACATGTAGGATACTTTTCTTCATCATCATAATCATCATCATCATCACTCACGCGGGTGGAACTGATTTTGATGACATTTGAAATGAAGATTGCTAATACCCTGGAATAACACATAGGATACTTTCATCATCATTGTCATCATCATCACTCACGTGAATGGAATGGATTATGATAAACTTTCGAATGGACATAGCTTATACCATGGAATAACGCATAGGACACTTATCATCATCATCACTCACGCAGGTGGAACGGATTTTGATGAAATTGGGAATGGAGATAGCTAATACCCTGAAATAACACAGGATACTTTCTTCATCATCATCACTCACGTGGATGGGGCAGATTTTGATGAATTTTGGAATGAAGATAGCTTCATAAATACCGTTGCTCTCGCGTGAGTGATGATGATGATGTGTTGATGATGATGATAAAAAGTATCCTATGTGTTATTCCACGGTATAAACTATCTCCATTCCAAAGTTTTTAAAAATCCGTTCCACCCGCGTGATTGATGATGAAAAGTATATTTTTTGTTATTCCAGGGTATAAGCTAACACTATTCCAAAATTCATCAAAATCCGTTCCACCCGCGTGAGGGATGATGATGATGTTGACGATGAAAGTATCTTACATGTAATTCCAGGGTATAAGCTATCTCCATTCCAAATTTTGCATCAAAATGCGTTCCACGCGCGTGAGTGATGATGATGATGAAATTATCCTACATGTTATTCCAGTGTATAAGCTATTTCCATTACAAAATTCATCACAATCCGTTCAGCCATTTGAGCGTGAAAGCGTAAAAAACAAACAACACAAATTTTAAAAATATACAACCTCCCGACTCCCCACCTCCCATTATAATAATAATAATAATAATATATTCGGGACAATTCCACACCAATTATAGCTTTAAAGCATCTCGATCACACCAGCTTTCAAACAGAAAAAAAACGCATCATAATCGGTCCATTCGTTTAGGAGCTAAGATTCTCACCCCCCCCTCCCCTCCCCCCTCCCCCCCTCAATAATGTACGACCAGATTCATAAAACTATAGTACACTGACAAATGTCAATCGACAAATGTCAGTCAAACTACCGAAATGCGTTTCATCAAAACCCGACAATTCATTCAATGAATAGTCAAAATATTACTATATGTGTTTCATAAAACAATAGTAGTGACCGGCAGTCAACCGACAATTATCTAAAACAAATGTCAATAGATAGAAAAACGTTTTACGAAACGGAGATTGTTTTAAAATTACCACGATTTGTATAATTGTCGTGACAATTGTGACAGCCGAAGCTTTACCCATCACACTACTATGACTGGCATTGTGAAATGCAATATGACTGACAATCATCATTCCGGTCGTGATTGTTTGTTAGATGAAACGCAGGTTTGGCGTCGAATACGCCAAATACACGGCCAGATATTACGTGTACATGGATGTCGTATTTCGCTTTTGAACTAAAACTCAATGAACGTCTCACATAGTCTATCTCGCTCTTGAACTAAAACCCAATGGATCTAAGCGTAGACAGAGAAACCAACTAAGTCTCACTAGATCTATCTTGCTCTTGAACTACAAATCAATGGATCTAAATCTCACAGAGTCTATCTCGCTCTTGAACTAAAACTCAATGGACCTAAATGTCATTATGCCTACCTCGCGTTTGGTGTAGGCACAACGCGATTAAAGTCACACTGCGTTTTAGGTACGCAGCGAGCAAACGATTCGTAATATTTGGACGGCTAATAGTGGCCGTGTATTATTTCCCGTAGTAAATCGGTCCTGGTTGATAATGCACGGCAAGTATTACGCAGCCAATAATTCGTGTACAGGTTTCCAACTACTGGATGCGTAATATCAGCCCGTGCCGATTTTGTACGACCAATATTACACGGCCAATAATACGAAGCCAACCATAGACAAAGATATACTCCTTGATGCCTCGTTTATGTAGGCGAGTGTCTGCTGATATCTGTGAGGTGACACTGATGGTCAACCCTCAACGTAGTAAACCTGTAAGTAGTAAACCAAAGTCTGTAGTAGATAGTTTGGTGAATTGTAAACCTTATTGCAACTCTTCTATTTGTAAACCAAATGTTGATAATTCGCTTCTTGAAGAGTAATGACTGGTATATCGATTCTGGTGCTACAAGTCATGACAAATAGACGTGATTGGCTAGAAAATACTAAACCTATAAAAAAACAAGTAAGAGTAGCTAATGATGAAATAATTCTTTCAGATGCCATTGGTAATATAAATCTAAATACTTCTTCAAATAGTTCTAAAATTACCAATGTTCTACATGTTCCAGACCTGTCAACGAACCTGCTCTCAGAGAACTCGTTGGTAAAGGATGGAAAGGGGGTTTTTTGCAAAAATTCAAAATGTTGTGTTGTAAAGTTTGATTTTATTCTCAATCTTGTGTTTCTTCGAGTATTGATGTGTAATATTGGTGGAATATTAACCATTAGATGTTCGTTAACGTGCACGAGTGTAGGCAAAATAATCAAACGCAGATATAAATGGCATTTTGTGATTTTTCCAAATCTCCTACGGAAGTTTTAGTAAATTTCCACCATTTTACTGATTCGTGACTTTGACTTGACAATTAATGACTGTGACGTAACATTAATATAAACTATTAAACTTGACATTGGCGAAATTGCTAGTAGGCTAGTGCCTCACAGAAGCAATCAAATAAAAAAAAAGAAAAAAAAAAGGATGGAAACATTGTATTATTCTCACCGTCTGGAGGAATAATTTTGGATGCTCAAACTTGTAAGGTTTTTGGAAAAGTTTTAAGTACAGCCTCAAATGTCAACGGTATGTACAAACTTGATTTACCAATGCGAATTTAATAGAAGCAACAGATAACACCGCGAATTTATGGCATAAACGCCTAGGTCATCTTAACTTCAGATCTATGGGATTATTCCGCCTACACTTAGCTCTTAGTGTGAATTATTCAAAACCTGTCTGTTCAATTAAAGATAATTGTATTGCTTGCGTTAAAGGCAAACTGTCGATGCAATCTTTTAAATCATCAAATTCAAGGGCAACAGATATTTTAGAATTAATTCACAGTGACGTTTGCGGACCTATGAGTACCCGCTCATTTGGGGGTGCTTAAATTTCGTAACCTTTACGGATGATTTTTCTAGAAAAACTTTTACCTACCTAATAGAACAAAAATCAGACGTAGTCGAAAAATTTTGCGAAATTAAGAAATTAGTAGAGCATCAAACTGATCAAAAATAAAGGCTTTACGTTCTGATAATGCCGGGGAATATATAAATACTAAATTAAAAGAAATTTTAAAACAATCGGGGATACTACATCAGACAACTGTACCGTATAACCCCGAACAAAATGGTATAGCTGAAAGAGTTAATAGAACTCTTGTAGAAAAGGCAAGATCCTATGCTTTCTGAATCCGGTCTACCTCAGATTTACTGGGGTGAAACCGTCAATACGGCAACATATTTAAAAAATCGCTCACCGACTAAAGCCTTAAGAGGCAAGACACCGGAGGAAGCGTGGACAAAAAGAAAAGTAAATCTGTCTCATCTGCATGTTTTTGGATGCAGAGCCTATGCACATTTACCAAAAATTCTTCGAAAGAAATTCGATTTTAAGACTAGACTATGCATATTTGTCGGGTACTGTACCGAAACGAAAGGCTACAGAGTAATAGATCCAGAAAATCCAAAATACATCATAAAGACTAGAGATGTTTTTTTTTTGAAAATGATTTCCCTACCAAACCAATGTCAATTGAATGTGGTATTATGGAGAATGAGGTTGGAACTCAAAAGTCTGAACCTATTACAATTCAAGTACACTTTGAAGATGTATCATCAGAAGGGGAAGTTAACGTGACTCGTAACGTGACGTGACATCAGTCAGGATAATTAAATCATTATACCACATGAACCAGATATTCATAAAAGTGAAATAAGTATACCAGAACCTGTTATACAGGAAAATGAAATCACTTTACCTTAAACTGAAATTCAAGAAAATTAAGAAGAGTTTCAGGACTCTATTGAAGAGATTATAGAAGATCCTTCTGGCATTCAAGTACATTCTCAAGATCAAATTGAGAGGAGATACCCTTTAAGGAATAGAACTCCTAGAAAATGGCCAGATGATATAATTCTATACAAAGCCATAGAAGATGATACTCCTGCAACTTATAAGGAAGCTGTTTCTTCTAAAGATAAAGATAAATGGCTTGAAGCTCTACAAAATGAATACGATTCACTTGTTAATCATGAAACTTAGACACTTGTGGATAAACCCAATGATAGAAAAATAATTCGTAGCAAAAAGATATAAACGGAGAAATCGTACGCTACAAGGCAAGATTAGTAGCGAAAGGATTCACACAATCTTACGGCATAGATTATGATGAAACTTTTGCTCCTGTTACACGTCTGTCAACTGTCAGAATACTATTAGCTTTCGCAGCTCACTGGAATATTACCATGGATCAAATTGATGTGGAAACAGCCTTCCTTAATGGCGATATTAATGAAGAAATATTCATGGAACAACCTGAAGGTTTTACCAAAGAATGCAATAAGGGATAATGATATGCCAGTTAAAGAAAGCACTTTATGGTCTTAAACAAGCGCCGAGACAGTGGAATCTGAAACTTAACAGTGCAATTATGCAACTAAATATGAAGAGATCGGAACATGACCACTGCCTATATTATAAAGTAGACGGAACTTGCATTTTAACTGTCGCAATCTTTGTTGATGATATATGCATTCTCAGCAATAATGCTGGAATGAAGGAAAAGTTTAAAATAAACTTCAGCCAATTCTTCAAAGTCAAGGATTTGGGAACTTTAAAACACTTCCTAGGCATGCATGAGGATAGCAAAAGAAGATAATGGCATAACCGTAGATCAAGAAGAGTATATTAGAAAAATTCTCATTAATTTTATATAAGCATCTAAGATCAGAGCTGAAAAAGTCAAATGCCTCCAGAATTATTTTATGGAGTGATGGGTGTTGCTACGAAAATCGATCGGTCAAATTAGCAATTGAAAAGAACTTGACGATAGAGCAGAAGTACCTGGTCATACCCAAATGGAGGATGACTCAATCCACAGTTCCATCGAAAGGAAGTTGCCTCCACATCGTGAGATTTATATTCCAGCCGATTATATTAACATCATGAAAAGCGCCAGGAAAGATCCGTATAATGTGATATTCTTAAACTACGATGACTTCTTGAAATATGATGATGGCAAATATTCAAGCATAAAACCAGGAAACAAAAAGGGCGATCCTGTTGTCACCAATATTTGTGCCCTGCAATACTTACCGGAGGGTAAAATTAAATACAATCTCAATTTTGAGCATGCGTATGAGTATTTGCCAAGGCTACTTTCGAATACCGGCATGAATACATTGGCATTGTACACATCACACTTGCAAATCAACCTAACAAAATTTATTTACTTACAAGAGATGAAACCTTTGATTTCGAACGATTACCATCCATTTTACGATTTGCTGCAGCATCATTGTACCTACATTTTCTTCTTCTTTGAACTGCCCACACATTAAAAAAATATGAATAAGTACAGAACTAGTGATTAATGTAAATTACTATTGTAAGCTTAAATAAATAATATTAAGTACGTTCTTTTCTTCTAATAAAGATGTTATTTTGTGTTCATAAATATTTGCACAGTAGACTTATCCTAGTTTTTTCTTGTTGTTACTAATAGTATCATTCGAAATAACTAGCATAAAAACTGCTTGTTTACTAATATTTCAAAATCAAAATTATATTATCTGCTGGACGGATTTTGATGAAATTTGGAATGGAAATAGCTTATACCCTAGAATAAATCGTGGAAGTTTCCACGGGAAAACTGGAACATGTTGAAAACTCGCTGTAAGGAACGGTTGCCATGGAAACGAAATAACAAGTCTGTCAAAAATCATCAAGAGCTTTGGTGCCACAGAGTTTAGAGTAGTTGATGTTATACCAACAACAAGCCACAGAGGCCATAACCAAGAAGTCTAAGTCTACTTTTGCATTGGTTTTTAATATCCTAGAAGAACGCAGGATGCTTTTTACGCGATAAACTGTAGTCCGCGTGGATGAAGTCGCGGGCGATTAAGCTAGTGCTAAATATTAAACAATTATAGCAAACAACTATTCCTATCATGCGATAGTTTCAACAAAAAAGTGGTGTTATTTGCCTCTCTTGTAAAGTCAATCAAAACTGACATGAAACGTACGGGCATTGGTCGTAGTCCACCTGCTCAGTTCACCTGTATTGTAATATATACGACGATAAGTAGATCGGTCTGAACCATTATAGGTACCTATGTACATTATGTAATGTCAAGGATATCAAATGAAACTTGTGATTTACGACAAAGTATGGCGTTGATTATAATTAGTAACTCGGATTGACTGCCTATTTTAGAACTTTGCAGTGAATTGCATATGATCCAATACCTATAATTTAAATACGTGCTTTTTATAATATACGTATTGACTATACTTTAATATGCTTTTTTATAGGTACGCTCAATGATCAGGGGCCTGATTCCGTAGAGTTAAAGTGCGATTCGGTTAATGCCACTTGGACCATTCATTGCCACCGATCACTCGTTCGAATTCATTAAGCTCAGTGAGCATGTGAAATGACGTCATCAAGGCGATGAGCACTCAACCGCACGGAAACTGTAATTTTACTAGGAAATACAAAACCGGTAATTTAAAATTCAAATTCACAAGGAATTCAGTGGCAAAAGCGACTTTTTTTTATTTATTTTTTATTTATTTTTTTATGTACTAAGCTTTAGGGTCGTTTTTCATTCGGTTTGGAATGGATCATTAGTGTCAAACATGGCAATCTAAACAGCCCAAAACGACACTTCATCATCTCGAATGTAGGGTAAGCCAAACATAAACTTTATTACACATATGCTTTGACTTCACGGTACAAAACGACATGTGTCTCTCCGTAACGGAGTCTGTCTATTCTGTCTATGTGGTAGTTAGAACGCGGCTTTTGTATAAAGATATACGCAAGTGTCCGGGGTGCATGAATCTATAATACTTCGCCGGGGTGTGACTAGGGGACAAGTTATAGTAAACGGTCTGTAGGTTAGTCTATAGGTTATAAAGATATTCTCTATCTAACACCCCAATTCATAGAAAAACAAAAGAGTAAGCGTAATTCAAAATCTTTACACCAATGGATATAAAAAATCAATTTTTTATCTGTTTGATCTTTCAATGGTAACACCTGATTTTGACAGTTTTTTTTTATTGTATACTTCTTTGACAGAAGGTGAACGTGTGTCTCCAAAAAACTTAGAAATTTATCTGAATGTTTGTGAAAAATGGCAGATTCCGAAGTAATTCCAGTCCCAATTTACTATATAACGATGCGAAACTGAAGACTCATATTTAAACAAATTTCCTTTTCAGATTCAAAAGAAATTGAAAGATATACCCTACAAAATCCAGACTTCAAGTTTGAAAGAAAGACTTGAGGTTGTAAAAGAAATTCGTGATGTTTTGTCCACGCCAGGTACTGTATTGCTGTTTCGCTTCTGTTTTTGGAGATGTATGTATGTGGAACAAGATTAACTGTATGCTGCTGTATGTGGTTAGTTTAATAATAATATATCTGATCTGAGTGTATTGATCGGCCGGCCTCCGGGCGGATGGGCGCGCGAGGCGCGGCCTTATTGCACCGTGGTCCGTGGTGCACCGTGCGGCCTAGATTGAGAGGGCGTAGCAGCTCACACATGGGCACCTATCTAGATCTCTAGGCTTGCATCTCTAGACTCTAGAATGATCTAAAGGGTTTGAGACCATGCTCATATATGTATGTATTTTTAGAATTAATTTAATATGTCGACTAATGATAATAATTATTGATTATGCGGAACAATCAATAAAACTTTTTCATATAACTAGGTAAATTAAGATATAAATGTTGTGTAATACCTTTAAGGAGGTTATCCAGTAACTTACCACAATATGCCTCATGTCCACAAAAGCTTTTGTATTACCTATTCACAGGTATTTTTATGTAATAATTTAAAAAAAGTAAAATGCGTAGCTTAGTTCCGCCAAACAGAAAGTTAGACTAATGATAGATAAATTATATAAATAACTGAAAGTATTAATTGCTACCACTCCCTTAATTAAACGTATGTAAAACTTTTTTATTGTGAATTTCCTCAAAGTAACATCTCAGACTATCAACTGATCTTATTGTTATTGTATGTGGGGGTGAGGCCTGCACTGACGTCCCACTTGTGGTGTATTGTGCATTTCTCCCCGCCAGCATCTACCCAAGCGACCCCAGCTCCTGTAGCACGGCTTCATTCTGCTGACGTAGCTGCTCTAGTGATGTTGCTGTAGATAGTTTTAATATGTTGGAGATTGTGTTGTATCAACTGTTATAAAAATGATTTGAAATTATAGTTTAACAAATGTGTTCTATTTATCAGGAATAACTGAACCAGCAGTGCGTTATATCTGTCGCGTGCTGACCCTGACACTGAACAGATATCGCGATACTACGTCTCAGTCTTATGTGAAGAGCCTGTTGGTACATCTCTGCTCCACACATCGGGAGTGGACTTTGAAGGGGCTTCTGCCATTGCTGCTAGAAACATCAGAGCAGTTAAAGAACACTTCTACTTCGTAAGTTATATTGTAATTTTTCAACACATTTATATTCACAATTTTCACAATTTTACAGATATTTTTATGTTTGCAGTAAGAGCACTAGTCAGACAGGGTTGTTTGCACTCCGCTGGTCGACAATCCTTGTAGAGAACTCTCTCAGAGCCACTGAAGATGAAGTGGATTATAACACTCTTGTGCTGGCACAGGCCAACCTCCTCGCTGTGGTCACGGCATTTGGAGACAGGAGGAAGAATTCCAAGGCATACTCTATGGTGAGATTGTACATTCTTATGACATGAAGTATTTTTTCATGCTATTTATAGAATTAATGAGACAAACAATACAATAATAATTATTTGAATAAAAAATCAACAATAAATAAAATTTGAAAAAAATAATAATAATGGGCCACATTGGGGGACCTTGAGAACCTCCTCTTTGAAAATGATTATTAAAATTGTTTACTAAACATAAATGTACTTACTTGATTTGAGTAAAACTTTGTTTCTCAGCTGCATGCGTCGTGGAGTGTCATCGACAAAAATAAGCTTAACAAGTGGGTGGACATCCTCCTCACCCAGCCTCCTGACACCGGCCCACATGTGTGCGTCACCTTCTCGGCCCTCTGCAGACATCTCAAGCAGACTGCCGATGAAGCCACAATCACACAACACAAGGTCAGCTACAATTTTGCATTTTAGGTTGAGGACATAAAGTTGATGATGGTTTTGTAGTAGTGTTCACGTAGACCCTGCTAGATTGGCATTGGCAAAATTTGGTGTTGTTAGCATGTTACATAAAGTTTGTGACAACCATTTAGTGTTGTTATGATTTTGTCAGTAATGTTATGAATGACTTACTGATATGAAATTGACAAAGATCATTGTGTAAAATGAATGCTAATGATGGTGCAGCCAAGCAGGATGCTACCCCGTCTTTGGTTATTTTAGGAATCTTTCAAAGTGTAAATTGTTCCCACAGTTGGCCACCCTCGAACAGATCCTTGTCAGCCTGTATTTGTTCTCATAGTTGGCCACCCTCGAACAGATCCTTGTCAGCCTGTATTTGTTCCCACAGTTTGCCATCCTCGAACAGATCCTTGTCAGCCTGTAATTAGAATAAACACAAAAAGAGCAAATTAATATGTTAATTTATATAGCCATACATTATAATTGCTATTTAAATCTTTTTCCAACAGCCAAAGATGCTGGAGAGTTTCATAAAGAGTTTAATCAGCGTGAAGAGCCGCCCAAACTCCAACTATATCAAGGGATGCTCCGAGCTGCTGCAGCTACTCAACAAGAAGGAGGTCCAGGATACCCTGCTGCCAGCACTGCACAAATCCATGCTGAGGAGTCCGGAGACCATCATCCAGGCGGTGGGAGAAGTGGTGGATAACCTTAAGATTCATCTTGATGGTATTGCTGTGGATATTGGAAAGAGCTTGATTGGTACGTCCATTAAATGTTTCATCACACTATTAAGTACCACAGCTGGGAAAAAGAGTTCAGAGAGAGCTCCAAAGTAAACTTGCTGGAAATGGTCATAAAATGATCTAACATCTAATGAAAACAAGCACATCGAAATATTATATTGCTAAATATTGCTTAACCTATTTTACCCACTGCTGGGCAAAAGCTCCCCCTTTTCCTTCCAGACATCTCGGTCCCCTGCACCTGGGCCATCCCTCCTGGAAGGCATCCATGGTGCGACACCCCTTGCCCAGAGGTGTGGGTGCAGTCAGTTAACTTCTCCCGTCCACTCCAGTGTCAGCCTAGCAGTCTTGTTCCCCACATCAGCGATTCCTGTTTTGGAGTGAATTTTAGATTTTGGAACTCTGTCAATCCTCTTAAACTCTAATGCGCTTTGCTGCAATGCTCTTTGGCAAACCTTCAGTTTGGACTTCTGAACTGATCTGAATCATGTGTGTTAATTTTGTAAAATGTAATGAACATTTTACATAATTATCCGTGCGCAATAAGAATAGGCTCGGACTATGCCACAGTAATTAATAAAAAAAAAGACCAGAATCATTGGATTATGTTAAGGTTTAGAATGGTAGAAACGATTTCTTCCAAAACGCAAATTTCACGGAAAATGTAAGGTAACACCTGTAGATGTCGCGTTCCCTATCCACTTAAGCCCCATTTAGTTACTCTTAAAAGCTACAATAAGTTTGATAGAACGAGATAAATAATAGAATGTGTGTGTTCCAGTGAACCTGCACTCAAAAGACGAGTGGGTCCGCAGTGAGGCTGTGACGGCGCTGCGGCGGCTGGCGACGCGCTGCTCCGACGTGGCGGCGGCGCGCGCGCTGCTCGCGCACGCCTTCGCGGAGTACCATGGCGCCAGCGGCAAGCTCACCTCTAGCGAGGACAAGATTGCTGTGCTCAATGTGAGGGAAATAACATTTGAATTGTTATTGCGAAATAGTAAATAAATAATGTTTTCACTGTGATACCCCGCACAAATATTCCCTGCGTTGTGGGTAGAATAGACAATAATGTTTTCACACTGATACCCCGCACGAGTATTCCCTGGGTCGCAGATAGAATGGAACACAATAATGTTTTTACTCTGATACCACGCACGAGTATTCCTGGGGTTGCAGATAGAATGGAACACAATAATGTTTTTACTCTGATACCCTACATGAGTATTCCCTACGTTGCGGGTAGAATGGACACAATAATGTTTTCACTCTGATACCCCGCATGAGTATTCCCTGGGTCGCAGGTAGACTGGAACACAATAATGTTTTCACTCTGATACCCCGCACGAGTATTCCCTGGGTCACAGGTAGAATGGAACACAATAATGTTTTCACTATGATACCCCACACGAGTATTCCCTGCGTCGCCGGTAGAATGGAAGCAATAATGTTTTCAGTCTGATACCCCACTAAGGGTATTCCCTACGTTGCATGTAGAATAGACACAATAATGTTTTCACTCTGATACGCCACACGAGTATTCCCTTCATTGCGGGTAGAATGGACACAATAATGTTTTCATTAAGGTACCCCGCACGAGTATTCCCTGCGTCGCAGGTAGAATGGACACAATAATGTTTTCATTATGGTACCCCGCACGAGTATTCCCTGCATCGTGGGTAGAATGGAACACAACAATGTTTTCACTCTGATACCTCACTCGAGTATTCCCTACGTTACGGGTAGAATACACACAATACTATTTTCAATCTGATACCCCACACAAGTATTCCCTGCATCGCGGGTAGAATGGACACAATAATGTTTTCACTCTGATACCCCACACGAGTATCCCTACGTTGCGGGTAGAATGGACACAATAATGTTTTCACTCTGATACCCCACATGAGTATTCCCTGTTGGTAGGTAGATAGTTAAGACTTTGTTCCAGGAATAGGAAACCATCCATGTAATCTCAGTCTTTTTACTGGATACACCATAAATATATTCAAACAGTATCAAATTGTAAACATTATAATAAATATTATCTGCAGGGTGTGGGCACACTGAGCTCTCTGGCCGTGTCAGAGTCGGACCACGGGACGCTGTTCACCGAGGTTGTGACGCAGATGTCCCGCGTGCTGGACAGCGAGTCTCACGAGCGCACGCTGTGCGTCGCGCTCGACAACCTGGCGCGCTGGCTCGTCACGCTCAGGATACCGCTGCCTGATAAAATATTGGACTTATTCAAGGTTAGTGTCAAGTTTGAGCACATATTGTTCACCGAGGTCGTGACGCAGATGTCCCGCGTCCTGGACAGCGAGTCTCACGAGCGCACGCTGTGCGTCGCGCTCGACAACCTGGCGCGCTGGCTCGTCACGCTCAGGATTCCGCTGCCTGGTCACGCTCAGGATTCCGCTGCCAGATAAAATATTGGACTTATTCAAGGTTAGTGTCAAGTTTGAGCACATATTGTTCACCGAGGTCATGACGCAGATGTCCCGCGTGCTGGACAGCGAGTCTCACGATTTCCGAGCAAGTTGGGAAAAACTGAGTATCCATTTAATGTGTTGCAGAAAAGTTTGTCAGCTAAGAGCACGACGCAGGCGGTGCGCACGGCGTACACGAGCGTGGTGAGCCGCGCGGCGGGCGCGGGCGGCGCGGCGCCGGCGCAGGCCGCGGCGCTGCGCCCGCTGCTCATGAAGGCCGTCGAGAAGGCCGCACTGCAGCCCGCGCAGGTAAAACGACTGCAACTGTTTCAAATTGTGCTCAGGGCGTTTTCAATCCCAGCACAAATAGAAAGGTGTTTATATGTTTAAAGACTATCTGTCTCACTCTTAAACGGACAAATCTTCTAGCGGTTTGGTTTAATATAAATCTAGAGTTGGTATTGGAATTGTTGCAGCCATTCCCAAGACATACAGCTCTGATCACTCTTTGTGTTTACAATTATAATTAACTAGCCGTACCTGCGGCTTTGGTTTAATATAAATGTAGAGTTGGTATTGGAATTGTTGCAGCCATTCCCAAGACATACAGCTCTGATCACTCTTTGTGTTTACAATTATAATTAACTAGCCGTACCTGCGGCTTTGGTTTAATATAAATGTAGAGTTGGTATTGGAATTGTTGCAGCCATTCCCAAGACATACAGCTCTGATCACTCTTTGTGTTTACAATTATAATTAACTAGCCGTACCTGTGGCTTTGGTTTAATAGAAATCTAGAGTTGGTATTGGAATTGTTGCAGCCATTCCCAAGACATACAGCTCTGATCACTCTTTGTGTTTACAATTATAATTAACTAGCCGTACCTGCGGCTTTGGTTTAATATAAATGTAGAGTTGGTATTGGAATTGTTGCAGCCATTCCCAAGACATACAGCTCTGATCACTCTTTGTGTTTACAATTATAATTAACTAGCCGTACCTGTGGCTTTGGTTTAATAGAAATCTAGAGTTGGTATTGGAATTGTTGCAGCCATTTCCAAGACATACAGCTCTGATCACTCTTTGTGTTTACAGTTATAATTAACTAGCCGTACCTGCGGCTTTGCCTGCGTAATTATTTCATTTAAAAGTAGCCCGTATGTGTTGTTCCACAAATTAGGATACCAAGTACCTCAGTTTTTAAGTCTAACCCCAAGCTATCCAACAGTGAAAACCGCATCGCAATCGGTCCAGTAGTTTTTACTGGTGCGCGAACAATCAAACATACAGACAGACAAGATTTAATAAAAACCTGTTTGTTAGCCTATTTTAAGTACCATAGACCTTTTTTTTAATTATTGTACAGTTTTTAAGTAACTGATTTACTTAAAAACTGTAGTTTATTATAAGTAATAACTGCTTTACTGAAATTGTGATCACACCGACAGCATCCAGTAGTCAGCGAGGGCATCTCGGCGATGCTAGGGCTGGTGCTGCTAGACGACACGCGCGCGCTGCCGAGCAGCGGCGCCGCGTGGGCGGCGCTCGCGCACCGCGACAAGCACGCGCTGCTGCACGACAGGACGCTGGCCGCCGTCCCCGACGATGGTAACTAGCACGGGACGCGGGGGGGGGTTCATCACATTTGCAATATTAGGCATAGTACTCATTTAATGGACTTCGAAATCAATCTTCTATTACATTAGACAACCATGTCATAATTAAGTCGTCTCATCTTGTATTTTGTACCCTCAACATTATCTAGGTTATTTAAGTTTTAAATAACGTTTTTCTGTAGTTGGAAATAATTGTATTCTGCTTGACTTTCAATGGTCCGTTGTCGGTAATTCATTAGCGAATATATCCATTTTATTATTTTCATTTCGTTATATTTGTAATTGCTTCTCTCCCTGATCGCTTTCGCACGCTTCTGGGTTATCTGTTTTATTTATATTTATTTAAAGAGCAGCATGTAACATGTACATGTTTACAGTCCTAATACAGGTGGCGTACCTCTGTCGAACTGTGTTGGAAAAGTACCCCAGTGTTGCCAGCGATGTAGACTCGCCGATTTACAGAGCGTTCATACTGGTGTTGCTATCGCCGATGAAGAACGTGAAGGCGACTGCCGTGCAAGAGGCGAAGTCTCTCCTCGCCGCGCCAGAGAGGGCTCTAATAGCGAGGAATTTAGTGCGCAAGTTGAATGAGGTGTTGGAGGAGGGCAAGATCTTTATTTCGAAGGAGAAGAGCTCACCGGAGGGAGAAAAGGGTTCTGAGGTCACGGGGAAGATGATCCTGGATTGTGTGCAAGCTCTTTGTTCATATAAAGGTAAACAGAAAAAGTGGTATTTAATTATTTTGAAAGCGTTTTTTTTAATTTTCATACAATTCATTATCAATCCACAAAAATTTATTTTGCTGTTTTGAATTTGTTTACTAAGGTTGCGTACCTCAAAAGAAAAAATGAAACTCTTATAGGATCACTTTGTTGTCCGTCTGTCTGTCTCTCAAGACTGTTTTTTTTTTCTCAAAAAAAAACGCGGAAAATCAAATGTCAAAATTTAAATTAATACCAAATACTAAGGTCTGCAATCCCTTGGAGCTGTGTAACAAACAAACATCTAATTCAACGCAATAAAAAAATACGGCTGTTTATCAACTCGCAAAGGATTCAAAATCTATAGGTTTACTTCCTGTTGACCTAAATCTTGAAATTTGGCAAGAACCAATGTCTTATAGCACAAATAAAGTAATTTTGTAGATAGGTATATGAAAAAAGAATCGGAACACTTACGGTGCGCGACTCCGAGTGTTCCGTAAATATTCTGCCCATGTTACTCGCTGATAATGTAGCTTTCTACAGGGTATAAATCCGTTCATTATTTTTAGAGTTTATCTATTTCAAACATAAAAAACACAAACACAAAAAAGTAACAAATTTTCCTCTATATAATATTACTTATTGCAATTGTCGTAGGGATAGCTAATTTTATTGAAAAATAAAATACTGGCCCATATTACTCGCTGTTAATGTAGCTTTCTATAGGTGAAAGAATTTATAGAAATTGTTCAATATTTTTTGAGTGTATCCATTATAAACAAAAAAAAACAAATGTACAAACAATCTAAACTTCCCTTTTTTTTTTCTTTTTTTCCAGAACTCTCTATATGTATATAATTATTATGAAGTAGACATTTTACACATAATCCTATACGAATGTGAACGTAACATGCTTCATAAAATTCCACGACTGCTAAAGTACTAGCTACAACTGAACACAAACCGCAATCATAAGACTACTGTAAATTAAAAAATAAAATAAACGTACTATTAAGGAAGTAGGAATGTAAACCTTTACATTTAGGTACTAAACAATTTATTCAATTAAAATTTTATTGAGGGCAATGAATAAATTTTGAAAATTTCGTAATTATTTTGATAATACATTTTGTTATAACTGCTACACATACGGTGTATTGGGGAGTGCTTCAACATTTTGGTTTAACACTTGGACAACATGAATGTATTTCTTAAATAGAAGCTTACTGCTAGGCCTGAGGACTCTCAGTTTCATTTTTTCCATCACTTCTGGACAGTCAACCAACCCATTTACTAATTTATACAGCAGTATAATGTATTAGTTCCCGACGCTCGTGCAATGGCAGAACATTAAAATATTCAAGCCGGGACTCGTAGGACCGTAACAATTTACATTTGTTCTCCATGAAGGTGAGGTGATACATGAAGCGCTTTAAAATTCGTTCAATCCTATCTGAGTGAACCTGACACACTGGGTTCCACACAACACTACAGTATTCCAGAATACTTCTGACGAGACTATTAAAAAGATGAATATAGATCCTTATTTCTAAAAGATTTAGCCTGTCTTGCTATAAAGCCGCACATTTTGGTGGCTCTATTGACGATTCCGTCAAAAGTTTTGAATCGACTATTACTCTAAGATCCCGTATAGACGTGGCTTCAGTTAATAAGGCATATTAGTGTAGATTTGCTTAGATTTTAGCGGCAATATCTGTTATACAACTTTGTTTGCGTTGTTTAGCGTATAATGTGCAAGTACTCATAGCAAGTATTATTTCATGTTCACTTCGTGCTGATTTATATATTGCTAAGAACAGACGAGAGCTTCTTTCCCGCTACTTTCTTTTTTCAAACTTTCTATATGTAACTTTAGGCTTGGATCGGAGACCATAGAGAATTAGAGAAGTAAACACTTTTATGCACTAGCTAAAACATAAAATGCAGTCTTAGTCCGCTTACAGCGCATAAACGAGAAATACGAGCATACGAAGTGAAAATGTTATTTCTATATATTTTTTGTGTGTTGTGTGTTGTACCATAACTGTTTTTCTTCTTATTCTAGCTAAACTCTTAACTAACAGCCATTCGCGCTCCGCAGAGTATTCCGCAGAAGACGCCGCGTCGCTGTCCATAGCGGCGCTGGCGAGCACGCACCACCCGCTCGCCGCGGCCGCCAACTGCACGGCGTGGACCAAGCTGACGGTGTACCTCGGCCTCAAGCCCAAGGACCTAGTCAGGCAGTACGCTAAGCTCCTCAACGAACAGTACATTGCTGGGTTCATACAGAATGAGGTGCGTGAGGTTTTCAGTTGGTCTAGGGTTTTTGGTTTGCTTTCATTTTTAAGTTTGCTGCAGTGGCTTTTTTTACAAGTTTAAACCTCTCAGATCCCGATAACTCTTTCCCCGAGCTGTAATCGTGTGAGCGACGGGAACTTATAGTTTACATCTCTCAGATCCCGATAACTCTTTCCCCGAGCTGTAATCGTGTGAGCGACGGGAACTTATAGTTTACATCTCTCAGATCCCGATAACTCTTTCCCCGAGCTGTAATCGTGTGAGCGACGGGAACTTATAGTTTACATCTCTCAGATCCCGATAACTCTTTCCCCTAGCTGTAATCGTGTGAGCGACGGGAACTTATAGTTTACATCTCTCAGATCCCGATAACTCTTTCCCCGAGCTGTAATCGTGTGAGCGACGGGAACTTATAGTTTACATCTCTCAGATCCCGATAACTCTTTCCCCGAGCTGTAATCGTGTGAGCGACGGGAATTTATAATTTTAATTTTTGTTTACTGGTTTGATCCCATTTTTCTCCTGTTTGTAATTTTATTTACGCTTGATTTCAGATCCGACGCAGAGCACAGTTTATTTCAAGATATTAATGCACGTTTTTGTTAACTTTGCAGCGACCCACGTTAAAAAACCATATAATTTACTCACCTCTACAGACCGTATCAAACGTGGTAGCGTGTCTGGTGGCGACGAACGCCGCCGCGATCGCGGGCGCGGCGGTGCAGTGTGCGCTGCGAGCGCTCGGAGACTCGGAGCTGCTGTGCGTCACCCGAGACGAATACTTCACGTATCTCACGCCAGAGGGCGAGCTGTACGACAAGACCTCCGTGCCGGGGTGAGCAACTACTACAATCTTCGTCAATGTTGATCTCATTGCACCTCTTGGTGTACTACAACTCCTCCCGATCTTTTGCTAATAGTTTCAACATTTTGCTTGCTAGTTTTTGTAATGCTACTCATTTTCTTATAGATTTCTCGTGACTGCGCTAAAGCATACTCTCGGGCACCGATCTGTAAAGCATGCTCTCGGGCACCGATCTGTAAAGCATACTCTCGGGCACCGATCTGTAAAGCATACTCTCGGGCACCGATCTGTAAAGCATACTCTCGGGCACCGATCTGTAAAGCATACTCTCGAGCACCGATCTGTAAAGCATACTCTCGGGCACCGATCTGTAAAGCATACTCTCGGGCACCGATCTGTAAAGACCCACAATGCTCTTTGCCTAATGTCATGAACATCGACAGCATGAAATAAAACTTATATGGTCCGCTTTTCCAAGCTACTCCGCCTCTAGACTAACTTAAATGTCGTCGCAGACTAACTTAAATGTCGTCGCAGACTAACTTAAATGTCGTCGCAGACTAACTTAAATGTCGTCGCAGACTAACTTAAATATCGTCGCAGACTAACTTAAATGTCGTCGCAGACTAACTTAAATGTCGTCGCAGACTAACTTAAATGTCGTCGCAGACTAACTAATGTACTCAAAAAGGACTTAATCGCGCTGAAAACTTAATATTTATTTACCTCGACGTTTCGATCAAGTTGCATTGTTGCATTGTTGTTCGAATCGCGAAAGTTTAAAAGTTACTAATGTACTCAATTTAAAAGCAATCAAATATGAGCTCTAATCGCGTTACTCACCATCATCAGCAGCCTGCATTAGTCCACTGCTGGACATAGGCCTCTCCTAATGCGCGCCACTGAGCCCGATCTTCGGCTCTTCTCATGTAATTGCTGCCAGGTAACCTGCACAAATTTTCACTCCATCTGGCTGGAGGGGGTCCTACACTACGTGCTTAAGCGTGGTCTATACTCCAGAACTCGTGTTCCCACAGTTTATCGGTTTTCGACTTACGTAACCGGCGCATTGCCACTACAGTTTGCTAATTCTTTGAATTATGTCGGTGACTTTCGTTCTCTGCCGAATCACGTCGCTTCGGATCCGATCCCTTAGAGAAACCCCGAGCATAGCACGTTCCATAGCTCGCTGAGCGACCTTAAATTTGTGAACCAGTCTCACAGTCACAGCACACGTTTCTTTACTTCCACTAAACCACAAAAGCTGATCTCCACCTTATAACCGCAACACAATTTTCCTGTATTTTTCTGCTTGAAAAATTTCTCACTTAATTATCCATATAATATAAATATATATATTTTAATAATTATTAAGTATATTATATATATTAGGAAGTAATTATGTAAGTTTATTGTATATTTTTTATTTTATTTTATTATCAATTCCAGAGCTCTTTCACAATAAAGCCGCACACTCTACCATTTTCCTTGTACGACCAGGATGACTGGTAGAAAATACTTCCTAGCATTAAGTTCTCCATGTACATTCACTCTTTTTATGCTAAAGTATTAAATAAATAAATAAACATCAGCAATATTATAGTAGTAACGCATTGTTTGTCTGTGACAGTAACGACGACGGCAAGGAGATCAACGTGAAGCGCGAGAGCAAGGCGTACAGCTACAAGGAGCAGCAGGAGGAGCTGCAGCTGCGCCGTGAGCTCGACGAGAAGCGCCGCCGCGAGGGAAAGCAGAAGGAGGTAGGCGAGCACCACTGCGTAGCTAAACTATTAAAGATACCTTGACCACTTGCAAGGTGGTGCATTCATGTTGCTACCATTTCTGAACCATTATTCGCATTTATATAGTATCAAAAAATATACAAATGTTAACTTACCTTGTTATTTTTCTGTTTGAGCAGGTACCACTGACAGTTAAACAGAAAGAAGCAATCAAAGCACAATCTGCCAAAGAAGCCGAAATCCGAAAGAGGCTGTCCGTGGTAAGTAAAATCTAAATGCAACTTATCATGTACAATGACACAAGAAAGATTTCCTTAATAGATAAGTTGGGCGAAACACCTCTTCGTTTAGTCAAACAACGTTCAACACTTTGTCCTGACTTATATTCTCTTTACTGTTATTTAAGTTTATCTATTTTTTTGTAACTTGAATTCTATGTACGCAGTTCTTCATATAGTTTTATATACATAGTGTTGAATAAACGATTTGTCTTTCTTTCTTAAACATTTACTAAAAACATACAAAAAAAATGAGGAGTAAAACTGAAAGTATCTTCATCAATGCCGTGTAGAACAACTGCAGTAATCACACTCACAGAAACTTGGCTGATGACCTTGTAATATTAGAGTTTGGAAGTATAACACCACTACCTGGCTTGCAGCTAAACGCGCGCGTGGAGCTCGGCGTGGGACTGATAGAGGCGGTGGCCCGCGGCGCGGCGGGTGCGCTGGGCGCGCACGCGCGGCGCGTGGTGCCGTGCTTGATGGCGGCGCTCCGCTCGCCGCTGGCGGCCGCGCGCGCCTCCGCCCTGCACGTCGCGCTCGGGCCCGTGCTTCTGCCGAGGCACGTCGCGCTCGCGCACACGGTCGCCAGAGTCACTATACGGTTAGTAATACACTAGATTACCTCGCGGTAGGTATCACTGTGTGCAAGAGCGAAGACGATCATGTTTTTTTGGCCTTCACGTTTTATCTACGACACGTTTTTTCTCTATGATAATCTCCAATGTTTCTTGCACTTTGTCATGTCATAAGTTCATTATTTTAACAGCCAAGTAGTATATATAGAACTTCAGAGTTACAATTAAACAGAAACTAATAAACTTCCAGTACACAGCGAGCAAACAATCCTACTACTTATATTCGTAGACTGTACGAGCCCCAATGCGACGTGGAGCCCGCGTGGGAGCAGGAGAGCCTCCCGGCGGCCGTCCGCCGCACGGTGGCGCTGCTGCACGCCGCCACGGCGGCGGTGCGGCGGCAGGCGGCGCTGGAGCCCGAGGAGGCGCCTTCGCCCGCGCACCACTTCTCAGGCCCCGGCTTTTGCTACGTGTTCCCGCTCTTCAAGAAAGGTATATATATATTAGCTGTATATATATATTCCTGGACTAGTCGAGCCCCCGCGCGCTGGGGATCCACTTCCCGCTCTACAAGGGAGGTGACGGAATGTTAGTGTCGTCCCTGAACTGATCACCCAATATCATCTCAGGAGTCTACAAACGTGCTTTTGTGATTTGTTGCAGAAAACAGTTACTTTTTTCACATTTTCTTTGGAATTTTTAACATGTTTTAAAACATGACATGACGTCATGTTTTGTCTCTTTTTTGCCGAGATGGATTCCAAATCACTTCCAACGAGTTCAAATTCATCTTCGCTGCACTTTTCCAATGTATGATATTTGTATTTAATTCGCATTATGTGTGTCAGGTCTGACTTCAAGCGGGTCGGAGGAGCAGACGATGCTGCAGGGGCTGGCCGTGGTGGCGTACCACGCAGCGCTGCGAGACTCAGGGAACCTGCGGGACTCGCTGGACCCTGCGCTCTTCCCGATCGACGATATCTTCCGCCTGCTCATCGATCTCAGCAGTGAGTACCGTTGCGAGTATCCCGCGAGACAAAAATTCTGCTACATGAGAACTTGAGAGACGATGGATGTTGATTGAGAGTAGCAAAAATTCTTCGTGTCTTTTTTCGTTGAGCAACGTTGACGAACCTAACGACTGCTTTTGGTTGGACCTTGGTTCCGGCTCACTTTTATATAAACAACGATTCACAATGCTAGTTGCAAGGTTAAATAACCAGGATCAGGACCGGTCTCGCTTAGAGCCAGGCATGAAGTGTAGCTCGTTGCGGCAGGTAGCGTGAAGGGGCGGTCGCAGACGGCGTGCACGGCGGCGCTGCTGGAGACGGCGGCGTGCGCGGCGCGCGGGCACGTCACGCAGCACGACGTGTCCTGCCTGCTGGCCGGCCTTCAGAACCCGCTAGAGGTAACTACAACACTCTCTCGTACACAAAACATTTATTTTTTACTTCACTGTAAGAGCTTGACGAGAAAGCAGGCTTCTTTGATACCGCATGCAGCGAACTTCACGGGTGGCTAAGATCTATAGCATGTGCCGCACTCGTGACCTCGTGTCGTTGATGGCAGGTGGTGCGCGACGCGGCGCTGCGCGCGCTGCTGTGCCTGCGCAGCGCGCTACCGCCGCTGCTGGCGCTGCCGGACTTCGGGCTCGAGCTCACAAAGCGCCTGCTCGTCGCCACTTTCGACGAGTCAGAGGATAATAAGTGAGTGTTCACTTCCTTTGCTTTACCATGTTACTCCTTTGTGCCTTGGATTAACCCCACCCATCCAGTGAGTGATCATTATCCTACAAATCTGTGGCGAGTCCAGCAGAGGTCCAGGGGGTCGTTTGCTTGATGGCAAGCGTCATGAAGCGGCTCGCCTGTAAATAGCAGTAATATTCCTGTCACCACGATGTTTCAACTAAAAAACACAATTTAAGATCGCCACGTTCGTGGATCGTGTTTCCTATTCTATAAACGAATAATTAATTTATTTGCATACAGTGTTATATTGGAGAAGATCGTCCAGTTTCATGTATTCATAAGTCTAGTTTGTAGGTACTTAAGTAACAACCATTTTAATGAACTAAATAAAAAAAGCATTAATTAAACAAAGGTACATGAAGCTGGTTTATTCTTAGGAGTCTAGCGGAGGAGCTGTGGATGTCTCTGCCGTCAGCAGCGGCGCTGACGTCATCGCCGGCGCTGCTTGAGGCGCTCCTGCACGAGCTGCAGCACCCGGCGGAGGCTGTGCAGCGCGCCGCCGCCGCCGCGCTCGCCAGCCTCGTGCGCGCGCGCGGCGCTGCCACCGCGGAGAGCGTGCTGCAGCACCTGCAGGTCATGTACGAGGAGAAGCTGCCGGTGAGTCACTACTACGGTGTCATGGCTGTGCGTATACTACATCATACAGTGTTCGCGCCCGAGTCAAGCTGCGAAACCGAACGAGGCGTCCTCGATGGTTAGCCTTCGATTTGTTCTACTTCAGATTTTTTACTAATTTGCATATTTATAAATGCAAGTTTTGAATGAATGTTGGCGTTCATGCGATGAAAATACATATGGAACCAAAATAAGCGATAAACTAAAAGATGGATCAAGATGAACTGAGAAGGCCCCAAAGCTCTGCTAAGGGAGCGCCGAAAAAGACCAGCGGGGGAGGTTTACTTAACTGCCAGCGCGCACGCCGTACCTTTCCCACGACTTGTTTTCTTTTTTAACCCTATAGATCGAAGATTTACTGAACAACCCCCTTTTTTAATCGACTTGACAAAAGGAGAAGGTTTTCAAGTTTTCTGTTTATCTTATCTCATATCTCCGGCTTTTATGAACCGATTTCGATGATTATGTTTGTTTAAGGGTGGAAATAGTTATGTTCAGTTGCATATCAATTTCATCAAAATTGGTTTAATAGTTTGTAAGGTAGATGTCTATATTTCCCGACTCTTCTGTCAAACGTCGTCTATTATGATGTGTCCGCTCTAGTATTTGTCATGTTTCAGTTGATCCCGGCGCGCGTGGACTCGTTCGGGCACATGATCTCCGCGGAGGTGGACGAGTGGGGCGGGCGGCGCGGCGCCGCGCTCGGCGTGCGCGCGCTGGCGCCGCTGCTGCCGGCCCCGGCCGTGCCCGCGGCCGTGCGCTTCTTCGTGAGCCGCGGGCTCGCCGACCGCGCCGAGCCCGTGCGCGCAGAGATGCTCAACGCGGCTATGGCCGTCGTCGATATACACGGGAAGGTAACACAAACTATATTTGAAAGAACATTCAGCATACATTTTCAAAAATTCTCATGGATATGGCACCCAAAGAGTACACAAAATGGCACCTTACAGCGTCGAGGAATAAATCGCAAAAGTAAAAAAAAAAAAAAAACGTTTATTTATTCCCCCGCATAAATAAACGTTTTTTTTTTTGTTATTATAACGTGGTTATTATCCCGCAAAACCCTTTATTTTTTCGGGATAAAAAGTATCCTCGATTTTCACCCATCATATAAACTATGACTGTGCCAAGGTGCATCAAAATCCGTCCAGTAGTCTAGTGTTTTTTTAAATAACTTTCAACTTTTTCGGGATGAAAAGTATACCTGATGAATAGTAGTACCTCGTAGTACTCAAATCATACCAAGTTTCATTTAAATTCATTCAGTAGTTTCAGCGTAATGCCTAGCCAAGATACAGACAGACAGACAAAAATGAAAAAAATACAGTTTTGGCTTCAGTATGGAATACAGAACAGCCTCCAGTTTTTTTTTACAAAATATCTTCAATGTACAGAATTAGATGTGCTACAATTTTTTTTTTTAGATTTAGATGATCATAAAACAAAGTTACCAAACGTGTCAGTGTCTAAAAATGTCTCAGAAAATACTTCCGCTTTGTACCCAAAGAAGGTTTTTGAAATATAACAAGAAATGAAAAAATAAGTCTGTGCCGAATTTACTCAATTCGACGTAAGTTTCAATTATTAATATTTTTTATTTTATTACTTTTTGTTGCACTTGCATCTCAATTCATCATCAGCTTATACTTGTCCACTGCTGGACGTAGGCCTCTCCTAATGCACCGCCACTGAGCTCGGTCTTCAGCTCTTCTCATCAATTTTCTGCCAGCCGCTTTTTGCGGATCGTCACTCCACTTCCGTTAACGAAATGCTCGTTTTTAATTACAAAAAATCCTTCTGTTTCTAATACAGGGATGCTTCCCAGGATTCCATCCTTACACTATTAAAAAAGAGCCTGACGGTTCAATAGTGCAACTTAGAATCCAATGATTCCGGATTCGGTCACTTTTCTTTTATGTGCAGTTTTCCATCGCTCCTTGCTTTGGAGGGTACGTTATGCTGTCGGTCCCGGCTGTTATTGATTAACAGCAGTCGTTAAGCCATGTCTGAGGCCCTCGGGTGGCCTGACAAACTCTTTTGTAGTGGTAGCGTACCACTCTTGCGTAAGAGGCCTACCACTGGTAAGCCTCTTACGCAAGAAGGGGAAGTACCACACCTTTGTGAGATATTCAACCGCCTAGCAGTAGTGTGTAAACATTTCTGTGTTTCGGTTTGAAGAGCAATGTTTCCAGCGAAATTACTGGGCAATGAGACTTAACAACCAATGTCTCAGGGTGACGAGCGCAGTGCAGTGACGCGCAAGACTTTGCAACCAAAGTTCTAAGAGGCACTGGAACTGATAGGGGCAGGCGTGACGCTTACTATCAGGCGAGCGACGTGCCCGTCTCGTCACAAAATGTAATACAAAAGTGACACCAGAAGCCAGCATTACCTCATACGACAAACAAAAAAAGGGAAAAATACATTAAGTTCATTTTGTTTGCATAATCTTTTTGCCCAGGAAAGGGAAAGGAAAAAAAGAAGTATATTGAAGCAAATTCAGGTTCATCAAAATCGGGCTGGATATTCCTTTTATCGTTGTTCGCTATTTCACATAGTTTTGGATTCGGTTTGGCCAACCCCATATGAAAAAAACACCTGGAAACCCGATCGCTTTACCGTACAGGATCGAAAACTCATATGCCGTTCTTTTCTTGTTCAGGAGACGCTTAGCAGCCAGCTGCCGGTGTTCGAGGAGTTCCTAGACAGCGCCCCCAAGTCCGGCAGCTTCGACGCGGTGCGGCAGAGCGTGGTGCTGCTGGTGGGGTCGCTGGCGCGCCACCTGGCGCCCTCCGACGCGCGCATTAAACCCATCACGCTGCGCCTCGTGGCCGCGCTCTCCACGCCCAGCCAACAGGTGATTACGAATGGAGTGTGATTCGGTTAACAACGTTTACTCCAAACTACTCGTCCAAACTGTGACTTATAGCCGCGATCCAATGACAAATCCATACTTACTCACCGAGCCGAACCAACCCCACTATTTGTAATCTGGAGGCTTAATGCGCTGCCAGTTGAAAAGTCGCCACTGCGATCGGCGTCGCAATACGGAATACCCAAAAAAACGATGTGTTCGTCTCTTTCGCACGTGCGTGTACCACGCGTACGCTCTAGTTCCCGCAACCTTTAGTCTATTACGCCCTAATGTATTTTTATGATTTTTGCATTAAGGCCTGCTTGGCGAGAACTTGTCTAATAATTGTCTGAGGAGAAAAATTGATGTTTTTTAATTATTTATTATTAATTTAAAAAAAAAAAACGTACGAGAAAAATGTTTTCAATTTGGTTACATGTACCGGTAAACCTAGAAAGGTTGGTCTCAGTACTAGGGTTCTCTTACAACAATTTGGTTACATGTACCGGTAAACCTAGAAAGGTTTGTCTCAGTACTAGGGTTCTCTTACAACAATTTGGTTACATGTACCGGTAAACCTAGAAAGGTTTGTCTCAGTACTAGGGTTCTCTTACAACAATTTGGTTACAAGTACCGGTAAACCTAGAAAGGTTTGTCTCAGTACTAGGGTTCTCTTACAACAATTTGGTTACATGTACCGGTAAACCTAGAAAGGTTTGTCTCAGTACTAGGGTTCTCTTACAACAATTTGGTTACATGTACCGGTAAACCTAGAAAGGTTTGTCTCAGTACTAGGGTTCTCTTACAACAATTTGGTTACATGTACCGGTAAACCTAGAAAGGTTTGTCTCAGTACTAGGGTTCTCTTACAACAATTTGGTTACATGTACCGGTAAACCTAGAAAGGTTTGTCTCAGTACTAGGGTTCTCTTACAACAATTTGGTTACATGTACCGGTAAACCTAGAAAGGTTTGTCTCAGTACTAGGGTTCTCTTACAACAAACAAAACATAAATATAACTATAAGTGAAAACTGTACGGCGGCTCATTGCCATCAAACTATGTTACCATGTCGCAGCTGATTGTTTTCTATTTAAATAAATAAATAACTTATGGTGGCCTGCATTTGCATTTGCCATCAAACTATGTTACCATGTCGCAGCTGATTATTTTCTATTTAAATAAATAAATAACTTATGGTGGCCTGCATTTGCATTTGCCATCAAACTATGTTACCATGTCGCAGCAGATTGTTTTCTATTTAAATAAATAAATAACTTATGGTGGCCTGCATTTGCATTTGCCATCAAACTATGTTACCATGTCGCAGCTGATTGTTTTCTATTTAAATAAATAAATAACTTATGGTGGCCTGCATTTGCATTTGCCATCAAACTATGTTACCATGTCGCAGCTGATTGTTTTCTATTTAAATAAATAAATAACTTATGGTGGCCTGCATTTGCATTTGCCATCAAACTATGTTACCATGTCGCAGCTGATTGTTTTCTATTTAAATAAATAAATAACTTATGGTGGCCTGAATTTGCATTTGCCATCAAACTATGTTACCATGTCGCAGCTGATTGTTTTCTATTTAAATAAATAAATAAGTTATGGTGGCCTGCATTTGCATTTGCCATCAAACTATGTTACCATGTTGCAGCTGATTAGTTTCTATTTAAATAAATAAATAACTTATGGTGGCCTGCATTTGCATTTGCCATCAAACTATGTTACCATGTCGCAGCTGATTGTTTTCTATTTAAATAAATAAATAACTTATGGTGGCCTGCATTTGCATTGTCTGTCCACGAAGCCTCTGACAGCCGTGTATCGGCTGTCGGAGAACATAAACATGTAGGCCGCCATACGGGTCCGACAATTCAGTTGTCGATATCGGTCAAATGGACAACCAGCCTAATATTGCAATAAACTTCGTGTCAAAGATAACGCCTCTCAAATCTGATGTTTATTAATTTATTTATTTATTATGGTTTTAGCTTTAACGCCTGCTTATCGAGAACAAAGACAAGTACAAATTAATACATATTACCCCCGACCACCCACCCCCATTATAGCTAAGAAGCCTCTCGATCACATCAGTTTTCAAACATAAAACCGCATCAAAATCGGTCCATTCGTTTGGAAGCTACGATTCTCGGGTGTTTCCTCGTAGCCTAACTAGGCAGCCTAACTGATTCGGCCACGAGGAATTACTTTTCCTCGTGTCCTTACTGCTTGTCATTCATCTATTGACTCAACCTGTATAAAGTACGTAATGGGTTATGTACAGTTATATGCACAAATACAGGGAACGGACTCGTGGTCACACCGATTTGTCACACTGGTGTGAACACGATACAATATTTTTTACTTTGGTCTCACTGCATGTAGTGATCATGTAGTAAGCTATAAACTATAGGACTCGTAGCAGTGTGAGAAACCAAACGACCAATTACTTAACGACATAATTATATGCAACATCGAGATCGAGATCTTCATTTCGGATGAGAGCTGTCAAACTAAAAATAGCTATAACTCGTAAACTATTGATCCTGGACTAGTAGTTTCTTAACAGAAGTGATACGAGGGCTGTTTGATAAGTCCTTTTAAAAACTATTTATAAAACCTTTTTTCTGGTAAATGGCATTAACACTGGCAGGCACAGTCTTTCAAATGAAGACTGTCTAATTTCAGCAGACAGGATAAGTCCTTTTAAAAACTATTTATAAAACCTTTTTTCTGGTAAATGGCATTAACACTGGCAGGCACAGTCTTTCAAATGAAGACTGTCTAATTTCAGCAGACAGGATAAGTCCTTTTAAAAACTATTTATAAAACCTTTTTTCTGGTAAATGGCATTAACACTGGCAGGCACAATCTTTCAAATGAAGACTGTCTAATTTCAGCAGACAGACACACACACACACACACACACACACACACACACACACACACACACAGTGATACACACACACACACACACACAGTGATACACACCCTAAACTTATAACACCCGTCTCTTTGTTCGGGGGTTAAAAATAACTAACGGAAACATTTGTATCACGGACTCTTACTAAGCATTTCCTTTCAAAATTATTATATTAAGAAAAAAATATTATCAACATATCCCGCTTCGCGCAGGTGCAAGAAGCAGTCAGCAACTGCCTGCCGCACCTGGTGACTTCGCCCGCGCTGGAGGACGAGGTGCCCGGGATAGTTAATAAGCTCATGAAGCAACTGCTGACTGCTGAGAAGTATGGGGACAGGAAGGTAACTAACTATATACTGGGTTTGAATTGGTTAGAAGACAGTAAACGAAGTAATCAGCAACTACCTGCCGCACCTGGTGACGTCGCCTTGCGCTTGTAGACGAGGTGCCCGGGATCGTCAACAAGCTCATGAAGCAACTGCCGACTGCTGAGAAGTACTGGGACAGGAAGGTAACTATACTGGGTTTGAATTGGTTAGAAGACAGTAAACGAAGTAATCAGCAACTACCTGCCGCACCTGGTGACGTCGCCTTGCGCTTGTAGACGAGGTGCCCGGGATCGTCAACAAGCTAATGAAGCAACTGCCGACTGCTGAGAAGTACTGGGACAGGAAGGTAACTATACTGGGTTTGAATTGGTTAGAAGACAGTAAAGGAAGCAGTCAGCAACTGCCCGCCGCACCTGGTGACGTCGTTGGAGGATGAGGTGACAGGGATCGTCAACAAGCTCATGAAGCAGCTGCTGACTGCTGAGAAGTACGGGGAAAAAGTAAACGAGTCATTGTGTTAATAGATTATATCGTAACTTTTAGCTATTTGACTAAAAACACTGCGCTGTACACGTTACGTCATTCTTCGCGATACGTAGTTGTTTTGTTTCTTTGTGACTAGCGTTTTTTGGACACCTTTGAGCAAAAGTGACGTCAGACGTTTTCCAAGATAGTTATGGTTGTTTCGGCGCGACAGTACACATGATAAATGTAGTGTGCAACTAACCTGTCGTCAGATATGCAATATTTTAGATCAATCATTCTATCGCCAGAACTCACATTTCGCACGTGACCTAATTTTGAACTAATCTTATGTAGTATGATTTAGCGCCACCTGGCGTCAAGATATGGTCCACGTAGTTGATTCTATTGTGGAGTCCGTCGTATACCTACATGAAAGTGTTTTTATAAGATTTTATTTAACTGGAATATTTATTTAGGTCATATCTTGCAAGGTGATGTAGAACCACTTCCTCTTATCCTACGGAGTTGAATTTTTACATGTTGGTTTAATTCCAACGACAATGCATTTTTATGGTAGGCATGACCTGGATCGAGATCCAGGATTAGCTCCAGATAAAAGAAATCTTCAAAGGTCAACAGCACAGACACGACATTTTTGTACGCATTTTATTATGATAGCTGGTTTGAAGTTTTACCATGACGTGGTCGGTGCGCTCAGGGTTGGGTCCTCACTAGGAAACTCCTCAACGGTTAACAGCACAGACATGAAATGTTGTATATGCATTTAATTGTGATAGCCCGTTCTAAATTTCGCCATGATATATCTAAGCTATTTTGTAATGTTTATAATGAAGTTATTATTCAGGGTGCTGCTTACGGCATCGCCGGCATCATAAAGGGCCTGGGCATCCTCTCCCTGAAGCAGCTGGACGTGATGGGCCGCCTCACCGAGGCTATCCAGGAGAAGAAGAATTTCAAATATCGAGAAGGTGAGCTGTGCAGTTACTGTGTCTCTTTGACTGCAATAGATAATAGATAGGTTTGTATGGTGAGAAGTTATAATGCTGACTCGACATTTTCCGTTTTCACCGATGAAAACTTTTTTATTTTTATGTTATAAACTATCTGTACCCGCGGCTTCGCTCGCGTGCTCATTTCTCTAGGTTATAAACTAGCTGTACCCGCGGCTTCGCTCGCGTGGTCATTTCTCTAGGTTATAAACTAGCTGTACCCGCGGCTTCGCTCGCGTGGTCATTTCTCTAAGTTATAAACTAGCTGTACCCGCGGCTTCGCTCGCGTGGTTATTTCTCTAGGTTATAAACTAGCTGTACCCGCGGCTTCGCTCGCGTGCTCATTTCTCTAGGTTATAAACTAGCTGTACCCGCGGCTTCGCTCGCGTGGTCATTTCTCTAGGTTATAAACTAGCTGTACCCCGGCTTCGCTCGCGTGTTCATTTCTCTAGGTTAAAAGTACTCTATGTATTATTCCAAGACCTAAAATACCAATATTTGATCAAAATTCCTTCAGCCGTCAATAAGTTTTTATCGATTGCTCGGCTTTTACTATTCAGATTGAGATACGAAGTACACCAGTTTTTAAGTCAAACTCTTAAGCTATCCAACAGTGAAACCGCATCGCAATCGGTTCAATACTTTTTACGTGATGCGCGAACAAACATACAGACAAACTAACAAACAAACAGACTGACACGATTTAAAAAAATGTTTAATTCTTGTTCGGTAGCTTATTTTAAGTACCCTAGACTATTTATATTTTTTTTAATTATCTTCATTGTACAGACTTTTTCGTTCTTATTGCTATATTATAAGTATAGATTGGTAGACTTGCACTTGTAACGGAGAGACGAAGTCACCCGCGACTTAGCTCGTAACACTGGAGTCGCACTTGTGCCGCAGGCGCGCTGTTCGGGTTCGAGATGCTGTGCCACAAGCTGGGCCGGCTGTTCGAGCCGTACATAGTGCACGTGCTGCCGCACCTGCTGACCTGCTTCGGCGACTCGTCGCAGTACGTGCGCACCGCCGCCGACGACACCGCCAAGCTCATCATGTCCAAGCTCAGCGCGCACGGCGTCAAGCTGGTGCTGCCCTCGCTGCTCAACGCGCTCAACGATGACAACTGGCGCACTAAAGCCGGTATGTGCACATTACCTACGTACCAACATCCTATACTTGTCCACTTCTGGACGTAGGGCTCTCCTGATGTACTCCACTGAGCTCGATCTTCAGCTCTCTGCATCCAGTCCTCGCCAACCGGTTTTCGCAGGTCGTCACTCCACCTGGCCACAGGGCGTCCTAGGCTATGTTTGCCTAAACGTGGTCTCCCTCGCCACTTTAGCTTACTTATCCTTAGAGCTGTGTTGGCTGTCTTGGTTCTCTGTCGGATAACTTCTTTACGAATTTTGTCCTTCATACATAGCTCTCTCAATAGCTCACTAAAAGAGAAATACACGGAAAGGAGCGTGGCACACGGAGCGTCGCAGCGCTACTTAGTTCCGGCGCCGCAGTCGCGCGTAGTTCCGTGTCGGTCTGTTCACGTGCCGTGGGCGTGCTGCCACTCCGGCGTGCATCGCTTGTACTCCCTGTTTCGAGTGTGCGTGCAGTATCATACCACAGGTTTTTTACGTAGTATGCCGCTTTGGCAGCCTGGAGACGTAGGAACTCATCAGTGACATGACCGTAACGCTTTCTCAGAGCATCCCTAACAACAATCTTTGAATTACTACTGATTTGAATTATGAACTAATGGTGCACCGTGTTGTATTGTCAGGTTCGATCGAGCTGCTAGGGTCGATGGCATTCTGCGCGCCAAAGCAGCTGTCATCGTGCCTGCCGTCCATCGTGCCCAAGCTCATCGAGGTGCTGAGCGACTCGCACCTGCGCGTGCAGCAGGCGGGCGCGGAGGCGCTCCGCGTCATCGGCTCCGTCATCCGCAACCCAGAGATACAAGGTTAGTGGCTGAAGGTTCAAGTTCTACGGCCGATCTCTGACAGAACTCACCCACCGGCGATACTAGCGCCGTGTTCAAGGCGTGCCACAAAACATTATAATGGACAAAAAAACTCAATTTAATGCTGCTACAAATTATCCAGAAAAACATGAATTTGAATAATATAATACATGTAAAGGTTCTTTTGATCTCACGTTACCTCGATACAGGTTTGCCTAGTGAGGTAACAATCTCACGTTACCTCGATACAGGCTTGCCTAGTGAGGCAACGATCTCACGTTACCTCGATACAGGCTTGCCTAGTGAGGCGACGATCTCACGTTACCTCGATACAGGCTTGCCTAGTGAGGCAACGATCTCACGTTACCTCGATACAGGCTTGCCTAGTGAGGCGACGATCTCACGTTACCTCGATACAGGCTTGCCTAGTGAGGCGACGATCTCACGTTACCTCGATACAGGCTTGCCTAGTGAGGCAACGATCTCACGTTACCTCGATACAGGCTTGCCTAGTGAGGTAACGAAAATATATTTAGCATATTATAAGAATAGCCTGCAAAATAATTGAAATCTTTATTTTTAAATTTTAGTTTTAAGTTTAACTAGTGTTATGTATTCTGTTTTGCAGTTAAAAACATATTTTCTTTATTTTTTATTTTTTGTTAGAATTGTTACTTGCATTCCAATGTTTGTAGACGACGGTGACAGTTTGGGTTTATCCCTAAAGTGCAATAACCAATTCCGTCAACGAGGCTAATGTTTTACACCAGCATTCCCAGTAGATTATCGATAACGTGTTTGAAAAGGTAGTGAGATTTTGTAAATGTTGTTTAGTAAGTAGACACTTACGTCCCTAATCGAACGCCGTCCCCCGGCAGCCATCGTGCCCGTGATGCTGGAAGCGCTGCAGGACCCGTCCGACAAGACGTCCGTGTGCCTGCAGACCCTGCTGGACACCAAGTTCGTGCACTTCATCGACGCGCCGTCCCTGGCGCTCATCATGCCGGTGGTGCAGCGCGCCTTCCTCGACCGCAGCACCGAAACGCGCAAGATGGCAGCGCAGATCATCGGCAACATGTACTCGCTCACCGACCAGAAAGATCTCACGCCGTACTTGCCAAACATCATCCCCGGTCTCAAGAGCTCGCTGCTCGATCCCGTGCCTGAGGTCAGTCTTTTTAAAGGGTCGACGGAGGATGAATTTTCCATACATACCTAATACCAAAATCATTTGTAGTATATTTTCACTTATATTATGATACTAGCTGTGCCTCGCAGCTTCGCCCGCGGGCTAACTTTGCTACACCCGACCCCACTTTAGGAAAATAAACTAAAATTGCTCCCCTAGGGTCGATAACTGTCACTTTGACATCGTAATATAGTTTTTTCTATAATTGTGTGGGAAAATCATGATAAAAAGTAGCCTACGTGTTAATCAAGGATATAAGCTATTCTGGAACCAAATTTCACCCAAATCCGTTCAGCCGTTTGAGCGTGAAGGAGTAACAAACATACACATCCATACAAACTTTCGCCTTTATTATATTAGTGTGATTATTCATATTCTGATAATATATATCTAGGTGCCAAGATTATCTTTTTCTTCAATGCATTTACATAAAACGAAATGTAAGCAAATTGCAATAAATTAATAAAACATATATAAAAAAACGTGAAAGTTTGATAAATGCATTTACTCTATATTAAGCGACAAGCAAACATGGATGACAGTTTAATGAAATTACAGTAAAATGAAACAAAGAGAGAAATAGAAAATAATTATTATGGGGCCTTTACTTTTATTTGAATTTGAAATATTTAGTATTTTTTACACTACTGCCCAAAAAAGGAGTGTAATGCTTTCAGGGTTTATGTATGTGAGTTTCTTTGTTCCACCATAACTCATAAATTCCTGAACAGATGGGGTATCGTTAGAATCCTTACATCATCCCAAGCTACATATTAAGCAATTTCTTTTTAAAGATCGTTTTTTGGTATGTCATTCGTGTTTTTGGTATGTCATTCGTGTTTTTGGTATGTCATTTGTGTTTTTTGTCGTACTTTGATGATTTACTTGTTTTATCAAATGCGTGTTTCCTTTGAAATAAAGAAATATCGCAAACTATTTTATCGATGTAAAGTAAGATAATGTAGTTAATCTGATGTGTTCACTAAATGGTCTATATCCGTAACCCGCTGCCGCCCCAGGTGCGGTCCGTGTCCGCGCGCGCGCTGGGCGCCATGGTGAAGGGCATGGGCGAGGGCTCGTTCGAGGAGCTGCTGCCGTGGCTCATGCACACGCTGACCTCGGAGTCCAGCTCGGTGGACCGCTCGGGCGCCGCGCAGGGCCTGTCTGAGCTCGTTGCCGGGCTCGGCGTCGTCAAGCTGCACAACATTATGCCGGGTCAGTAACATAATGCGTTCTTCTTACATTCACATTTTTAATTATTATGCGGAAGTTAAAATCTTGAGGTCTTTCCTCTTTAGACTTTTATTGAAGTGTAATATCTTTCCGCTCGCTTTTCTGCAATCTATGGGAGACATTTCGTGAAAAGCGTGTATCTATAAGAGTGTAACAGGAAGCCAGGGCAGCGCGCGCTATTTGATTTGACCAATGAGCGGGCGCGTTGCTATCAAGCTAGAAGCCATCACATAAAATGTAAACACTTTTGTCGGGAATAGAACTCTTATAGTATTATTAACGTTACCAAGTCGTTACTATATCCATGGTTGTAGTATAATTATGGTTACCGCGTCGCTACTGTATGCATGGGTGTAGTATTATTATCGTTACCACGTCGTTACTATATCCATTGCTGTAGTATTATTATCGTTACGATATCGTTACTATATCCATAGCTGTAGTATTATTATCGTTACAACGTCGTTACTATATCGTGGCTGTAGTATTATTATCGTTACCAAATCGTTACTATATCATGGCTGTAGTACCACATCGTTAATACTTTATCCATGTTTGTAGTACGAGGGTGTATGAAAAGTAGTCGGCCTAACCAAGAAAATAAACACATACTAAATCAGTTATATATTATTTTTCTACATAATCACCAGAAAGTTCAATGCACTTTTGCCACCTCCACTTCCAAGCATTTAAACCGTAGAAAAAAAAAGCTTCCTTAGAGTTAAAATATGCGTCTACTGCTGTTTTGACCTCGTCGTTTGTCGAAAATCTTTGACCTCCCAGATGCTTTTTAGGTTAGGGAACAGAAAGAAGTCTGATGGTGCCAGATCAGGTGAATAAGGCGGATGCGGTAACAGTTCAAAGCCTCAGTTGTGGATTTCAGCCATTGACTGCACACACGTGTGAACACGGGCGTTATCTTGATGAAACAGGACTGTTCTTGTGAGCATTCCTCGACGTTTTTCTTTTATTTCCTCTCGTAAGCGACGTAGTAAGGTGCAGTAGTAATCAGAGTTTATAGTCTGACCCCTTTCAAGATAATCAGTCATAATCACACCTTTCGAGATAATCAGTCATAATCACACCTTTCGAGTCCCAGAATACTGAAGCCATCACCTTATTTGCCGACAACATCGACTTAGTCTTGTTAGGGGGTAGTGAACCAGGTCTTTTCCACTGTTTTGATTGTTGTTTTGTTTCCGGTATACAGTAATAAACCCATCGTTCGTCCATAGTAAAAAAACGATTCAAAGCATCGGCTTCAAATAACTCCAAACAGTCGCGTGAAATAGTCAATCCCGTCTATTTTTGTTCAACTGAAAGCAGTCGTGGAACCCACCTCGCAGACACCTTGTGGAAACCCAACTCGTTGACTATGATGTTTTGAGTTCGTTCATAAGAGATGCCTATAATCTCGGCTGTCTCTCTAATTTTTAATCTGCGGTCTCCCATTATTTAATCAAGTACTTTTTTAATATTTTCGTCAGTAGTGGACGTCGAAGGCCTTCCAGAGCGGGGTTCATCTTTCACACTCTCTCTACCACGCTTTAATTCTGCTATTCATTTTTTGACGGATTCTGCTCTGTCATATTTATCCATATGGCAGAGCAGAATCCCCTAATGTACTGACCATATCATCATAGATGGTTTATTCGATTTGCTCCATTCGCGGAAATTATGTCCGATTGCTTTGTTAATAAATTTATAAAATCACAACTAACTATCGCACACGTTTCGAACTTCACACAATGAACTAGTCTGAACTGAACTAAATAATGTGGCTAGATTTGATTTTTAGAATTGATTGGATCTGTGTTAGGCCGAGTACTTTTCAATCCACCTTCGTATTATTATCGTTACCACGTCGCTACTATATGCATGGCTGTAGTATTATTATCGTTACCACGTCGCTACTATATGCATGGCTGTAGTATTATTATCGTTACCACGTCGTTACTATATCCATTGCTGTAGTATTATTATCGTTACCATATCGTTACTATATCCATAGCTGTAGTATTATTATCGTTACAACGTCGTTACTATATCCATGGCTGTAGTATTATTATCGTTACCAAATCGTTACTATATCATGGCTGTAGTACCACATCGTTAATACTTTATCCATGTTTGTAGTACGAGGGTGGATTGAAAAGTAGTCGGCCTAACCAAGAAAATAAACACATACTAAATCAGTTATATATTATTTTTCTACATAATCACCAGAAAGTTCACTGCACTTTTGCCACCTCCACTTCCAAGCATTTAAACCGTAGAAAAAAAAAAGCTTCCTTAGAGTTAAAATATGCGTCTACTGCTGTTTTGACCTCGTCGTTTGTCGAAAATCTATGACCTACCAGATGCTTTTTAGGTTAGGGAACAGAAAGAAGTCTGATGGTGCCAGATCAGGTGAATAAGGCGGATGCGGTAACAGTTCAAAGCCTCAGTTGTGGATTTCAGCCATTGACTGCACACACGTGTGAACACGGGCGTTATCTTGATGAAACAGGACTGTTCTTGTGAGCATTCCTCGACGTTTTTCTTTTATTTCCTCTCGTAAGTGACGTAGTAAAGTGCAGTAGTAATCAGAGTTTATAGTCTGACCCCTTTCAAGATAATCAGTCATAATCACACCTTTCGAGATAATCAGTCATAATCACACCTTTCGAGTCCCAGAATACTGAAGCCATCACCTTATTTGCCGACAACATCGACTTAGTCTTGTTAGGGGGTAGTGAACCAGGTCTTTTCCACTGTTTTGATTGTTGTTTTGTTTCCGGTATACAGTAATAAACCCATCTTTCGTCCATAGTAAAAAGTAATAAACCCATCTTTCGTCACACAATTAACTAGTCTGAACTGAACTAAATAATGTGGCTAGATTTGATTTTTAGAATTGATTAGATCTGTGTTAGGCCGAGTACTTTTCAATCCACCTTCGTATTATTATCGTTACGTCAATAATACGAAGCTCGTCACTAATAGTAGCGCTATAGTAGCGCTATATATGCATGGCTGTAGTATTATTATCGTTACCACGTCTTTACATTATCCATGGCTGTAGTATTATTATCGTTACCACGTCGCTACTATATGCATGGCTGTAGTATTATTATCGTTACAACGTCGTTACTTTATCCATGGCTGTAGTATTATTATCGGTACCACATCGTTACTATATCCATGGCTGTAGTATTATTATCGTTACAACGTCGTTACTTTATCCATGGCTGTAGTATTATTATCGGTACCACGTCGTTACTATATCCATGGCTGTATTATTTCTAAGAAATTAAAATAAACTAAATAAATGTCATCTACGACATCCTGTTGATTGAATTTTCTCCCGTTATCCAGACATAATCGCGACGGCGGACCGGTCGGACATCGCGCCGCACGTGAAGGACGGCTACATCATGATGTTCATCTACATGCCGGGCGCCTTCACCGACGAGTTCACGCCCTACATCGGACAGATCATCAACCCCATCCTCAAGGTAACCTCCTCCCCTCACTGACTCTTCCATTCCAACTACATAAACATATGTAGAAAAAATCTATAAATAGTTGGGAACTTTATGCAGACGCACCCAGGAAGGGATCGGTGCGCGCCGCCAACCCAAACAAACATTCATTTTGCTAACCGGAGCGTGTACCGAGGTCTCTTCATAATTGTATCCCATAAAAGTAATTGATTCGCAACTTAGCATTATCTTAGATAACTTTTTGTACATAGTTCATTCTCGTAATTACAACATTTTAACAGTGAAACCATTAGTTTAATTTCCTCTCTCCATTCGGGGCCATATCCTACATGTGGTCCTTGGAGCCGGATGTGAACCAGCGACCTATGGATTTACAGTCCACAAACATCTGAGAATATGTCCATTATGTACTGCTCTCCACTATCAAAGCTTACGTACACGTTCTATATTCTTCAAATATTTGAGCACATGCAAAGACCTGGTGCCCTTATTTATCAGAAATCAGGAGTAATTGAGTAGACGGACACCTGTAATAACTACTATATGACTTTAAGTGGTCCTTCTAACTGTATTGTATTTATTTGCAAGGCGTTGGCCGACGAGAACGAGTACGTGCGAGAAACGGCGCTGAAGGCGGGGCAGCGGATCGTGCAACTGTATGCCGAGTCTGCAATCACATTACTACTGCCCGAGTTAGAGAAGGTACGTCCAACGTAACGGCTTTGTTACAATTTGTACTAATTTTGGCATTGGCAATGGAGAAGAATGTTCGGTCTCACGCTCGCAACTTGCGCGCGACATTTGATGACGTCTAGACATGGAACTTCTTAGCATATACTTTGTTTGGAAAATAACTGTTTAGATGAACAGTGATCAGAACTGGACTCGCAGGCAACAGTGATACTGTATGCCTGCGAGTCCAGTTCTGTCTCAATCTTTAACCCGTTGAATGTGTTGTTTACGCAAATCTATTGCGTTTTAATTGTTAAACGTACGCGCGACAGGCGAGGGTTTGTGTGAGGGCAACAAACTTTGTTGCGTGCACTTTTGAAGGCCAAAACTCTTAATTGTTATCAGTCGAGTTTACTTTTTATTAAACTTTTTTATTTTAATCGATTTCTAAAAAGACAGGAAGGTTCTAACGGTGTAAGTCGTTTGTATGTTTGTTTTTAGTTTGTAATTTCAGCTCTGCGATATTTCTGAACCAATTTGCATCATCATCATCATCATCATCATCATTTCAGCCTTTAGCAGTCCACTACTGAACATAGGCCTCCCCCAAAGAGCGCCATGACGAGCGATCTTGTGCCACCTCCATCCACCGACTTCCTGCGATGGCTACAATGTCGTCGGTCGATCGTGTGGGGGGTCTCCCTACACTTCGCTTGCTTGTTCGTGGTCGCCATTCGAGAACCTTTATTTCCCAGCGGTTGTCGGTTCTGCGAACTATATGGCCTGCCCATTCCCACTTCAACTTGCAAACTCTGAGAGTTATGTCGGTACGGTGAACAAATCGCACGGGCAGAATAAGTTGAACACTTCTCATCTGCAAATCGCTGGAGAGAAGCGTGCTATCTATGTTGCAGAGCATTTATGAACCGCTGCCACTGCGAAGTGCTATCAATTTGTGTGGATACGCAATAGGCGCGTATTCGTCCGCAAAGACATTAAGTCTAAGGCAATTTTGGTCAAAGATATGGACTTTATTTATTCTTTATGATTCTAACCGGGCACTAAAGTCAATCTATCGGTCTATTACCAAAATTTGAGAGGTCTTCGAACTAAAACTTTCGATTTGTATATGAGTGCTTTATCACATGATTATGATATTTTAATATTTACAGAGACTTGGTTGAACGACTCAGTGTTTAACAAAGAATTATTAGATGGCAGATATAATATATTTAGGCGCGATTAGCAAGCATCTTCTTCAATCAAAAAAGATGGTGGTGGCGTTTTGGTGGCAATTTTAGATAAATATAAAGTTCTCCGTAAACTGTCATGGGAATCGTCCAGTGAAGATTTGTCGCTTACTCTTAAGAGGGGTTCATCGGAAGTTTTTTATCAACATATGCGTTGCTTATTTGCCGCCGCCTATTAAACTTGATTATTTGGAAAACTTCTTGGACAATGTGTCTAGCGTCATAAATAATGAAGTCACACCTAATTCTCAAACATTTTTGATAGGCGACTTTAACTTTCCTAATATTAACTGGATTAGAGATCCGAATTCTCATCTATTTACACCTTACGACAGTACCAGCTCTGTGGAGCTTTTATTCGTGGATACATTGTCCTTTAATGGACTGGTTCAACATAATGGAATCACAAACTGTAACAATCGAGTTCTCGACCTAGTCCTTAGTACTGTATCTAGTAATTCTGTCATAGTAAAAGAAAATCATACCACATTAGTTAAACCTGACAATTACCATCCAGCTTTATTTATAACTATAGGAATTGGCAACTTGAGACCACTGAAGAAAAGAGAGACAAAGCAATATAATCTATTAACGATCAGCTGTCAAAGGTTGATTGGGCTAAGGAATTACATCTGCCGCCAGGTGTTGACGAAATGGTAGACACTTTCTATAAAATATTTTTGCCGATTGTTGAAGAAAATACTCCATTACGTCGTTCTAAGAATGAACGTTTTCCTGTATGGTTCTCAGTGCCACACACAAAAGATATAAAAATCTTCGAGATAAGTTAGCTTTTAATGTTCTTAGAAAAAGATGTGACGAGCTGCTAGTAGAATGTTCTACTAAATTCAAGAAAAATACATTAAATAATTTGAAGAAAAACCCTAAGTACATTTGGCGTTATGTTAATAGCTTAAAATCAAACAGTAGTTCTTAACCTGATCAAATGTACTTGGGCAGTAAATTAGCTATAGGTGGACAGGAGATATGCGACTTATTTTTGGAGCAGTTTAATTCTGTATATAAATTAATTTGTTCTAATCAATCGGACGTGTCAAAGGTAGGTTGTTTTGAGGACTCGAGCAAATCACCACTTCATAATATTGATTATTACAGGAAAGTGAAGTATGTAGAGCGCTCAAAGCACTTGCAAATAAGGGAGCAGGTCCAGACTCAATTCCGTCTATTGTTTTAAAAAGTCGTGCTGAAATGATTGCTGAGCCCTTGACTATTATTTTCCAGAAGTCACTCGATATGGGCTGGTTCCCGACAAGATGGAAAGTGGCCTATATTACCCCAATTCACAAAAAGGGTGACATATCTTGTGTTGAGAATTACAGACCGGTCTCGATTCTCTCGGGGCTTGGTAAATTATTAGAATCACTGGTTGTCAAAAAGATGTTTTGGCACGTCTCTCAGCTCCTTAACATGAATCAACATGGTTTCCTGCCTCGCATATCTACCTCCACTAACCTTTTAGGTTATGTTACTGATATTTGGAGTTCTTGAAAAGGTGGAGAAGCTCATGCCATTTATACCGACTTCAGTAAGGCCTTTGACCTAGTTGACTATGATTTGTTGCTGGCCAAACTGCAGAGTCTGGGGATTCATGGTACGGTGGTTGAATTCCTATTTAAGTAACGCCGGTTTGTCGTATGTATTACACTGAGAGTTCCCCGTCCGGGTAGTCGTTTATTGAACAGAAACACATTTATTCTTCCCCATTGTAAAACAAATATGTTAAAGCACTCGCCGGTTTGTCGTATGTATTACACTGAGAGTTCCCCGTCCGGGTAGTCATTTATTGAATAGAAACACATTTATTCTTCCCCATTGTAAAACCAATATGTTAAAGCACTCGCCGGTTTGTCGTATGTGTGAAAGTTGCAACGCAATAAAAAAACAATTTTGACATGTTCTATCTAAGTTTTCTGACCTCAGTTAAGTACCTCCTAAACAGAATTATATTATTATTTAATGTCAAGTTTTTTTTGACAGTATTCATATTACCTATTGTACACATACTTATTACTTTTTTTTCTCTAAATATTCTTATTATCTCTTTTTTTTAATTACGTTTTGTTGCTATTAATAGCTTTAATTATTAAGTTAAAAATATTCATGCTAGGTCCACATCTAGAAGGGAATACGTTTTCTTAAGTTAACACTGTGTAATCTTTTAATTAATGTTTACAACGTATTTTCCGGTTTTGTGGTCTTCCAAATATAAAAATAAATAAAAAAAACCTAATAAAAGGTATTATAGCATAACTTTATGCGTTTCTAATGTGCACCCCCACTGGTGAACACTCCTAGCACAACTATCAACCTTCTGATATAGGCAATCCATACTGTGCCTAAAGTAGTACAACTGCATCTCTTACACTACTTAATCAGGCATCCGTCACTCTACCTACTTACGCGAGCTAATAATCTACAGATCACTGCGCCCCGGCGCCACAAATCAGGCAAGGCCGCCGCGCGCTTGCATTCAGACGCTTACCGTGTCGCTTGTTTGAACTTTCGCTAGTAATGGCGAAACGTAATAATAATAACAACTGTTGTGTGAAGGGATGCCTTAGTAGGCAAAAAGATTCAAAGTTTTTTGTGTCTTGATCACAATAAAGTTATCACAGATCTGTCTACTGAATGACTGAACGGATAAAAAAAAGGTATAGTAAGTACATATTTATACGCGTGCTATGTTTTGCCCGCGACTTTGCAAGCGGAGTCCGTTAGTTTGTACCTACCTAGATAGGTACCCACATTGTATTTTTTTGTTTGGCGTTTGATTAGAATGTAAATATGAAGTGGTGGAACTTGTTCCCTAGAAACGATTTATATTTTCAACAGTCTATGTGCGTGCTAACAAAAGAAATACTTACTAGCATTTTTTTGCTAACTGTACTACCCGAAAGACTTAAAATTCGCTGCAATTGCGAGTGCTTCTACTCGCAGACGACTAATTAGGTATTATTATCTGTGTTTTACTAACATTAATCAAAACTTGTAAATTAAACAAAGAAAAAGGGTACTTAGATACTTCAAAACTTATTTTTATTTCAATGACTCATGTTACACACATTTTTGCGTTGTATTTCAGAGCTACCTACCTACCTACGTATTTTAGATTAACGTGTTGTTCAAAAATAAAATTTGATTCCTTTTTTATTGAATAACACCCAGTTTAAAATAAATTTGACGTTTAACGTTTAATAAGTTTTTAAATGAATTGTTTTTTACCCGTTCTTACCCGTTTCATACATGTTGGATAATTACGAGAGCAACTTAAAAATGTGATTTTTTTGTTTGTTGAGATTTATGTAACGATTTTGTTGTCAAATGAAAGGTCTAGGTCTAAAACCATTTTATCCGTTACATATTGTACATATTTGAATCATGTACATCGGTCCACGTGATAATATAATAAAATTAGTACAGTGAAAATGTAAACAACCAGTTTTTTTAAAATGTTTTTGTTCTACGTACTTTTTAATTAGTGCAAAATGTGAAAATATTATTATTGTAAGTTAATGAGGAATGTTAAACAAAGAAGTATCTAGGTAGCCTAAAGATTGAAGGTTTGTTTTCATTTGTTAATTACAAAAGACGGACTTTAATATTTATTTTCTATCTACCTAAATGACCGTGTCATCATACGCATCAGACATAAGATACTCGTAGATTACGTGGTCAAGTAGGTAGATAGCGGCAAGCCGACCAACCCTAGCCACAGAGTTACGCGTTAGAAGAGAGCGGCAACGTTTAGGTGAATATCGCGTTAGGCACTGAGCGCTTATGCGAGCTGAATTGCACTTTGTTGCTTAGTAGCAAGAGTCGCTATTTCTATTACTTGTTGCGTGAAGTGCAACTTCTGCTATTATTTATTCTGTGACTTGATGCCGTTTTACAGATTTAAAAAACTATTGTATTTTTAAAGGGCTTGTTCGACGACAACTGGCGCATCCGGTACAGTTCAGTGCAGCTTCTGGGCGACCTGCTGTACCGCATCTCCGGCGTGTCCGGCAAAATGAGCACCGAGACCGCCTCCGAGGACGACAACTTCGGCACGGAGCAGTCGCACAAGGCCATCATGGACACGCTGGGGCCCGAGCGCCGCAACCGCGTGCTCGCCGGCCTGTACATGGGACGCAGCGACGTGGCGCTCATGGTGCGCCAGGCGGCGCTGCATGTGTGGAAGGTCAGTGTACATGATGGACACGGTGGGGCCCGAGCGCCGCAACCGCGTGCTCGCCGGCCTGTACATGGGACGCAGCCACGTGGCGCTCCTGGTGCGCCAGGCGGCGCTGCATGTGTGGAAGGTCAGTGTACATGATGGACACGCTGGGGCCCGAGCACCGCAACCGCGTGCTCGCCGGCCTGTACATGGGACGCAGCGACGTGGCGCTCATGGTGCGCCAGGCGGCGCTGCATGTGTGGAAGGTCAGTGTACATGATGGACACGGTGGGGCCCGAGCGCCGCAACCGCGTGCTCGCCGGCCTGTACATGGGACGCAGCCACGTGGCGCTCCTGGTGCGCCAGGCGGCGCTGCATGTGTGGAAGGTCAGTGTACATGATGGACACGGTGGGGCCCGAGCGCCGCAACCGCGTGCTCGCCGGCCTGTACATGGGACGCAGCCACGTGGCGCTCCTGGTGCGCCAGGCGGCGCTGCATGTGTGGAAGGTCAGTGTACATGATGGACACGCAGGGGCCCGAGCACCGCAACCGCGTGCTCGCCGGCCTGTACATGGGACGCAGCCACGTGGCGCTCATGGTCCGCCAGGCGGCGCTGCATGTGTGGAAGGTCAGTGTACATGATGGACACCCTGGGGCCCGAGCGCCGCAACCGCGTGCTCGCCAGTCTGTACATGTGTGGAAGGTCAGTGTACATGATGGACACGCTGGGGCTCGAGCGCCGCAACTGCGTGCTCGCCGGCCTGTACATGTGTGGAAGGTCAGTGTATATGATGGACACCCTGGGGCCCGAGCGCCGCAACTGCGTGCTCGCCGGCCTGTACATGGGACGCAGCGACGTGGCGCTCATGGTGCGCCAGGCGGCGCTGCATGTGTGGAAGGTCAGTGTACATGATGGACACGCTGGGGCCCGAGCACCGCAACCGCGTGCTCGCCGGCCTGTACATGGGACGCAGCCACGTGGCGCTCATGGTCCGCCAGGCGGCGCTGCATGTGTGGAAGGTCAGTGTACATGATGGACACCCTGGGGCCCGAGCGCCAAAACCGCGTGCTCGCCAGTCTGTACATGTGTGGAAGGTCAGTGTACATGATGGACACGCTGGGGCCCGAGCGCCGCAACCGCGTGCTCGCCGGCCTGTACATGTGTGGAAGGTCAGTGTACATGATGGACACCCTGGGGCCCGAGCGCCGCAACTGCGTGCTCGCCGGCCTGTACATGGGACGCAGCGACGTGGCGCTCATGGTGCGCCAGGCGGCGCTGCATGTGTGGAAGGTCAGTGTACATGTTGGACACGCTGGGGCCCGAGCGCCGCAACCGCGTGCTCGCCGGCCTGTACATGGGACGCAGCGACGTGGCGCTCATGGTGCTCCAGGCGGCGCTGCATTCGTGGAAGGTCAGTGTACATGTTGGACACGCTGGGGCCCGAGCGCCGCAACCGCGTGCTCGCCGGCCTATACATAGGACGCAGCGACGTGGCGCTCATGGTGCTCCAGGCGGCGCTGTCACTTTGTGATATATTTTATCTTGTAATTTGATATTATTGATAGTTAATATATTATGTGCGTACAGGTGGTGGTGACGAACACGCCGAAAACGCTGCGGGAGATCCTGCCGACGCTGTTCGGTCTGCTGCTGGGCTGCCTCGCATCCACGTCGTATGACAAGCGGCAGGTGGCGGCGCGCACGCTCGGCGACCTCGTGCGCAAGCTCGGCGAGCGCGTGCTTCCCGAGATCGTGCCCATCCTGGAGCGCGGACTGCGCTCCGAGCGCGCCGACCAGCGGCAGGGAGTCTGCATCGGCCTCGGGGAGATCCTGGCGAGCACGTCGCGCGACGCTGTGCTCTCGTTCGCGGACGGACTCGTGCCCACCGTGCGCACGGCGCTGTGCGACCCGCTGCACGAGGTGCGCGTGGCCGCCGCGCGCACGTTCGACGCGCTGCACGCCACCATCGGCAACAAGGCGCTCGACGACATCCTGCCGCAGATGCTGGACCAACTGCAGGACCCCGACCCGCTGCTGGCTGAGGCCACGCTCGACGGACTCAAGCAGGTGCGTGCCGACCGCGAGGGACGCGTCTGCTTCGTAGACTCGAGTCGCTAACGAACGTCGTCTGTTCAGATAATGGCGATCAAGTCTCGCGCCGTGCTGCCGTACCTGGTGCCGGTGCTGACGGGTGCGGGTGGCGTGGCGGTGGACACGCGCGCGCTGTCCGCGCTGGCGGCGGCGGCGGGCGGCGCGCTGGGCCGGCACCTGGCGCGCGTGCTGCCCGCGCTGCTGGCGGCGCTGGTGGCGGCGCGAGGCACGCCGCACCTGGCGCGCGAGCTGGAGCACTGCCGCGACGCGCTACTGCCGGTGGTGGACCCTCCCGGCGTGCGCTGCATCGTGGACACGCTGCTGGACGGCGTGCGCGGCGAGGGCGCGCGCCGGCACGCGGCCGCCGCGCTTCTGTGCGCGTACGTGTCGCACGCGCGCGCCGACCTGGCGCCGCACGTGCCGCAACTGCTGCGCGGCCTCATCCTGCTGCTGGCGGAGACGGACCGCGACGTGCTGCCGATGGCGTGGGAGGCGCTGCTGGCGTTCACCAAGGAGCTGGAGCCCGAGGCGCTCATCGCGCACGTGTCCGACGTGCGGCAGGCGGTGCGCCACGTGGCCGCCGACCTGCCCACGGAGCTGCTGCCCGGCTTCTGCCTGCCGAAGGGCATCGCGCCGATCCTGCCGCTGTTCCGCGAGTCCATCCTGAACGGGCTGCCCGAAGACAAGGAGAACGCGGCGCTGATGCTGGGCGAGGTGATCAAGCTGACGTCGGCGGCGGCGTTGCAGCCGTCCGTGGTGCACGTGACGGGCCCGCTCATCCGCATCCTCGGCGACCGGTTCAACGCCTCGGTGAAGGCCGCCGTGCTCGACACGCTGGCCGCGCTGCTCGCCAAGGTGGGCGTGATGCTGAAGCAGTTCCTGCCGCAGCTGCAGACGACGTTCCTGAAGGCGCTGCAGGACGCGAGCCGGCCGGTGCGGCTGCGCGCGGGCACGGCGCTCGCGCAGTTGGTGTCCATCCACACGCGCGCGGATCCGCTGTTCGCGGAGGTGCACAACGGCATCCGCGGCGCGGAGGAGCAGGCGGTGCGCGAGACGTGCGTGCAGGCGCTGCGGCACGCGCTGGCGGCCGGCGGCGACAAGATGTCGGGCCCGCTGGCGGTACAGGTGCTGGCCACGCTGTCAGCGCCGCCGCTGCTGGCGCACGCGGATGACGCGCTGCGCGGCGCGGTGGCGGGCGCGCTGGGCGCGCTGCTGCACTGCCTGCCGCCGCCGCACCACGACGCGGCGCTGGCGCACCACATCCTGGCGCCCAGCGACGACTGGCTGCTGGCACACGGCCGCTCGGCCGCGCTCTTCGTCGCACTCAAGGAGACGCCCGACGCCGTCTACAAGGAAGGCTTTGAGGATAAGGTGCGCCCCGCGTCTAATTCGATATTGTGTTGTTTTGTTCATTTTATATCTTTGTTGCTAATTTTTGCTCACACCTTTAACTTGGTAAAGTCTAACTCCGCAGTATGTCTTCTTTGCAAATAATACTATGTTCTATAACTACCTTCGCTGCTATGCGACTAGACGTGTTTTTTCTGCTCCGAATCTCAGCTACGGAAAAAATTGTAAACAACACTCAGGGCATCGAAAAAGTGGTAGAACCTTGTTCTATGAAGACTGAAGATTCGACACATATTTGAAACAACACTAGTAACTGGCCATTTTCAGCACAAAACTCGCCTGAAGCTAATCACTTGACATTCACGGAAAAACTTTTTATAAACTACCTACCTGCCTTCCCTGCTTTCGAAAACGATCGACGGAGGACTCGTGTTTGTCATACGGTTTGTCAAATCAACTGTTGGTGACTTTGACACTTACACTACGAGGTTCGTTTACGAAGCTAGTTTAACCTGCTATTGTGTTCGAGGTTTGCCACTAAAAACATACAGGGCAGAAATTTACGAAAACACGCAGTGAAGAAATTTTACGAAGTTAGTTTCGTAAATTTTTACTAATCTTTATTCCTTTTTGATCTTACTAATAAGCCAAAATGAACATGTGTGACGCTTGTGATAGCTCAATAAAAGCAGCAGAATTAAAAGTCTGCAAAGTTTGCCGAGGCAACTACCACTATCAATGCCTAGGCATTTCCAGCGAGAATTTTATGAAAGAATCAAAGCAACTCAAGATTAATTGGAAATGCCCTCAATGTAAGACCAAAGAAAAGAGAGGGGATAACTCAAACACCCCTATTAGGTCCCAGCAACCAGATTCTCCAGCTAGCGATTCCTTGAAGGTTTCTGACGAATTGAAGATGTATTTTGACCTCAAGTTTCAGGAGATTAGCACTAAAATTTCTAAGGAAGTTCAGTTGAAAATCGTCGCAGAGAGTAAGGAAACTAATACTAAAATTCAAAGTCTGACAGATGGGGTACAATATATGACTAACCAGTTTGATGAGTTAAGGAAGTTATTTGAGGATCAATCACAAGAAATATCTGCACTCAAAGAAGAGAACAATGAATTAAAAAATCAGGTACGTGGCATGAACTCCCGGCTTTCTCAGGTCGAGCAGCAATCTAGGGACAGTAATTTGGAGATACAATGTGTTCCTGAAGTCAATAGCGAAAATGTGATGACAATCGTGAAGCAGCTTAGCCAAGTTGTGGCCTACAACCTCGGGGATAATGAGCTTATGACAGCACACCGCGTTGCCAAACTGAATAATGACTCTCCCAGGCCTCGTGCCATTATAGTTAAGTTGGCAACCCCCCATATTAGAAACATCTTTCTTGCAAGCATCCGAATCTATAACAGGGCCCATGATCAGGACAAGTTGAACACTACGGACCTCGGGATCGCCGGCCATAAGCGTCCTATTTTTATATCGGAGCATCTTTCACCGGCCAATAAGCTGTTACATGCGGCAACAAGGGCCGCAGCCGCCGATAAGAAGTACCAGTTTGTCTGGATTCGTAACGGGCGCATCTTTGCTAGGAAGGACATCAAATCAAAACCCATTTTGATTAAGGACTTGGACTTTGTGAAATCTTTATAAGAGTTGCACAGGGCACTTTAAAGGTTTATTACCAAAATGTACGAGGATTGCGAACCAAAACACATGAACTATATATGAATGCTTTGTCCTACGATTATGACATTTTGGTTTTATCGGAAACGTGGTTGAATTATTCAGTGTATGATAGCGAACTTTTAGATACCCGTTATAATATTTATAGAAGGGATCGGCATGATTCTGCTTCAGTTAAAAGAGATGGAGGCGGGAAAATTATTATAAGAAACAAAAAGTGTTCTATAATTATCGCTTAAGTGATTTACTTTCCGAGATATTTGGCCCACGTACGTACTACCTGGTAGTATGGACGGGGGATGAACTAAAGTCAAAGTATTTTTATAGTATTTTTAAGTCAAAATTAACATCTCATGCACAAGGAGAAGAACCAAAATTACCGACATAGCTCCCAGAGTTTGTAAGTTGAAGTGGCAATGGGCAGGTCATTTATGTATGGACCCAAAGGCTAGGGTAAGTTAGGTTAGAACATGACAACACATTGTTAATTTACTTAGTTGATTTTTAATAAACTGTTACGGCTGCCAGAGAAACTGAAATATCCCATAAACTAAGAGTCTCTGCGGTCCCCTCAACTTCTTCCCTCGATTCTATAGCCAACCCAAACTAAGTAAACATAATTATAAATATAAAAGTGACAATGAGATGTCCAACAATCATCAAATAACCAAAACTAGAAAAAATAAAGTAAAAATTATAACTAAGTACCTATGTTGTAAAAAAACAACGTGACATCATGTCATGATCTCATGGCATGTTGTAGTCATGAGACATCTCACAAAGTACTTTGAACTTTTTATTCACTTAACTTAAACATAGAAGTGATCACTTATAATTGTTATCATGCAAAATGGAGACATCAGGCCATGCATTTCTGTCATTAATATAATCATTTACATTGTAATACGCTTTCTTTATGAGATTTACTTTAGCAAAAGTTTTAAACCCATGCATTGATAATTGATCAATGCCGTCAGGTAACTTATTAAAAAAGCGTATACAGTTCCCCATATAAGGACTACTAACTTTCTATCCGAAATCCAGCACTTTCAGTTTATGTTTATTTCTAGTATTAAAACAAAGGTATTGATATTCTTCCGAACATATATTATATATATATATATATATATATATATATATATATATATATATATACACAAGCCACTGTAAGAATATTGATTTCTTTAAAACGTTCCCTGAGAGAATCCCGTGATTTCATATTGTATATGGAACGAATTGCTCTCTTCTGCAGCACAAATTAGTTTCTGCTTTCTCGAAGTGTTCACTTTCCCTTCCTAATTTTTTTTTTTTTTTTTTTACATAAAAAAATACAACATACAACATTTGCACATTTGCTTATCATACAACATTACGAGGTTTAACTGCCTCCTTTGTTACCTCCGGAGCCTTGTTCTACTATTTATTGTGCCGGTGCCTGAGCCACTAAACACGCGTGTACTTACCGAGTGCGTTGCTGGCAATGAACGCGAACTGTTGGGTTCCAATAATTCATCACATTAGCACTCAGCATCACATCGCTGAATGTTTGTGTAAATTAAATTTAATATAAATGCCGGAAAAGATCTTTCAAATTTTAATCGAAGTCATGTATTTACCAATTATGTTTGAGAAAAGTTATGTTGTCTCCGATCCTTCGATTTGACAAGTGATGTTCCGGCGCAGGTGGAGAAGGTGCTGCTGGGCTACCTGGCGAGCGACAAGATCCCCATCGTGTGCAACGCGCTGCGCGGCATCGGCTACCTGCTGCGGCACCTGCTGCTGGCCGGCCGCCCGCTGCCGCCGCAGCTGCTCTCGCAGTTTGTGCGGGTGAGTGAGCGGTGGCCCCCAGCGACCCGAGGCTGGCCCGTCCAGTCGCGGTAACTAGTCAGCTCAGCGCTAGAGAGTCGTCAAGTTACAACCAGAATAGTAAAAACTTTCGAGGATGTACAGAAATCCTCCAAAACAAAATATAAGAGGCTGTGTTTTTTTTAATATAACTTGAACTGTGTGTCGCTCTCCCACAGAGCATGAACCACAGCAGCAACGAGGTGAAGCAGCTGATGGCGCGCGCGGGCGCGCTGGTGGGGCGCGAGGCGGAGCCCCGGGGCGCCGGCGCCGAGCTGCTGCGGCCGCTGCTGCCCGCGCTAGTCAACGGCACCAAGGAGAAGAACACGTACGTGCGCGCCAACGCGGAGCTCGCTCTGCGCGCCGTGCTGCGCCTGCCGCACGACGAGCCGCACGCGCAGGTATGTGTTGGGGGCACGTGACTCACGAACGAATTCCACGCAGGCGGCGTGGAATCGGCGTCTTAAAATTAGTGAATTAGGCCCCTGGTAGTGTGGCTGGTATAGGTAGCGGCACGTAAGTCTAGCGCTGACCGTTCATGCACAGAAGTTGAAAATAAGGTATCTCGGGGGAGTGAAGGGCACGCGCGCGGGCGTGCGTAAGCGTTTATTGGCTCTCCAGTCGTACTCTGTCCCGCGCACCGATACGACGCCCCGCTCACTGCTGGTGTACAGGCGCGTACTCTGTCCCGCGCACCGATACGACGCCCCGCTCACTGCTGGTGTATAGTCGCGTACTCTGTCCCGCGCATCGATACGACGCCCCGCTCACTGCTGGTGTATAGTCGCGTACTCTGTCCCGCGCATCGATACGACGCCCGCTCACTGCTGGTGTATAGTCGCGTACTCTGTCCCGCGCATCGATACGACGCCCCGCTCACTGCTGGTGTATAGTCGCGTACTCTGTCCCGCGCACCGATACGACGCCCCGCTCACTGCTGGTGTACAGTCGCGTACTCTGTCCCGCGCATCGATACGACGCCCGCTCACTGCTGGTGTATAGTCGCGTACTCTGTCCCGCGCATCGATACGACGCCCCGCTCACTGCTGGTGTATAGTCGCGTACTCTGTCCCGCGCACCGATACGACGCCCCGCTCACTGCTGGTGTATAGTCGCGTACTCTGTCCCGCGCATCGATACGACGCCCCGCTCACTGCTGGTGTATAGTCGCGTACTCTGTCCCGCGCACCGATACGACGCCCCGCTCACTGCTGGTGTACAGTCGTGTACTCTGTCCCGCGCATCGATACGACGCCCGCTCACTGCTGGTGTATAGTCGCGTACTCTGTCCCGCGCATCGATACGACGCCCCGCTCACTGCTGGTGTATAGTCGCGTACTCTGTCCCGCGCACCGATACGACGCCCCGCTCACTGCTGGTGTACAGTCGCGTACTCTGTCCCGCGCATCGATACGACGCCCCGCTCACTGCTGGTGTACAGGCGCGTACTCTGTCCCGCGCATCGATACGACGCCCGCTCACTGCTGGTGTATAGTCGCGTACTCTGTCCCGCGCACCGATACGACGCCCCGCTCACTGCTGGTGTACAGTCGCGTACTCTGTCCCGCGCACCGATACGACGCCCCGCTCACTGCTGGTGTACAGTCGCGTACTCTGTCCCGCGCATCGATACGACGCCCGCTCACTGCTGGTGTATAGTCGCGTTCTAAACCGTATTGTTATTACCATTTGTTTTTATTGACTGTTTTAATTTGTGATTTTAAATAGTGAATATGTATAAAATCCTCTGGCTATATTCAATAACTTATGCCGGACTATAAACATGCAAATTGACCAGGGTAGAGTACAATCGTGCCGCAGGGTTAATGCTTATTATGCTTAATGCTTCTTCAGATAGGCCGCGTAACTTCCTGGTAATTCTCATAAATTCTCGTTTAAGGGATAACGTTCTCTCTGCTTGCCTTCGCTACAATAGGACCAATAAGAACGATACGTTGAACACAAATAATCTTGGACTTACCACACAGAATCAGAAAATTTATGTTCCGGAACATCTTTCACCAGAGAGTAAGGCCCTTCATGCAGCTGCCAGGAGAATCGCCAAAGAGAAAACCTACAAATATGTTATGGGTGAAGTACGGACGAGTTTATGTTCATAAAGATGATAACGCCAGCAGCATTCTAATAAAAAAATATGGACACTTTGAATAAGTTAGCGTAATTAATAGATTTAGGTTAATATTCGGTTTTTTTTCGAAGCGTTTACTTTGTTATATATTTCTATTTAAATGTTAGTATACTATCAAAAACGTTAATCGCATCAGATCTAAGATTTTTTACTAAATGTACTGAAATGTGAATATGACATCGTATGCCTGACGGAAACTTAAAAAAACACTTGCATTTTATTCGTCAGGCATCATGGGATAGTGAGGTTGAAGATTTGTGGATAAGCTTATTGCCTAGCTGTAATAATACGAAGACAATTAACATATGTGTTTGTTATCTTCCTTCTGATTTACCTATTGAATGTCTTCGTAAATTTGACGATAATTGTCAAAATATAATAACTCAACAATCCAATGACTATAATGAATTTCTTTGTATTGGCGACTTTAACGCACCTGACATCTCCTGGGGCAAACTTGATGAATCTACCTTTTTTTTTTTTTTTTTTTTTTTTTATTATTACGGACTATGCAATCGTTTGACCACGATCTCACCTGATGGAAAGCGATGATGTGGTCGAAGGTGTAGCACGCTTGCCTAGTAGATACCTATTCACTCTTGACTTGAACACACCGGGGTTATAATTTACCGGAAACACTGACGAGGGCAGGGCATTCCACTCCTTTGCAGTTCTTATAATAAATGAAGAAGCGTAACGCTTCGTTCTTGTGCGAGGTATTTCAACCATGAAAGGGTGGCGCTTTGCTGATCATCTAGTCGTACGGTGATGGAAAGGTGATGGGTGAATCAGGTTGTGCAGTTCTTGTGCACACTCTCCATAGTGCAATCTGTAGAATACCGACAGGCTTGCTACCTCACGTCGATGCGCCAGACTTTGAAGCTTACTCTTTACCAGAGTGTCATCCCCAATGAGCCTGATAGCACGCCAAATGATGCCAATGCAATGATAATGCTGCCAAATAATCCTCAAGGACAAACCTACCTGACCTACTTTTAGAAACCATTAATATATGTAACTTTTATCAGTTTAATAATATACCCAATAAGAATAATAGATATTTAGATGTTATACTTTTTACTTCTACCTCTATACAAGTTTATGGCGCTGAATCTCTAAGTCAGTTGGATGACCATCCTCCAGCCCTAGTGGCAGATATTGGAATAGAAAGTACAAAAGTACAAAAGAGAAATCTTTTAAGCCTAAAAAACAACAGCGTCTAAATTTTAATAGTAGTAATTTTGAATTGATTAGTTTTGACCTGTCTTCAGTTGATTAGCCCATTATTTTAGAAGAGTCTGATGATGTAGATGATCTGATTAACAAATTTTATACAGAACTTGGACTTATAATTAATAAACATACGCCTTTAACCCGAGACAGAGGTATAGAGGACCCCTTCTGGTTTACTCCTGCTCTGATTCGAGACAGAGGTATAGAGTACCCCTTCTGGTTTACTCCTGCTCTGATTCGAGACAGAGGTATAGAGTACCCATTCTGGTTTACTCCTGCTCTGATTCGAGACAGAGGTATAGAGTACCCCTTCTGGTTTACTCCTGCTCTGATTCGAGACAGAGGTATAGAGTACCCCTTCTGGTTTACTCCTGCTCTGATTCGAGACAGAGGTATAGAGTACCCCTTCTGGTTTACTCCTGCTCTGATACGAGACAGAGGTATAGAGTACCCCTTCTGGTTTACTCCTGCTCTGATTCGAGACAGAGGTATAGAGTACCCCTTCTGGTTTACTCCTGCTCTGATTCGAGACAGAGGTATAGAGTACCCCTTCTGGTTTACTCCTGCTCTGATTCGAGACAGAGGTATAGAGTACCCCTTCTGGTTTACTCCTGCTCTGATTCGAGACAGAGGTATAGAGTACCCCTTCTGGTTTACTCCTGCTCTGATTCGAGACAGAGGTATAGAGTACCCCTTCTGGTTTACTCCTGCTCTGATTCGAGACAGAGGTATAGAGTACCCCTTCTGGTTTACTCCTGCTCTGATTCGAGACAGAGGTATAGAGTACCCCTTCTGGTTTACTCCTGCTCTGATTCGAGACAGAGGTATAGAGTACCCCTTCTGGTTTACTCCTGCTCTGATTCGAGACAGAGGTATAGAGTACCCCTTCTGGTTTACTCCTGCTCTGATTCGAGACAGAGGTATAGAGTACCCCTTCTGGTTTACTCCTGCTCTGATACGAGACAGAGGTATAGAGTACCCCTTCTGGTTTACTCCTGCTCTGATACGAGACAGAGGTATAGAGTACCCCTTCTGGTTTACTCCTGATCTGATTCGAGACAGAGGTATAGAGTACCCCTTCTGGTTTACTCCTGCTCTGATACGAGACAGAGGTATAGAGTACCCCTTCTGGTTTACTCCTGCTCTGATACGAGACAGAGGTATAGAGTACCCCTTCTGGTTTACTCCTGCTCTGATTCGAGACAGAGGTATAGAGTACCCCTTCTGGTTTACTCCTGCTCTGATTCGAGACAGAGGTATAGAGTACCCCTTCTGGTTTACTCCTGCTCTGATACGAGACAGAGGTATAGAGTACCCCTTCTGGTTTACTCCTGCTCTGATACGAGACAGAGGTATAGAGTACCCCTTCTGGTTTACTCCTGCTCTGATACGAGACAGAGGTATAGAGTACCCCTTCTGGTTTACTCCTGCTCTGATACGAGACAGAGGTATAGAGTACCCCTTCTGGTTTACTCCTGCTCTGATTCGAGACAGAGGTATAGAGTACCCCTTCTGGTTTACTCCTGCTCTGATTCGAGACAGAGGTATAGAGTACCCCTTCTGGTTTACTCCTGCTCTGATTCGAGACAGAGGTATAGAGTACCCCTTCTGGTTTACTCCTGCTCTGATACGAGACAGAGGTATAGAGTACCCCTTCTGGTTTACTCCTGCTCTGATACGAGACAGAGGTATAGAGTACCCCTTCTGGTTTACTCCTGCTCTGATACGAGACAGAGGTATAGAGTACCCCTTCTGGTTTACTCCTGCTCTGATACGAGACAGAGGTATAGAGTACCCCTTCTGGTTTACTCCTGCTCTGATACGAGACAGAGGTATAGAGTACCCCTTCTGGTTTACTCCTGCTCTGATACGAGACAGAGGTATAGAGTACCCCTTCTGGTTTACTCCTGCTCTGATACGAGACAGAGGTATAGAGTACCCCTTCTGGTTTACTCCTGCTCTGATACGAGACAGAGGTATAGAGTACCCCTTCTGGTTTACTCCTGCTCTGATACGAGACAGAGGTATAGAGTACCCCTTCTGGTTTACTCCTGCTCTGATACGAGACAGAGGTATAGAGTACCCCTTCTGGTTTACTCCTGCTCTGATACGAGACAGAGGTATAGAGTACCCCTTCTGGTTTACTCCTGCTCTGATTCGAGACAGAGGTATAGAGTACCCCTTCTGGTTTACTCCTGCTCTGATTCGAGACAGAGGTATAGAGTACCCCTTCTGGTTTACTCCTGCTCTGATTCGAGACAGAGGTATAGAGTACCCCTTCTGGTTTACTCCTGCTCTGATACGCAGCCTTAAAGAGAAGCTAAAATATCACCATCGCTACCGAAGATTTAAAAACCCTCGTGATTACGACACTTATTCTTTTCTAAGACGTAGATGCAAAAGAATGATTAGATAATAATAACATTAAACATTTTTGGAGATACGTGAACAGTCGTAAAAGCAGTCATTCTATTCCGCATACCAAATGACCTACGGGAATTTGGTACCTTCTGATCGTAAAGGAATATGCGAACTTTTCTCTAACTACTTTAGTTCTGTTTTCGAGAAAACATCCAGTTTTTCGACTGATAATAATAATTTTGACAACGTAACACATCAACCTAATCGCTTCATGGGCAGTGTCAGAATTTGTCAGAAAGCAATTAACGGTGCCCCTATTAGGTATCTAGTTTGATCTATGTCTATGTCTATGGATACATAAATTATGTCAGAAAATATTTTGCTTACCTGAATTTTCCCCAATGTAATTAAATACTAGTAATGTTTTCAGCACGTACAGTATAAGGAGCGTTCGCACATTAGTGTTCATTATTAAATAGTTTCTAATAATATTGCTAAGTACGAATTCTAAGTGGCGCTGCTGGGGAGATCCCCAGCAGCGCCACAATAAAATGTTCAATATTTCGTTTTCCGTTCTACGTACAGCGATTATCGACTCACGTACATGATGTACGTTCAACGTACATTACTTTCCGCTATGACTGATCCCTATAAATTATGGTGGCGCTGCTGCGGAGCATGACACATACTTTTGTAACAATGTGTTGACAATGCAGGAATGCTCGCTGCTGCTGGAGGCGGGCGCGCGCGAGGCGCTGGCGGACGTGGTGGCGCGCGTGGCGAGGCGCGCGCTGCCGGACTCGCGCGAAGAGGACCTGGACTGCACGCTGCTCACCTGAGAACCCGGCCCTGTCTCGGGCGCGCTCCGCCCGTCCCAGGCACGCTGCCACTGGATCCGCGCCCGGGCGAGCGACGGCGACGAGACGATGTGTCGCTGTCTCTAACGTTAATGACACACAGACAACATGAAGCTCCACGAACAGGCAACGTGAATATTTCACGGATGTTTGCTCAAGCTCACAAGTGCTCGTTTTGTTTGTCTCGCTCACACAGGACTATTTAACTTATTAGAACTGGACATAAAACTGTCTAGTAGGCAGTGTCCTCTCGTATCCGTCGCTTCTTCGGTCGGCAGCTGCGAGTCTCGGCAGACTGATTGCGAGCAGTAGTGTGCGTCAAACGAGATAGGTAGGTTAAGGGCGTTAATCAATTGTTATTATATGCAATAAATTCATTTTATTCCAAGTAATTATGTTTTATTCAGTCCTGCCTAAGCCCCGCAGCTGAACCCTTGTGATGATGATGATGATGATGATGATGATGATATAGGCTACTTTTCTTTCTTTTTTTTTAGTTATTCTTCCAAAACCTAAAGTATCTAAATTTCATCAAAATTAATTCAGCTGTTATGTTACAGAGTTGAGAGATAACAAACACAAAATTAATTCAGCTGTTATGTTACAGAGTTGAGTGATAACAAACATACAAAATTAATTCAGCTGTTATGTTACAGAGTTGAGTGATAACAAACATACAAAATTAATTCAGCTGTTATGTTACAGAGTTGAGTGATAACAAACATACAAAATTAATTCAGCTGTTATGTTACAGAGTTGAAAAACAAACAAACAAAATGACACTATTAAAGTATAGTCGGTAATTATTGTATTCACAATTTTATAATAATAAAATCTTACAGGCATAGGATTTATTTGTTGAGGAGAAACCCTTACAGAACTGGCAACAGACTCGTGGTCAGACCGACTTATCACACTGGTGTGACCACAAACTAAAGAGCTGTTTGACAGGATTTACCAAAATAGATTGGCTATTATTTTTCCCTAGTGGTTTCTTAAGTATCTCATATACTGTTTGTAGTGACTATGCAGACGACTACGTTTTCCTCACGCGATTCCATTTGGACCCTGTCCGTACATAACCCCAAAAACTACTCCTATCTTTGTTTGATCACATGGTATTTATTTTTACTTATCGCCAACACACTCGACTGGGGTGCAATCATACTGTTACATAACTTTCTTAACGACTGCTATTAATCAATAACAGCCGGGACCGACAGCTTAACGTGCCTTCCGAAGCATGAAGCAACGGAAAGCTGCACATAACTCAGAAAAGTCATTGGTGGCGGAGCCTAGGTTTTGAACCCGGTATCGTTGGATTCTAAATTTCACTATAGAATATAATTTTATTTTTTTTTTTTCGGGATAGTAGTAGAATCAGATTGATCCAAGTCACAATTTAAACTTTTTGAGAAAACGAGGAAAGCGTGTTTGGACTTGTTGTGCTAAAACTATGCCTTATTACTGGTAAATGATGCCTGGCAGGACAAATTATACTTATAACAACATTTTCTTCCATATTTTTTAATAAAAGAGACATACATTTAGAGTTTAACACAAATAAAACACTTGGACTACTAAAGCACGAACATAAAATGAAAATTTGGTTATAGTTAGACTGTAGATTGTATTATTATTTGGTTATAGTTAGACTGTTGACTGTATTATTATTTGGTTATAGCTAGACTGTTGATTGTATTATTATTTGGTTATAGTTAGACTGTTGATTGTATTATTATTTGGTTACAGTTAGACTGTTGATTGTATTATTATTTGGTTATAGTTAGACTGTTGATTGTATTATTATTTGGTTATAGCTAGACTGTTGATTGTATTATTATTTGGTTATAGGTAGACTGTTGATTGTATTATTATTTGGTTATAGTTAGACTGTTGATTGTATTATTATTTGGTTATAGTTAGACTGTTGATTGTATTATTACTACGAGATCAGAAGTAGACACCGCAAGATCAAATTAACTAAAGCTAATCATCACCGAAAATGGCAGGTAGCATTTCTTGGTCCTCCTGAGGCCAACTGCATGCATGACTATTTATTATTGAAATAGTGTCTTACAATTTTTCTTATAATAATTATGTAAATAATTTAATTGAAAACCCTTTAAAAAAAAGTTTTGATACAGTTGCCATGTCATGATGAAACTTAGAATGGGCTATCACAATTGAATGCGTATACAATATATTGTGTCTATGCTGGTAGCCGTTGAAGAGTTCCCTAATCAGGAGCCATGCCGGAGTTCAGCAGCCATGTCATGGTGAAACTTCAAACTGGTTATCATAATAGAATGCGTACATAAAATTTCATGATTGTGCTGTTGACCGTTGAAGAATTCCTTTATCTGGAGCTGTTCCTGGATGTCGATTCAGGTTATGCTTACCATAAAAATGCATTGTCATCAGAACTGAACCAACATGCAAAAATTTAACTCCGTAGGATAAGAGGAAGTGGTTCTAATTCGGCTTGCAAGATTTGACCTAAACAAACATACATACAGACATAGGTAAATACAAACATTGCAAGTTAAAAAATGCAAGATAGTGAAAACCGCATCGCAATCGGTCTAGTAGTTGTTACGTGGTGCGAGAATAAAAAAGTTTTTATTTAGCAATTACTATAATAATAACCATTAATAGATATCTATTTTATAATGCGTAAATATATACCAAAAGAATATTCATTGAATATGTTCAAAAACAAATGACATGGAAGCATGCCTGACTTCTGTGTAATTTTTGCAAAAAATATTTTATTTTGTTTTTTATTATTGTAGTGATCATTGTATCCTGTGTAGGTGTACTGTAATTTTAATAATGGTTTTAAGGTGAATTTGTTTGCTGGATATAGTACGCACTGCACCTATTCCATTATATATTATTCAGTTACGCTTGTGTAACTATATTCACAGTTAAGTATTGCACCTACCTAGCTTAGTTTTCATTTGCTAGCATTTTTATAATTTCTTTTAATTTTTCCGTTTCACTCCGCTAATGCTGAATGTTGTAAATACCTGTAAAAGGTATACATATCGGAATTTTATTATGCTATGGCAACTGTCTTATAAGAAAGTGTTACTCTTTATATTATTTGATACTAGCTGCGCCCCGCGGTTTCACCCGCGTGCCTCAGGACCCCTGCATTTTTTTTCGGGGTAAGAAGTAACCTATGTGTTAATCCAGGGTATAAGCTACCTCCATACCAAATTTCAGACAAATCCTGTTTCCTTTTTTTTCAAGTCCTTAAGAAAACGATATTATTTTTTTCCCTATTGATTAAAAGTAGCCTATGTGTTAATCCAGGATATAATTTTCCATACATACCTAATACCAAAATCATTTGTAGTATATTTTCACTTATATTATGATACTAGCTGTGCCTCGCAGCTTCGCCCGCGGGCTAACTTTGCTACACCCGACCCCACTTTAGGAAAATAAACTAAAATTGCTCCCCTAGGGTCGATAACTGTCACTTTGACATCGTAATATAGTTTTTTCTATAATTGTGTGGGAAAATCATGATAAAAAGTAGCCTACGTGTTAATCAAGGATATAAGCTATTCTGGTACCAAATTTCGTCCAAATCCGTTCAGCAGTTCGAGCGTGAAGGAGTAACAAACATACATCCATCCATCCATCCATCCATCTATCCATACTTACAAACTTTCGCGTTTATAATGTTATTAGGATGTACACTGTTGGTGTTTCTTAAATAAATAAATAAAAGTGATATTAACTATATTGATATTAAATAAATAAATAAAAGTGATATTAACTATATTAATATTAAATGCATATTTTTTTTATATTTTAGACATATTTTTGATGTATTTTACACTTACATTTTATGTATTTTAAGTATCGGTTTTTCACTTGGATCAGTATGGGAAGACATGATTTTCAAAATTCCATTAAATTCTAAAGTGAGCGATTGCCAACTCGCAAGGAAAACAGTATAGCACTTGGATCCTATGTGGCATGAAAGAATTATGTCATTTTCGTGTTTTTAGACCAAAAACTCAATTTTGAAAATCCAATTTGAGAAATATGTAACTTGGATCAGTCTGTTTCTACTATCGTCGTCGTATCTGTGTCATATGACATTTCTCATCAAGATTTCATCCGTTTCGCCAGTGTTACTATCGATTGCTGAAATAATATTTTCACATAACTTTGAACCCTTATCCCGCAGAAACCCTTTAGTTATACGGGATAAAGTGTCCTTAATTTAACCCGTAATATAAACTACAGCTTTGCCAAGTTTTTCAGTCTTGCACTCCTGCATGCAGCCGCGACACACAGAACTATCTGTGGCTCCACTCTTGTTCTCCTGCATGCAGCCGCGACATACAGGACTATCTGTGGCTCCACTCTTGTTCTACCGCCCGCGGCCGCAACACAGGACTATCTGTGGCTCCACTCTTGTTCTCCCGCCCGCGGCCGCGACACACAGGACTATCTGTGGCTCCACTCTTGTTCTCCCGCCCGCGGCCGCGACACACAGGACTATCTGTGGCTCCACTCTTGTTCTACCGCCCGCGGCCGCGACACACAGGACTATCTGTGGCTCCACTCTTGTTCTACCGCCCGCGGCCGCGACACACAGGACTATCTGTGGCTTCACTCTTGTTCTCCCGCCCGCGGCCGCGACACACAGGACTATCTGTGGCTCCACTCTTGTTCTCCCGCCCGCGGCCGCGACACACAGGACTATCTGTGGCTCCACTCTTGTTCTCCCGCCCGCGGCCGCGACACACAGGACTATCTGTGGCTCCACTCTTGTGCAGATGATAATGTAAGTTGCAGAACCTTTTAATAAGTCCTATTAAAAAGCGTCGGTCCTGCCGATTCAACTTTAGGAAGCTGTTTGTTATATTTCTGTTAAGGGATGGGAACATTCCCATCCCTTAACAGAAATATAACATGACGAAGGATGGGAACATTCCCATCCTTCGTCTTGGCATGTTTGCAGTCCGTTTCCTGTCTCACAGTTTTTGTTGCTCACTTTCAGAGTATTAAAACAAGACTACCAACTACCAAACTAACTTCTACCTATTATTTATTCTGTGCTTCTACACTGTCATCAAATCTTACCTAAAGGATAGACATTTTATGGTAAGAAAGGGAGAAGAAACAACAAATCTCAACAAAATCACGTCTGTTGTACCTCAAGGAAGTGTACCGGGACCTGTTTTGTATCTGTTATTCACCACAGATCTACCTGTGAATAAACAGTAGTCACATAAATGTGGATGATTCTACTATTCTCACTTCACATAAGGATTCCAATATAGCCTCCCAGTTGCTACAGACAGATGTGGATGATCTCATGAACTGGCTCGAAATAAGGCGCGTCAAAGTCAATGAGACCAAATCAGCCGATGTTATGTTTACATTGCGTCAAAAAACATGTCCAACAGTCAAAATGAATGGAAATCAAATACCACAAGTTGATGATACAAAGTACTTACCTTGGTCATCTCACATGCTAACATGGCGTAAACATATATTTTCTAAAAGAAAACAACTCCATCTAAAATATATCAGTTAATGATCAAAAAGTAGGTATTGAAAACTAAACTTAGAAAATAAACTGCTCATTTATAAGGCCATCTTAAAATCAGTGTGGACCTATGGAATCCAGTGTTGGGGAACAGCATCTAAATCCATCTATGCATCTTGCAATGGTTCCAGTCTAAGGTTCTGTGCTTGATAACAAAGTCCCAGGGTATGTTACAAATGAAACATGAACATAAGGACCTGGAAATGCCCACAGTGGAGGAAGAAATATGAAACACCTCCAGAAAGTACCAGAAACAACTGCAGGGTCACCCAAAAGAAATACATAAGGACCTGGAAATGCCCACAGTGGAGGAAGAAATATGAAACACCTCCAGAAAGTACCAGACACAACTGCAGGGTCACCCAAATGAAATACATAAGGACCTGGAAATGCCCACAGTGGAGGAAGAAATATGAAACACGTCCAGAAAGTACCAGTATCAACTGCAGGGTCACCCAAATGAAACGGCAAACACAAATAACTGGAATACCTCTAAGGATTCTAAAATGAAAAATACCCCAAGAACTAATAACCAAAATAGAGTTCCAAAAAAAACATGATACATCAATGGATGCATACCTGACATGTCAAATGACAACTGCTCAAAAGGAAGCTCATTGTCTGAATAACAGACAGATTGCTTTGCAAAAACAACTTTCTGCACGTTTGGCGCTGTAACATGTTAAATCATGACTCCAAAAAAATGAACAAAATAAAAATATGTAGCTTACTTCCGCCAAAACTGTAAGTCAGACAAATGATAAATGGTAAAATTAACACAAGTAAAACCCCACGCTAAACAAAACCCTACCCCAGATTGAACTAATGAAAAATATAAATGAAAGAAAAGCTAAGGCCTGGAGGCCAGAAAAAACACTTATATACAAATAATATATATAAATATATATACACAATAAAAAACCCCCAAGCTAAACAAACCCTACCCATATACAAGTATCGAAACACTTATATATTCATATACATATAATATAAAAACACAATAAAAAACATATACCTCGATCCAAATACCAAACGTCTGACATCAATACGACACGTGTTTCGCCTCTGCACGAGGCATCTTCGGGTGATGTTGACTCGTCGAATGCTGGACTGAGAGCACTGCTCTCAGTCCAGCATTCGACGAGAAGATTTAGAAATCGCTTGCGATGGTCACACCATGGAATGTTTTGACGTAATGCATATATCACATCAAAGTTCCAGAGAGATTCTTTTTTTTGTATGAACTTGTTCAAGTAAACAACGGAAGCTGGTTGGAATGTACCAGAACTGGCTGGAGGACAGTGACCTGTATAGCTAGGCCGTCAAGGTCTGCTTTACGATGCAAGTGGCAGAGTTGTTTCTAGACTTATCTGGATAAGCGGAAGTTCGATATCGGAGTAGAATGCTACTCGACGTGCAAACCAAAGTTCGTATATATACAAGAGAGAAGCCTGTGGATTGTTTTTTGAAATCAGACGTGAACTCATTTAGTTTAACACCAGGCACCGATCGTGGGAGACACTGAAACCGTCCGAGTGCAGCGGAAGGCACCGTTCGTTGAGAAGCAGTAGGAGCTGATCGAGTGGAGTAAGGAGGCGTTCCGCGGCGGCACGCGAGACGACGGTACGGCGTCCCAGGAAGCTTCCAGGTTGGTCCACTCCAAATCATTTTGAGTCAGCGAGCTACGGTAGTGAGGGAAGCCTTCGCCTACTTGCGTGTTAATATACTGTTGAAAGATACTCTCTGTTTTACTTTCTGTTTTTAGAGTTTAATATCCCTCTGGGAAACACAATCTTACACACACACATTCTGTTTGCACAAGTTCTCTTTTAATTTAGAACATTCTAAGGCAAAGACAAAACTATTCCGTTGCGTTGTGACAAATACATGATGAACAGCTGAGCACAGACTCTAAGTTTATACTAGCCTATTCTATTGTAAATTCATATCATACAGGCCGAAGTTATGTACTATAATTTATATGTTTGAGGAAATTGTAATCATATTCGAGAATTTTGAGTTTTGAGTATTAAGTTAGTAGTATTTCCTATTATAAGATCTTGCTGTTTAGAATTATTTTGATGCAGAACAAACTAAATTAAGTGTAAAATATTTCTTTTTGAATTCCTCAGTAAAGGGGAGAGTACCAATCTTTGATAACTCATGTGTGTCTTTTTTCTATTTTTTGTAATAAAGCCCTTTGTTATTGAATTTACCATCTTGTTTTAATTCCTCGCCTTTACCTGAGAAGGAGGTCCGTTTCCTTAGCCGGGCAACAGTCCTTTCTCCTCGGTCTTGTACCTCCATCACCAATGGAATGCACAGACCCGTCGTGTCGTCACCTGTTTCCCGGTTCCTTCCACGGTGACGTGCTGGCCATGTTTCTACCTTTACAAGAGTCTTTACAGTTTATGTCCATTTAACTATTGTTATGTATCTCTCTGCCAGTTTCTGCAGTGTCTCATGACATTTCTGCTACAAGCATTGATCTAGTTACAAGTCTTTAAAATTTTCATCATGATTGCCATGATTTTGCCTAGTTGCATCAAAATCCGTCCGGTAGTTTCAGAGTGATCCTAAAGACAGGAGAATAAAAATAAAAACTGTTTGGTCTCCGTATTGATATTAAATTTTATAATGTTCAATAAATATTTAATGTAAAACCTTAGCCCAGTCACAGTTTTATTATTTACTAGCTGTACCCGCGGCTTCGCACGCATTGTCATTTATCTAAGTTAAAAGTACTGTAAGTACTATTCCAATGTAAGTATTGGCCAAAATACCAATATACAATCATTGATCAAAATTCCTTCAGCTGTCAAAAAGCTCGGCTTCTACTCATCTGATTGAGATACCAAGTACTCCAATTATTAAGTCAAACCCTAAGCTATCCAACCGTGAACACAGCATCGTAATCGGTCCAGTAGTTTTTACGTGATGCGCTAACAAACAGACACAATTTTTAATTATCTTCTTTGTAGAGACTATTTCGTTCTTATTGCTTTATTATAAGTATAGATAGTATTTTTAGTTTTTTTTTAGTATTGTTCACCTGGTGGTGGATTCGGCCGCCGGCTTTTTATATTACCACCCTCTGGACAAAGTATTTGTCGTGTTCCATCATGATGTTCAGGGAAGCCGTCCGGATGAGTTGTAGGATGCATTGTGTTGGAAGGGTGGACCGTGATCGGAATCATGGTGTTTCTGCGTCGGAGGCCTTGCTTTGGAGGGTAGCGGGATCCAAAGCACGGTGTTCTCTGCTGGCTGACCGCAAGTTGTAGAGGGCCAAAGTAGTAGTTTAGCCAGCTACGAAAGGCTGCCCCGCCGCTTGTGAAAAATCCTGAAATGATCCATTGGGCCGGCTAGCGACCGGATGTGAGGAACTGATGAATTATTTCAGGGGCGGCTAGAGGATCAGCAAAGCGCCACCCTTTCATGGTTGAAATACCTCGCACAAGAACGAAGCGTTACGCTTCTTCACTTATTATAAGAACTGCAAAGGAGTGGAATGCTCTGCCCTCGTCAGTGTTTCCGGTAAATTATAACCCCGGTGTGTTCAAGTCAAGAGTGAATAGGTATCTACTAGGCAAGTGGGCTACACCTTTGACCACATCATCACTTTCCATCAGGTGAGATTGTGGTCAAACGATTGCCTAGTCCGTAATAAAAAAAAAATAAAGAAGTATAGATTTAAATTAATGTTTTCTTGTAAGACTCAAAAACTACTCTACAGATTTTGATGTTTTTGTTCCGGGATTTGTGTCAACCTAAAAGCTTGAGGATGTGAGATAGGAAGATAAAGGTAATATGATAAAACTTTGAATAGTTGAAAAGGAAACCATTTTAAATAGGTAACATTATGTCACCAATATTTTATTACATATTACATTCTGAACATTGTATTACAATAATTAATTCACAAGTCAAAGGTAGTAATTTACAAACAAATAAATAGGTATTTAAACTATTGGCTAGTAAGAAATGCAGATCTCAATCTAAAAAGGTAACAAATAGTCGGTAGATATCTACACTTATTACTTACTTAGAATCCCTTGGAATGTATGGTACAGAATATAAGTATTGTATGTATCAACATCTAAGTTATATCTACACTTATTACTTACTTAGAATCCCTTTGAATGTATGGTACAGAATATAAGTATTGTATGTATCACCATCTAAGTTATATCTACACTTATTACTTACTTAGAATCCCTTGGAATGTATGGTACAGAATATAAGTATTGTATGTATCAACATCTAAGTTATATCTACACTTATTACTTACTTAGAATCCCTTTGAATGTATGGTACAGAATATAAGTATTGTATGTATCAACATCTAGGTTATAGATCTGATTCTGAAGAATTGATCTCCTTTCTGGCAAAGCCTTTGCTCTGCACAAGTTCATTACAGTCCTGGCGTGTGAGGTGAGATAGGGCGAGGCGCTCCAGCTCCCTGTCGGCCTCGCCGAGCAGCACCAGCTCCGGCGGAGCGCCCGTTATGAACTTCACGTCCAATCGGTCATACAAGGGTGCATCTTCCATCACAAACTTCTTCACCTGAGGTAGCCGGTTCAATGAGCAACCTCGGCAGGTCTAAAACACATCCACAATGTTAGAACCAGATAATGCAACTCAATTATTATGAGTTAGATGAGAACTTATATCTACATACGCCCGCTCTAGTAGATTACAACAGTACTTCTATGATTACAAACCTAGAGAAGGTGCACCTTTTCGTGGGACGTTCGTTAGGTTGTGATATATAAAAGTAAGGTCCAACTTACCTCAATTCTAGCAGAAACTATATCGGAGATTTCGTAGGCTGTGGCTGTGGCCAAAAAAGCACAAATTGCTAGCATTAATTTCATCATTATATCGACTTTCCAAGTCTTCCAACAATCTTCCAACCACAGACTAGGTAAAGATACTACTTCCAACCAGCGTCGCCAACTTTATTTTTAGGGGATCGTACCATAGACTAGAAAATATCGTATTTTGCTAAAAGTTCCTGAAAAAAAATAGTACGCTTTGAAATTTCAGTAAAACAATAGTAAATGATTTAAATAGGTACGTAATATTATTATAACTTCAAACCCCAATCACAATTTTATAACAAATATCATATTAGTTTTAGTCACTATATTATTTATATTTTGAAAATCTGATTAATCTGATTGCTACTAGCGCATTTTTGATTGATAGCAGTCGTTAAGCCATGCCAGTAGCCCAATTACAGAACTTGGCTACAATCGGAATATCACTTTTTTCGTAGCAATTTCGACTCTATCGCAAGGCATTAGTGGTTGCGATACTGAGAATTCGATTGAAGCCAAGTTATGTAATCGGGCTGCAGAGGCCCTCGGGCGGCTTGACAAACTCTGACATCAGATGCCAAACAAACAAATTAGCGCATTGGCATAAGATACGGCTTTAGGATAGTACCTAGGTGGACATTTTGAGTATTTCTAAAGTGCTAGTTGGACAGAGAGTTTATAAATTTATTGAATGCATTCATAAAATATACAAAGAAGAAGTTTATGGCTCGTACAAGTCTGTTCTTTTCATTTTCATATCAATAAAATTAACATTATGTAACATTATTTTGCTATTTTGGTATGACGATTGAAAGATTTGGAAAGGTCGTATATTTGCGTACGATTTCGAATGCATGATCGTACATCGTATCAGTTGCAAAAAGGTCTTATGAATACGATTTGAATCGTACGGTTGGCAACACTGCTTCCAACTGCAAACTGCAAAGCAAAGCAAACAGTGTCACAGAATAAATAATAGTACAAGTACAGAAGGATAACTGAGTAAAGTCATTTAAATACATAGCAACTCTCGCTACACCGCAATAAAGTGTAAAAAAAAGAAAAAGAAAAAAAGTGTTATTTAACTCGCACAGTGCTGCGATCTTTCAATTATATTTACCTAGAAGGCGCTCACCCATTGCGTGCAGGCTAGAATGTACGTATCACAACGCGCGAGAGCTTCCATTGCTCTAATTGTTTCAGAATCGCTCTGTCACTTTACGCTCGGTAGGGTTGTATCAAGATATGACTAGGTATTTGTACTAGTAATTATTCTGTGATATAATATGACTTAGATATTGTAACCGAATAAACAATTATGTTTTTTTTATTACTTATTGTTATAAATTTTGATAGTTCTATTAACTACATATAATGTTGTGACGAGGTCCAAACCTCTTTAATAATAATACTCTTTTGATATCTAAATTCTTTCATAATCCATTTCTTTTCATTTTGATAGTTCATTATTCATTTTGATTTACAAATAACCTGTCATTCGGACATTGATTGCATTAGCAAAACCGTAATTTTCGAAAGAATATTATAAAATACATAAATAAGTTAATTACAACTGGAGACTTGTAAATATATATAATAATTCCGTCGTTAGTGTTCGTTTTGTTTGAAGCCACTGTTTATGGAAATCACCAAATGCTCCAATAGTTCCTGACCTTTTATGTTGTCCACTGAGGCTTAGTCCCGGGGCTAGTGGAACAAACCCACACCCTGGACGGCCTCGTGACAATGTCATTTTTATCAGAATAGACCTAGTACCTCATTATTTGATTATATCATAGTAGGTTACAGTTTGATGAATAAAAGGTGCCTGTCTGACTTCGATGCTTAATAATGAATGAAAATGAAATGGCTACCTACGTAATAAAATGTCGGTATGTAGGTATTTTACGAGATTTGTCAGACCGGATGCGATGCAGTATCTTCTAGGTTTCTCCTTGGTATTCATAATTAAGAAAAGAATAATATTTGACAAAAACTTTACGTAAGTTTACGTAAGTACGTACTTTATCGTAAGCACAAGGCGCGCGACTCATCGAGTGCACGCTTGACACTCTACTGAATGAACCCCAATATTACGGCCCGGAAGTATTTGTACTTGTTGCGAAGTGCGATCGCCCTGACAGTGTGCAACTACAATGCACAGGCAATGCACAGCGGCCCGACCACATAACTTGGCTTCAATGGAATTCTCAATATCGCAACCACTAATGCCTTGCGATAGAGTCGAAATTGCTATGAAAAAAGTGATAATCCGATTGTAAACAAGTTATGTAATCAGGCCGCAGATTACAGAACCAAGTTATGTAACTGGGCCACTGCAGTGCGATTACGTAATGTTGATCATGACGGTTTCAAGCCGTCAAATTCAATAATGCTTTGCGATAGAGTCGATTTTGCTATGAAAAATGCGACAATCTGATTGAAGCCAAGTTCTGTAATTGGGCCACTGACCACATAACTTAGCTTCAATCGGATTGTCAGTATCGATATCACTAATGCCTTGCGATAGAGTCGAAATTGCTATGAAACAAGTGATAATCCGATTGTAGCCAAGTTCTGTAATTGGGCCACTGCAGCCCGATTTTGAGAATTCGATTGAAGCCAAGTTATGTAATCGGGCTGCAGATATTTATATACTCTTTGACTCAGATCAGTCAGAGTATCACGCACTAGATAAGAAGATGATTGCACAAACTACAAAGAAGATACGGGTAGATGATTGTTATCACGCAAGAAGCTTATAAATATTGGTATCACGTATCAGAATATTCCGTACCTAGTATTTACATTCTCTTTGACTCACAGCAAAGAGAAGAGGATACAATACAATATGTCACAGAGGGCTGCCAACTTTGACTCCACAAATAGATGCTAAACGGCATACAAAAAAGTTTTGTTTTTCGTACTCATTAAACACTTAACTTTTGCGTTTGTATCAAATTTAACTGTTATTTTCGATCATTTAGCATCAACACGAACGGCCCCATAAATGGCAATCGAAACATCAGCCCAATTCCATAACTTGGCTACAATCGTATTATCACTTTTTTCATAGCAAATTCGACTCTATCGCAAGGCATTAGTAGTTGCGATACTGAGAATTCGATTGAAGCCAAGTTATGGAATCGGGCTGCAGCCCATATGGAGGCCGTTCGTTTTGTAGCAAATGGCGAAAATAATTGTTAAAACGCTAAATATGATCACATTTGGCGTTCGTTTTTCACATTTGTGATTATTATGAGGCAGTTCGTTTTAAAACATTTGGCGAAAATGTTCGCGTTGGACGTTTGTGGTTGAAAGTAGCATTCTGAAACACCATCAAATAGTAAATCACAATAATCACGCTTTGGCGGTTCCACTGCACCACCCTCACGTGGTGGTGCAGTGGAACTGCCGAAGTGTGGTTAGTAAAAAATATGAAGTTAGTTACTTAGCCTCAGAGAAATTATAACCGTAGTCCCCAAGCGCAAATTCTAGTACTAACATATTTCTGCCAGTTTTCGAGGGAGGCGAGGTAAACATGTACAGCAAACATTTACTTACTCACGCACACTCTTACGGAAAGTGGAGGCGTCTTTATAAACGCACACGTAAATATAAGCTGCATACAAACACAAAAACAAGCACACAATGAACAATTTACTGTTGTTACAGTATTGTTTAGTTACACACTAACGCAAAAACTAGAAATGGGGTGTAAAAGAACGATAAAAGGAATTATACTTAATGATCGCAATTTGCGTCAAAACTGTCGCTACTACTTTCGCTCGCTTCTTGCTAGTCACAATCGCGCCTATGCATTATTAACTTCGCTCTTCGTATGAAAGCTATGGAGTGGGTTTCTACGTAAGCAAGCAATGGACACGGATTTTCTGCAAATATTGGTGCTAATATTTTACGAACTATTGGATTATCTAATACTGCCTAGTATCGATATTAGTTTATATTACTTTCGCATTGCTTACTTAACTTGTCCTCGCAAGTTTAGTTAGCATAACTCACGCAAAGCGCTAAGTGGAACTGAGTATATTCGTAAACTTTAGTGAATATTTATAGTTTTTATTGTGATAAACTAATGTGATTATGATAATTGGATGATTTCCCATCTTTTGAAATAATTACTTATGTAACATATAATCATTTTAATTAAACATACTTAAATAAGAACAGAGAAAAAAATATGTGAGTATAAACAAAAAAAACAAGTAGTTTTCTGTGTAAAAACACATGAATTATTATTGTACGTGATTAACTTTTTAAATAGCCAATGATTTCGTCGTTGAAAGTCCTAAGTCTGTTAATTAAAGTATGAAGGGAAAGTAAATCACCGTTTCACTTAAGAATAGGAAGAGAATAGGTACGTGCCAATCCCCGCGAGAATCGAAAATCTTGTATGTTTTATCTATATTGCATAGTGATAGTATTCATTCACTACAAAATGAAACCAATATTAAAAATATACCTAATATTTAACTAATACCACGCAATAGGCATCCCTAATATCAATAAAACGATATTATTCAGTACTATAGCTTTCCCATCCGCGCGGAACAATAAAACTAATGCAAAACTTGAAGGATCGAAATAGTCGGAGCAAATAACACTTGTTCTTGAAGGAATTCAACCATCGCGTCTGTAGCAAAAAGTGATCCATTTTTTTTAAGATAGGTTCTTTTGGAAATCTGTAGAGCAGGTAATAGTTTCATATTCAAATGTTATTATATAAAAGTAAATACCTATTCTTATAATAAAGTTTACGCAATGTAAAACTAGTGGCTCTGAAAGCTGTAGACCACGCGAGCACAAACTTTTTTCAAACTATTTAGCGATGCACAGTAGACTTAACTTATTGTAAAACTATAATTAATAACCAAGGTCAATCCCTACCTAGTAGGTGAAAGGCTGATTCAACTGGTAGAAACCTAAAAGTGAACAATTTTCTGCATTTTGACGAGTTATTCTGCTCATCATGCTGAATATCCTCATCAAATCTTCACCAAATTTTTATGAGACCAACTTTAAATGACTCACATTCAAGTTAAAAAAAAACTATTAGGGCGGAGATGTTCAGTAGCTTTCTTTTTGCCCCTTTTTGGGGGAAGTACGTACCCCCTCCCCCCACCTCCCTCCCGAATCTAAATAATAACTTGTACCACCTGCGTAAGTGATGATGATGATGATAAGTATTCTATGTGTTATTCCAGGGTATAAGCTACCTCCACTCCAAATTTCATCAAAATCCATTTAGCGGTATAAGCGTAAAAAACGTAACAAACAAACAACGTCACTTTCACATTTTTAATAGTAGGGATTCATTTGCTTAAGCTACTTGTCCAATTCAACACTGAAATTAAAGTAATGTTATCCATAGTCTATTAAAATAGAATTATTATTATTCCTTAGTATAATGAATCACTTTCTGGCGTACGAGAGCCTTTATTTTTATGTCTAATATTTTAAGCTGCTATATTTAGTCTGTGGACATTTGATTTGTATAGTCTGGATAATTTGTAAATTGTAATGATATGGCAATACTTTTTTGGCTGGCGCGCTTCGCACAACTTGCGCTCGATTGATTCTATGCGCTACAGTCACTTTTTTTGTTTTCATTGATCATCCCAACTAACGCTACAGTCACATTTTTTGTTTTCATCGATCATCGGACCACTCGATAGCGACGTAAATTTTGCCACTCGATTTTGAACATTATTGACCTCAATAATCATTCAAATCTAAGCGTGTTTATATAATTATTTTGCTTCGAAACCCACAACATAAACACTTGAAATATGTGCCGTACCTATTTAGTTCCATAAATCACCAGTTTGTTTATCTAAGCGCTCAATGAAGTGGTCATAAAAACTGTTTGTTTACGCAAAGTCGGCGCGGCCAGATGTGTCGCGTAGACCTTCATTTTTTTGTGGGTTGACAATCAGATACCTGTGATCTCGGCACGTACCCAATAAATCCCCAGTTTGCAGCCAGATGTGTCGCGTCGACCTTCTTTTTTTTGTGGTTTGACCATCAAGTACCTGTAGTCTCAACGCATATACAATCAATTAACAGTTTGAGGTTAGATGTGTCGCGTCGGCGATTTTTTTTGGGTTATCTGTTTGGTCCTGCGGTCTTCAGCGCGTGGACAACCGAGCGGATAAGAAAACACAGTACAACAAACCATTTTTGGTGAGCTCCGTATAGCGACAGATGTCTGTGATGAATGCGAAATGGCGAACGATCGTGAAAACTAGTTTTTATAAACGGACACGATCAAAACGGTCATGTACCTTGCCAGAGGGGAACGCGTACGCTAGGCCTCTCCGGTTATAATTTCTCTGAGTACTTAGCCAATAAATATGAGCCATCCGTAATTTATCTGACCGAGACCTGGCTTAAACCAGGCTCCGTCTTTAAATTAGGTGGTTACACCTGTCTTCGTGAAGACAGAAGTGACGGGTATAGTGGAGCAGCTTTACTCGTAAAAAAAAACTGTGTAAAACCTATTCTTCTTCCACAACATTCTGAATGTTGTATTGTAGCAGCTCTTATTGTAGATATTTGTTTTGTATCTATATATATTCCATGGAAAGAACATGGGGTTCTCAAATATTTCAGCAGTAAAATCAGATACTTAACTTACTCCCAAAACCATTCGTTATATTAGGCGACTTCAATAGTCACCATATATTGTGGGGTAGTATAGAATCCAATTATAATGGTGAAGAAATAGTAGATCTATTAGATCAGCACAATCTTTGTATATTAAATACAGGTGTTCCAACACGTCGTACAGGTCCTACTGAAAACCTAGAGCCGTTGACCTGTCTATAGTCACTTCATCAATAGCATCATCACTTTCTTAGCATACCCTTTTATCTACTTTTGGTAGTGATCATTTTCCTATCCTTATAACCTTCCTTGGAAATAAAATTAAAAAAATGCTTCCTAAACCTCGTATGAAATATAGAATAATCACTGATAATTGGGCTAAATATAGGGAACATGTTGAAAATAATCTTCATAACCTACCAGACACAACAAGCAATAACCAACAACGGTCTTCAGCATTAACAAAATTAATGTTAGATTCTGCTGATGTCTCCTTTCCAATTAAAAATGCTTTCAATGGAAAACTACCTTCTGCTCCCTGGTGGGACAGTGAATGTACAGATGCTATTAAAAAAAGAAAAGTGGCAGAGGTAAATTATAACATAAATATGACTGAAGAAAACTTCAAAAATTTATTAGATTTAATAGCTAACACAAAAAAAAACTATTTAAAGAAAAAAGATTCCTAAAATGGAGACAGTACTGCACTACCATAGCTCCAAGAACACCATCCTCAGTGATGTGGACTAACATCAAACGATTCCGGTTAGGTATTTCTGATTCAACGTACAGCACACTTTCACACGAGTTCTTGAATAATTTAGCTACTTCTTTCGTTCCTGAAGAAGAAATAATCAATCCTCCTCAGTTGTCAGTAACTAGTTATAATGATTTGTTCATGAATTCGCCTTTTACTCTCACTGAGCTCCAAGGTGTCCTCTCCAGAGTCAGAGATTCTTCCCCTGGCGAGGTCGGAAAACCATATTCCTTTTTCTCCAATCTAGGAGAAAATAGTTTGTTACTATTTGGAGGTTATAAATTCTGTAATAGTGACAGGAGACATTCCGCTGTCAAGGGGCCCGTTCACATAAACGTTCAAGGACGCACGGATCACCCGCGCGTACACTCGAAATCGTTCACGGCGTCGTTCGGGCGTTCGCCTGGGTCATCCGAAAAGTAGTAGTGGAGGGGAGGAATAGTATGAAACTGACACTTGACAGTTGTCAGTTGTATGTGGACATCCAAAGTCGTTCACTATCTCCGGATGATCGAGCGATAATCGCACGGATTATTCGAGCGTGTAAGTGAACACAGCCATGGAAATCTTAGATAGTGCTGCCTGTTTTAAAACCAACCAAAAATCCGTCAGAAGTTACTTCTTACCGTCCCATAGCATTATCACCCGTGGTAACAAAAATAGCCGAACATTTAGTGAAAAATAGATTGGAATGGATTCTAGAAAGCAGAAATTTACTGGCTGGGTCACAATATGGATTCCGAAAAGGTAAAAGCACCTTAGACAGTATTGGCATATTGATTTCTGACGTAAGGCTGGCTTTTTCAAACAAAAAGTCAGTTGTACCAGCATTCTTGACATAAAATCAGCATATGACAATGTAAGTTTAGCAATATTAAGAAATAAGTTACAGTTATTGGAAGTACCGGATAACCTAGTAAGGTTTATTTTAAATTTAATGTCTGGACGCTCGATTAAATTGGATTCATTAAATAGGATAATCTGGAGCGGACTCCCGCAGGGTTCAGTACTAAGTCCAATTCTATACAATGTCTACACTTACGACCTAGAAAGTGCATTAAACGGAACTTCAAGTATTTTACAATATGCAGATGATGCTGTCATTTATAGTTCAAATCAAAGTGTTGATAAAGCCTGCTCTTCACTTTCAAATGCTCTAAAACACCTTAAAATCTGGTTGGACACTAATGGTCTAGATCTGACAGTGTCCAAGAGTTGTACACTTTTGTTTACTAGACTTCTTATACCCCCACCTATAACTGTATTATACAACGGAGAGCCCATTACTATTAAAACTCAAACTAAATTTTTAGGGTTAATTCTAGACTCAAAATTAACTGGATTACCACATTGTGAATATATTGCTGGTAAGTGTGAACGCTCACTTAATATCCTTAGATGCCTGTCGGGTGTTTGGTGGGGCGCGCATCCCTTCTCTTTAAAGTTGATCTACAATGCTCTGATTAGAAGTGTTCTTGATTATGGAACTTTCTTGTTAGAGCCCTGTAGCATGGCTGCGAAGAAGAGATTGGATGCCGTCTAGACTTAAGCCCTTAGGATTATAGCCGGTGCCATGAAAAACTGTCCCATAAACGCTTTACAGGTTGAATGTGTTGAACCACCTCTGCAATTACGACGACAGTTTCTGGCAGATAGATTCTTTTTCCGTATTTTACAGTTATCAGAACACCATAAATTATAAAACTAAATCGAATTTCACAACTAATTAACACTTCTCAATATTGGACTTACAAATGTTCACCTCATTTGATTACTAATACAATAAGTGTTCCAACTCACCGTACACCCAATCTTGCACTATTTGAAACTAACTATAAAGCTCTTATAATTTCGCCAGATAATCATCTTAACATAGGTATTGTAAAGGGTGATCCATATGCGAACACATATTTTAATTCGGTAATTGAAGAACGTTGGCAAAATTGGCATCATATTTATAGTGATGCTTCGAAACATTCCGACAGTGATTGTGTTGGTGTAGGTCTGTTTCATCAACAGTATAACATAATTTAAAATATCACTACCGGGTATGACTCACGTGTATATATTAGAAAACATCGACCTAGGTTTCGAGCGTATCCGAGACGCTCTTCTTCATGAGTTCACGCCGCGAGATCCCGACGCGACTATATAGTATAACAGAGTCAAAAAATAAAATTTCCTTCACAAACCTCAATTTTCACAGCTGGTAATGTTGTGTGAAGAGATGTTGTGAAGTGCGCTGTGGTCGACCATGAGTAGAAAGATAAATAAAACGATGTTTTAAATAACTAGGAGCATTTGAATTTTGGAGGATGTTATAAACAAGATTCACAATATGTGCATTCCTCCGGGATCGTATATCCAGCCACTTTATTTGGAGACGAAATTTAGATACGTGGTCGTATTTTCGCAGTCCGTATACGAAACGGATGCACAAATTGAGAAGGTGCTCCAGCTTGTTAAGTTGCTCTTCAGTAGCGTCAGAGTAGCACACATCTGCATAGTCTAAAATAGGAAGGAGTAAGGAAGAAACCAGAGTTAGCCTTGCATGTTGAGGTAAAAAGTTTTTCAACCTCTTTAAACTATGCATGGATCCATACATCCTTTTGCTGATTTCAGCGATATGAGAGGCCCAGGAGAGGTTTTGATATATGTGTAAACCAAGATGTTTTACTTCTTTACAGAACTTAAGTGATATACCATTATATTTAGCAGAAGGGATTGTCATTGAATCTAACTTGGACAACATTTTGTTTCTACCAGCTATCATAACCTGGGTTTTGCTTGTATTAATAAGAAGCCCGAAATTTTGTGTCCATGCTCACACAGCATTAAGGTCTTCGTTAAGCTGATTTGTAGCAGTGGCAATATCCTCAGGATTGAATGATAAATAAATTTAGACATCATCAGCGTAGAGATGAAAAGCGGAATAACGTATATGGGAAACCAAAGTGTTTATAAAGATGGAGAAAAGAAAAGGGGAAAGAACACCCCCCTGTGGTACTCCAGCGTCAATAGTAGCGATTCGGACATCCCCTAAACTAAACTTAATTCCTTGAAATGTAATTTAAACCTTGTTGGCTTTGTAACAAGGTATTTTTTCCCCTGGCATCTAATCCTCACTCACTAAACTGTCACTAAAGCCTGTCAGCGTAAAAAAAACTTTGTTTCCACGCGGCGAGAGTCCCAACTTGTCCAAACGCTGTCTCAGAACGTGTCCGAATTTATCCAAACGCTGTTAGAAAGCACGTTGAAAACCTGTTTTAATTACGTTATTTTAAGCGGTGCAGCTTAAATTGACTTAAGTTTAGAATAGATGCCAGGGGCAAAAAGACCATGTTATATAATCGATAAGGTATAAATTACATTTGAAGAAATTTAGTCTCGTTTAGTTTAAAGAATAAAATGACCAAATTGCTGCCAATATCACACCAATCAGAGAACTTGTCATCAATACGTATACATTGTTTTCGTCCACCTAGATATGAAAGAAACCAATCAGAAGCAGATTAAGAGAGATTTAAAGAGCGCATAATAGCAAGCAACATTTCGTGGTCGACACAATTAAAGGCGTTACTAAAGTCTAAGAAAGTGAGTAATGTGAGTTTACGCTCATCCATGAAAGATCTTATATCATCGGTAATTTTTATAAGAGCGGTACATGTACTGTGAGCTGACCCGAAACTTGACTGAAAAGAAGTGAGAAGATTATGAGATTGAAGATAGTTACAAAGTTGACGATGTACGACTCGCTCAAGCACCTTGAAAAGAAAATAAAGTACAGATATGGGACGGAAGTCTTTAAAATCTGAAGTAACAGATTTCTTGGGGATGGGGATAATGTGAGTATTTTTCCATGCATTAGGGTAACAGTTTGTAGTGATAGAAAAATTAATAATATGAGTTATGTATGGTAAAATGACTTATAAGTATGCGTTTGGGTCACATGTGCAGTACGGCACATCTTTGTCAAATTCGAATGACTCTCAAAAATGAGAATGTGGAGAAGATGTTGGGGATATCACATCATATTTAACTGCCCCTTGTACGATAAGACTACGTTTTACAAAGACCTGGCAAAACTTGAAATTCCTTTTTGGGTAGGTATGGCTTATATTTCACTCGTATCAAGTTTGAGAGCTTCCTGTCGCTGCTGATGTGTAGTAATAAAACATATAAGTAACAATAACTCTAAAACTATGAACATTTTGCAGGTTCCTCACCGGTGGCGGGATGTTATTTCAGCATTTGGTAGCTGCGTAGCGGAAACTGCTCCTGAAAGTGGCTGAGCCATGGCGTTGCGTGGAGAGCCGTGATGCGCACTGACGAGACTCTTGGGACCTGTGGCTGGATATGCAGGATAATTTCTCATAAAGATAGGAAGGCAGTTTATATTTTAGGACACCAAAAAGTAAACAAGCCAGGTGTAACTTGCGACGATGTTTCATTTTAAGAATGGAATATTCAATTGATAGATTCAGGCGTTACTTTGCGGAAATCCATATTTAAAATGAACAAAATAAAAATATGTAGCTTACTTCCGCCAAAACTGTAAGTCAGACAAATGATAAATGGTAAAATTAACACAAGTAAATATATTATATTTATATATATTATTTGTATATAAGTGTTTTTTCTGGCCTCCAGGCCTTAGCTTTTCTTTCATTTATATTTTTCATTAGTTCAATCTGGGGTAGGGTTTTGTTTAGCGTGGGGTTTTACTTGTGTTAATATTACCATTTATCATTTGTCTGACTTACAGTTTTGGCGGAAGTAAGCTACATATTTTTATTTTGTTCATTTTTAATGGAATATTCATTGAGGTAAGGAGTAACATGAGCTCTTAACGGAATCTCAAAGCAGAAACGAGCACAGGCGTTTTGTACCCTTTGTATGAGTTTTTCTGTCCGTGCTAGAAGTCTAATAGTCGTGCTATAGTCTAGTCGTCTGGAGCCAAAAACAGCATCCATATAATTTAATTCGGACAATACTAGAGACTTCACTAGTTGGATACGTAAGTCTTCTTTCAGAAACGGTTTCATGCGGTAGAGAACTTTTAATTTATAAAAACAATTTTGTATTGACTTTGCTACATGTTCTTCATAACGCAAGTTGCAATCCATGATGAGCAAGCCTAGATTGTGAGCTTCATATACCCGCTCAATAGATTTATCCATTAGCATAACATTTTGTGACAAGTTTATTTGAGCGAGTTGATGTATATTACCGAAAATTAAATATTTTGTTTTTAAGGGATTGAGCAGCAGATAATGTTTATCGGACCAGCAGACTATACTGTTGAGATCTTCATTTAGTTTGACTATGGCACTATCGATCTCGTTGGGCTTGCATGAAATGTACACCTGAGTGTCGTCAGCATAAAAGTGAAACTTGCAGTGTTTTATATGGTTTCGTATGTCTGCTGAATACAAAATAAAAAGGATTGTTCCTATAATAGATCCTTGAGGTACCCCTCTTCTTACAGCAATTCTATTTGATGCCGTAGTCAAGCCATAATTTCGGTGAAGCTTCACGTACTGATAACGGTTACTAAGATAGCTATTGAACTATTGTAAAGCTGCAGTATCGAAACTATAATACCGCAGTTTCGACATCAAGAGATCTATATTTAATGAATCGAAAGCCCTAGAACAATACTAGGATTGTGCACATGCCTACATCCTGCGCACAGAGTATGTTATCCGCAACGTCAAGCAACGCAGTAACAGTTCCGCGTCCCTTTCTGAACCCTGACTGTTCCTTTGGCAAAAGGTTTGTGAACGTGTGAAAGTCAAAATCTGCTCGTGTGAGTCTCTTGTTTTGTCTCTTCTGCGTTTCGTGTTTTTTATGAGGGTGCGTCATAGACAACTGCATATTACTTCGTACGTAGATAGGTATGTATTAATTTTGTAAAGATATTAGATATAGATGAAGACTGGGTTTGGCATTTATGCATTATTATTACGTTGGCAAATTCGAAAAAGTGATACTGTTTTGCTCAATTGTAGTTATTTTATTCTTTTTAATGGTTGTTTACAAAATAACATATTTATTATAAAGTCGATTTATTTTTTTTGGAAAATTATTTTATTTTTTGTTTTTTATTGGCTTAAAATCGGAAAGAATATATGACAAAGAAAATAGTAGACACTCACTCACTTTAGACTCAAAGCGTTGGTAAATTAAAACCAAGGATGAATAAAACCTACATATATAACAATTGAATTATTTTTGATCATTTTCCATCATTTTGTTGTAGCGACCCTGAAAACTACATAACACCAGAGAACTCAAAAAGACAAACCAAATGAGCCCAAATTCGAAGGGGTTCCATCATTTTGTTGTTGAGTTCCTGTTACTACTTTCCAGCTCCATCATCCCTGGATACCACATAAAACCAGAGAACTCACCGAGACAAACCAAAAGAGCACAAACTCGAAAGGTTTTCATCATTTTGTTGAGTTCTTGTGACTACCTTCCGGCTTCATCATCGGACCCTGGATAACACATAATACCAGAGAACTCATCAAGATAAACCAAATGAGTCCAAACTCGAAGGGGTTCCATCATTTTGTTGTTGAGTACCTGTGACTACCTTCCGGCTCCATCATCAGACCCTGGATACCACATAAAAGTAAAGAATTCATCAAGATAAACCAAATGAGCCTAAACTCGAAACGATTCCATCATTTTGGTGTTGAGTTCCTGTAACTACCTTCCGACTCCATCATCAGACCCTTGATACCACATAACACTAGATAATTCATCAAGACAAACCAAATGAGCCCAAACACGAAGGGGGTTCTATCATTTTGTTGTTGATTTCCTGTGACTTCCTTCCGGCTCCATCATCAGAGCCTGGATACCACATAAAACCAGAGAACTCATCAAGACAAACCAAATGAGCCCAAACTCGAAGGGGTTCCAGTATTTTGTTGTTGAGTTCCTGTGACTACCTTCCAACTCCATCATCAGTCCCTTGATACCACATAAAACCAGACATGATCTCATGAAGACAAACCAAATGAGCCCAAACTAGAAGGGATTCCATCATCTGATTGTGAAGTTCCTTTGACGACTACTACTACTACTACTGCTGTAGTTTTTAATTCTCATCAGAACTACACCCATGTGCACAACTTCAGCATATTTGGACGTCCTTAAATAGTTCTAAATTGACGTTTAATCCAGTTCTAAACATTATAATACAGTGACTTAAATTAAAGCTTGTTTAAAGCTACTAAACCAATTTTGATGAAATTTATACAGTACTTTACTAGAGGTCTTCTTATTTAAGTAAAAACAATAATCTATGCAGCCTATGCAGTACGTAAAATTAGACAGTTTACCGATATAGCTACTGCAAGATTAGTATATTTTAGTTACTTTCACAGTATTATGTCATATGGCATTTTGCTGTGGGGTAAGGCCGCGGAAATTCAATCAATATTTGTGCTACAGAAGAGAGCAATTCGTTCCATTTACAATATGAAATCCCGAGATTCTCTTAGGGAACGTTTTAAAGAGATCAATATTCTTACAGTGGCTTGTCAATATATATATATGAAAATATAATGTATGTTCGGAAGAATATCAATACCTTTGTTAAAAATAGGGATGTTCATAATTTTAATACTAGAAATAAAAATAAACTAAAAGTGTCTGGATTTAGGTTAAAGAAAGTTAGTGGTTCATATATGGGGAAATGTATAAGATTTTTTAATAAGTTACCTGACGGCATTGATCAATTACCAATGCATAGGTTTAAAACTTTTGTTAAAGTAAATCTCATAAAGAAAGCGTATTACAATGTAAATGATTATATTAATGACAGAAATGCATGGCCTGATGTCTCCAAGCTCCATGATAATAATAAGTGATAGCTTCGATGTTAACGTTAAGTGAATGAAATGTTCAAAGTACTTTGTGAGATGTCTCAAACATACCATGAGATCACGTTGTTTTATACAACATAATTATCGAGTTAGAAGTTTTTACCTTATTTTTTTCCAGTATGATTGTTTGATGTTTGTGGGACATCTCATTGTCACTTTTACCTTTTATATTTGTAGTTTACATGTTTTGTTATAATTGTGACATTTGAAAAAAATATAATGAATGAACAAATATGGAAAAAATACATCGCCGTAGAGTTTCTTAGTGCTCTCTTCTCTAACGGGCGTATTTCCGAAGCACCGGTAGAGTCAGAAGGATATTTCCTTTTCCAGTGTGAGATTTAACTCTGTTGGCACATGAAAGGAAAATTTCCTTTTCAAACTCAAAGAATACTTAGGTTATCTAAATTTGGATTGATTTGATCTTTTTATAATATTTTATGTATATCTCTTTGTTCAGGAGATCTTAATTTTGACTTGTAAAAGTGCTATTATGTTTGCCTATTTACAATAAAATACTTTGACTTTGACTTTGACTTAGACTTCTAATTTGGTTCAGAAATTCCAAGATATGAGAGAACATAAACTATAAAACAAATTAATTTTGTAATAAAAGTACTCAACCAATTTTGATCAAGTTTATATGGGACTACACGGAAAGTTTACCCATTTGAATAAAAAAACAACCGTCTAAATCGGTTGAGAAATATTAGAGATAATCACAAAATAAAGGCAATATAAACACAAATCGAATGGATTTACTCAACAAAACTATTTATTCTAGAAAAACTGCTGAACTAATATTGATACAATGAAAAACCTGACACTGGCAATTACACGAGAACTGTGACGCCAAATCCTCGAAAAAGAACAGAGTAGTCTGTGAAAAAGAAAAAGACAAATAAAAAAAATTGATTGTTTTGTTTGTTGTTTTTCATGGTTTTATTTTAGTAAGTCTAGTAAATTAATCCATGCTGAAGAGTTTCTGATTTCACCAGCCTCTGCGTGTGAGTGAGCAAATCTTCAATCTTTACGAATTAAAACCTAGTAAAATTATAAGTAAAACCTACGAAACCTACTTATTTTGCTATAGTAATGGAAGACGAACATCGAGAGGCGATTCGAAGGAACATCAGCTCCTTGGTTAATCAAACAGACCTCGAGATCATGCGCTCGGCTCTGTACGAGAAAGGCATATTCACCGAACATAACATGGAGACATATACAGTGAGTACCTATATGTATAATCAAGCAACAGTTCATGATGATTCACTGCAGATTATTCTCAAGACGAACATGTTGTGGCTCAACTTTCCAATATCTGTAAGTTCTAGAAGGGTTAGGGAGGATGGGAGGGGGTGGGGGTGTTAGGGGGGCTCCCCCATGGAAGGCGGGATGGCGATAACAAATAAAAAAACTAAAAAAAAACAATGTTTTGTTTAAAAAAAAAAGTAAAGAATTGACACTGGGAGGGGTGGGGCCGGTTGGAAAAAGAATAAAAAATTATCTTCGGTATTGGCTCTCGCCAGAACTCTCGCGAGGTCGCCGCTCGGCAGACCAACACCAACATTGGGCATTCCGACATGAGTAGGTTAGGTTCTAAATGAGTCACAGAACCGACATCAGTAGGTTAGTTTGTAAAAGATTCACAGAACCAACACAGAGCACCCCGACATGAGTAGGTTAGGTTCTAAATGAGTCACAGAACCGACATCAGTAGGTTAGTTTGTAAAAGATTCACAGAACCAACACAGAGCACCCCGACATGAGTAGGTTAGGTTCTAAATGAGTCACAGAACCGACATCAGTAGGTTAGTTTGTAAAAGATTCACAGAACCAACACAGAGCACCCCGACATGAGTAGGTTCGGTTCTAAATGAGTCACAGAACCGACATCAGTAGGTTAGTTTGTAAAAGATTCACAGAACCAACACAGAGCACCTCGACATGAGTAGGTTCGGTTCTAAATGAGTCACAACACCGACATCAGTAGGTTAGGTTCTAAAAGATTCACAGAACCAACACAGAGCACCCCGACATGAGTAGGTTCGGTTATAAATGAGAGAGTTCTGGCGAGAGCCCATACCGAAGACAATTTTTTTTTTCCTTTACCATTTTGCCACACCCCTCCCAGTGTCAATTCATTACATTTTTTTCGATACATATACTTGTTTTTTTTTTTTTGTTGTTGCCATCCCCCCTTCTATGGGGGAGCCCCCCCTCCTTCACCTCTCTACAACTTACATATATTGGAAAGTCCTTCCGCAGTCTTTATTGACCAATGAAAATGCATGCAAGCTCTGGCACATGACCATTACATACATTTCATTGTCCAGATACTCTCGAGAGAGAAGTTTTCGCTTACTGTCCATTAGCTTTTGACATAAATGCCATACAAAATACGTCAAAAGGTAACGAGACGTTGGTAAAACAACTCTTCATTTTTGGGGGTAAAACGACTCTTCAATGTGGGGATTTTGGTGTCACCCATGCTATCTGTGCATGCAGGCATGTAGAACTCTAAAATGTGATAGGGTTCAAAATTAGAACCCTGCAAATATCACACAGTTACAAATTACAGCAATTTTAAAACTGCACATGCTTTCAGGACATTAGTAGCACACAAACACACCGGAAACGTTGCATGTATAATGATATAATGAGACGAGGACCTAATGCTTTCGGTACACTTCTGGAGACCCTAGAGGAGAATGGCTACTGGGATCTGGTACGCATGCTGGATCCAAACTCCATCCTCAATACTTTCAGCAATGCCAACACAAGTTAGTTAACATTTCATTTTTAAATACATAAAGGATGGATTTCTGAGATTTGGCAGTAAGGGCACCTTAACCAATGTAGTTAAAGAAAAACGTTGTTAGTCGCTGAATCCCCTTTGGCGCTGTAGCGACCAAGATCCAAAACCGCAAATCCCCCTTGGTCGCTAGAGCAACCAAAAAAAACACGGAAGTTAATTGTAATGGTTTGATCTACTAAAATCGAGTTAAATGTAATCTCGCATATATTATCGAATAAGTGTGTTTCTGTCTTTAAAAGGATATATATACTATACGTAAAAACACTAAAGAAGTTTTTTTTTTTTAAAACTAAAACCACGGCCGTTCTCCGCGAGCCGTAAATTTTTGAAATTTTTGTTGGTTTTCACGAAAATATTCTGGTCACTTTTTGTACTAAACTGTGTTGATGTTTTAATGTTAACGGATAGCTTGGTTCATCTAGTATTTAAATAAAACAAAAAAACAGTACGTCATCGATTTCGTTTCCAAAATAGGTTTTTTTTTCTGAAACTACTCCCATTTTTGGCTTCATCATTTTTCCGCGGTGCTCTCTCCTTACATAATAATTTCATAAAACTTACGTTCGGTTTGTCAGTGGCTACATATATTCAGCGTATCACAGGCCAAGTTTTGTACGGATCCGCCAAACCGTTGAGGAAGGAACGGAAAATAAGTTTTGCGCGGCAACCATTTTTTTGCGCCATTTTTTATCTTGCCGCGATGATGTCATGGTCACGTGATCGGAGTGTATTTACATTATAGGTTCTATTTTATGTTTGTTTTATAGCGGAGGCATTGAGCGGTTATGAGACTGGCATTAACTTTTGAAGATATTTTGACTGGCATAAACAGAATTTGAAAAAAACCTACCCTCAGCTAGAAAATTGGTGATTTACACAAAACACTTTTTTGATGCCCTGCTATCCTGTTTCTTACAAGGATCAAGTCTTTACCGGACCAACTGAGGTTAGAGTTATAGAAAAGTCAACTTAACTCGACTTCTTTTGTAATGGCTTGTGCGGGGCTGCCACAATTTCGCCATATGTGTAATAAATTCTAATAGTGAGTCAACTCCCTTGTCGCGGCGCAAAATGCCAACAAGCGACTAGTAGATAAAAATATGCTAGGGTTGGCACAAAAAATATAGAATATCTTTTTTTACAAAATAATATTATGTTATGTCAAAGTTTGTATTCCTCATAATATATTTTTCTATACTTACTAGCTGCACTCTGTGGCTTCGCCTGATTCACCGTGATTGCATAACACAGGAACATCAGTAACACAGTTTTGCATTTAAAATATGAGATAGTAGGACAGAATAAAATATCAGGATCCGAAAGGGTATCAATATGTTTTGTACCTATTTTACTGAAAACTAGGTAGGTACCTACATATAATATGGAATAACATCTTTACTAACTAATGTAGCTAATTTTACTGATATACTAAATATGTACTATTCATTAAGGGTGTTGAGACCCTGTGCAGCATTTTTTTTTCTTAATGAAGTAGCTAATGTAAAGAACAATCTTCGAGGGTGGCAAAAGTAATATCACATATAATAGCTAGGTACCTAACCTAGCTACAAAAACAAAAATAATAGCTAGGTACCTAACCTAGTTACAAAAACAAAAATAATAGCTAGGTACCTAACCTAGCTGCAAAAACAAAAATAATAGCTAGGTACCTAACCTAGCTGCAAAAACAAAAATAATAGCTAGGTACCTAACCTAGCTGCAAAAACAAAAATAATAGCTAGGTACCTAACCTAGCTGCAAAAACAAAAATAATAGCTAGGTACCTAACCTAGCTGCAGAAACAAAAATAATAGCTAGGTACCTAACCTAGCTACAAAAACAAAAATAATAGCTAGGTACCTAATCTAGCTGCAAAAACAAAAATAATAGCTAGGTACCTAACCTAGCTGCAAAAACAAAAATAATAGCTAGGTACCTAACCTAGCTGCAAAAACAAAAATAATAGCTAGGTACCTAACCTAGCTACAAAAACAAAAATCCTGCAAAAAAACGAATTTCCCGCTGCATATGCATATGCTGTACCCAATTAAACAGAAATGAACTTTCTATATGTATGATTGTATAGTTCAACTTCTAAAAGGTAGGAAGGTAGGACCTACTTACATAATTATTGCTAAGAACCTCAGTAGGTACATCAATTATAATAGCTACCTAATGTTGTAGATAATGATAACAAACCATTTCATTTAGGTAAGTTCTCACATTTCCTCGTCCTTTAGAAATTTATGAAATCTTAAGTCTCCTCTATTATAATATGATATTGACGCACAACTAATTACCACATAGTTACGATATATTACGTACTTTGGCAAACAATAATGAACATTAATAGCGATTTCGTGTACCTGACACACCTAATACGCTGTACCGGTTTTCAATAGACGCCTGCCGGTACGCCCGCCGGCGTCGCGGGCAGGAGGGGGACTCCGCTCTCCTTCACACCGCACCTCATCGTTGCTCTGTCAAGCGGCCGAGTTGACTCACTATTAGGATTCATTACACATATGATTTCGCCATGTTTCGTGGATAGAGTGAAAGACAAATGCTGGAAAGTTAAATCTGAAACAAACTGGACTACACAGGACGAAACAAATATAAATTACTTATTACATACATATATCAATAAATCAAAAATATTTGTTGTATAGTATATATGGACAGCAGGTTATTGAGATTAGTAGGACGGGGAATTTCCGAAGAAAGTATGTCCAACAAAGAGCAGATCAGCATCGGAAAACTGAAAAAAATGTGGTCTGTAGAGCCATTATCAAGTCCACATTCACAGAGCGAATGATCACAAACTCTTATCTTGGCCAAAAATACTGGAGTATAAAAGTGACCCAGCCTCAAACGACATGTGGTTCTTTTACCGAAGTTCTTAAATAATAAAAAACATGGTTTTTGCCTTTGCCAAAGAGAATCCCAAGTGGAGCATAGTTGAAGTTGACTTGTGGAATAGAGATCATGAACATAAATTTTATAATGGTCTTTGTTAGCTTGTTTTGCGCATGAATTTGCAGTTTAATTTCCTGGAATGCCCACATGACCAGGTATCCATGCTAGAATGACATTTAAACCTTGTTGATGGCAGTCATTCAGCAATACTTTTATCTTTAAAATAATAAGGAACCTTGATAATAGGCTAAAAACTTTTCCTGCTGGTTAAAATATCTTCAAAAGTCAGACAGTCTCCTAACTAGTCGGTGATTGGGTGGCGATATATCGCCAACGCTTCATATTCATACTGCGCGTGCGCACGCGCCAACATTTTCCTGTAACTACTACAGTTAAAAAAGGTACCTGCCCTTACTGCACCATTTCAAACATCCCTTCCTGTATGAAACATGTTAATTATATTTTGTAGAATATCATAATTATAATAAGTTTATAGAATATTTATTTATTTTATGGAAAACAAACAGCTTTTAAAATTAATCTTATAGAATAAGCATAGTGGGAATAAACTAGACTTAAAGTTTTCACTAATAGAAATTATAAATATGTAGATATAGTCCTTACTAGTACTACTATTTACCCAACTACTGTGCAGCAAAAAGGAGGCTTATGATTTTGACCGGTATGTTATGTATACATACATACATAACATACCGGTCAAAATCATATGTTCATCTGTTCCCTCATAACTTCTAAATTACTTATCATAATTTGAAAAATAAGGCATCATTATGAAAACTAGTGTGGTTTTTATACATTTTAAAGATAACATAGAGAGTAACTAATGTTTTTGTCTGTACAATAAGGTATTGTTGGAAGAGACTTTGATCAACCTCTAGTTATAATCTATGTGAAGTCACATTAAATTGATATTTTAAAGATAAAATAGAGAGTAACTAATGTTTTTGTCTGTACAATAAGGTATTGTTGGAAGAGACTTTGATCAACCTCTAGTTATAATCTATGTGAAGTCACATTAAATTGATATTTTAAAGATAAAATAGAGAGTAACTAATGTTTTTGTCTGTACAATAAGGTATCGTTGGAAGAGACTTTGATCAACCTCTAGTTATAATCTATGTGAAGTCACATTAAATTGATATTTTAAAGATAAAATAGAGAGTAACTAATGTTTTTGTCTGTACAATAAGGTATCGTTGGAAGAGACTTTGATCAACCTCTAGTTATAATCTATGTGAAGTCACATTAAATTGATATTTTAAAGATAAAATAGAGAGTAACTAATGTTTTCGTCTGTACAATAAGGTATCGTTGGAAGAGACTTTGATCAACCTCTAGTTATAATCTATGTGAAGTCACATTAAATTGATATTTTAAAGATAAAATAGAGAGTAACTAATGTTTTTGTCTGTACAATAAGGTATCGTTGGAAGAGACTTTGATCAACCTCTAGTTATAATCTATGTGAAGTCACATTAAATTGATATTTTAAAGATAAAATAGAGAGTAACTAATGTTTTTGTCTGTACAATAAGGTATCGTTGGAAGAGACTTTGATCAACCTCTAGTTATAATCTATGTGAAGTCACATTAAATTGATATTTTAAAGATAAAATAGAGAGTAACTAATGTTTTCGTCTGTACAATAAGGTATCGTTGGAAGAGACTTTGATCAACCTCTAGTTATAATCTATGTGAAGTCACATTAAATTGATATTTTAAAGATAAAATAGAGAGTAACTAATGTTTTTGTCTGTACAATAAGGTATCGTTGGAAGAGACTTTGATCAACCTCTAGTTATAATCTATGTGAAGTCACATTAAATTGATATTTTAAAGATAAAATAGAGAGTAACTAATGTTTTTGTCTGTACAATAAGGTATCGTTGGAAGAGACTTTGATCAACCTCTAGTTATAATCTATGTGAAGTCACATTAAATTGATATTTTAAAGATAAAATAGAGAGTAACTAATGTTTTTGTCTGTACAATAAGGTATCGTTGGAAGAGACTTTGATCAACTTCTAGTTATAATCTATGTGAAGTCACATTAAATTGATATTTTTTTTCATGGTTCTGTGTTGTTTATTAAATGAAAGTGCTTAATTACCTAGCACATTTCAAATAAATAAATATATTTATATATACTAGCTGTACCCGCGGCTTCGCACGCGTGGTCATTTCGGAGGTTAAAAGTACTCCATGTGCTATTCCAAGACTAAAATACCAGTGTACCAACATTTGATCAAAATTCCTTCAGCCGTCAAAAAGTTTTTATCGATTGCTTCTACTCATCGGATTGAGATACCAAGTACCCCCATTTTTAAGTAAGACCTAAAGCTATTCAACAAGGAAAACTGCATCGCAATCGGTCAAGTAGTTTTTACGTGATGCCCGAACAAAAAACACGACACGTTTTTTTATGTTATATAGCTTAGTTCAGTAGCTTATTTTAAGTAACTTAGTTTTTTACAGGCTTTTTCGTACTTATTCTTTTATTATACGTATAGCTTTTTTTTCCTTCAAATTAACATGCTATAAACTATGACTGTGTTAAGTTGCATCAAAATCCGTTTAATAGTTTCAGTGTGATACATGTTCTTTTAAATAACTTTCATCCTCTATCCTGCCGGAACCCTTTAATTTTTCGGGATGAAAAGTATCCATTGTCCTACCGTATTGTCCTTGTCGTAGTATGAACTCAAATCATACAAAGTTTCATTTAAATTCATGCAGTAGTTCCGGCAGCGTGATGCGCGGCTAAGATATTGACTGACAGACATACTGCCAAAAAGGAAAAAAACATACAGGTTAGGCTTCATTATGGAAAACAGAGTAACTTCCAAAAAAATACACTATATCTTTAATGTACAGAATTTGGACTCCACAGGAACTTACTTCCTGAACTCCACTTTATTTTTTCGAGACAAAATGTGTCCCTAATTTTCGCCCATCTTATAAACTATGTCTGTGCGAAGTTGCATCAACATCCGTACAATAGTTTCAGCGTACTACGTGTTCTTTTAAATAATTTTCCACCCCTATCTTGCAGGAACACTGATTTTTTTCGGGATGAAAAGTATCCAATGTCCTACCTCGAAAATTTCATTTGAATTCATTGAGTATTTTCGGCATGGTGCACTGCCAAGGTATAGACAAACAGGTTTTGGCTTTAGTATACAACGGCACATTTTTTTTATAGAATTTGGGACATTATCCCACAGGAACTCTTTATTTTTTTGGGATAAAAATATCTTGAATTTTAACCCATCATATAAACTATAACTGTGCCAAGTTGCATCAAAATCCGTCTAGTAGTTTCAGAGTGGTAATAACTTTAAACCCCAATCCTGCGGGAACCCTTTCATTTAAATTCATTCAGTAGTTTCGGCGTGATGCCTAGCCCAGATACAGACAAACAGACAGCCAGACAAAAATGAAAAAAAAAATACAGTTTTGGCATCAGTATTGAATCAAGAGTACGTTCCAAAAAAAACAAAGTATTTTCAATGTACAGAATTGGACCCGATAGAGTTTTATTATAAGTACTAGCTGTGCCCTCGGCGTTGCTCGCGTGGTAGTTTTTCTGGGATATAAGGATCCTATGAGTTATTCAGTACCAAAAGTACCAAATAGGCACCTATTCAAACATTTACATTTATTTATTTATTTTGCTTCGCTGCGCTTCGCTCCTGCCTTCGTCTTCTAACCTATCACGACCATGTCGGATCGCCACTGAAGGTTGTTGACAGAAATCTGTGTTACTGTAGCGTGGTCTGTTGTGTGTTATATTTCGAAATAAGCTACGCGAAATCCTAAATTTGAAGGATACCCGATGTCAGCTCGGCCATAAACGTTGGGTTTTCGTTTTTTTTTAAACATGCCCGACGCCAACACGGTCTCTGTGTTATAATACATTATCAAAATACCCCAAGATATAATAAACGCGCCCCGGCCCCCCACCCCCCATTATAGCTAGAAAGTATCTCGATCACATCAGTTTTTAAACATAAAACGCACCAAAAACGATCCATTCGTTTGGGAGCTACGTTCCTCACCCCATTCCCCCCCCCCCATTATAGCTAAGAACCATCTCGTTTACTTCACTTCAAACATTGAAAACCGAACCGAACCGATTCAGCTTTGAAACATTAAAAACCGCAGCTAAATCTATCCATTCTTTTGGAAGCTACGATTCTCACCCTCTGTCCTTCCCCCCATTATAGCTAAGTACCATCTCATATACCCCAGCTTTCAAACATAAAAACCGCAACTAAATCGGCCCACTCGTTTGGAAGCTACGATTCTCCCTCCCCTATACCCTATATATCTATGAACCATCTCGAGCACATCAGCTTTCAAATAGTAAAAACCGCATCAAAATCGGTCCATTCGTTTGGAGCTATGATGCCACAGACAGACACACGCACGCACGCACACCCTCCCTCACACAAACACACACACACACACTAAGAGATAAACACCCTTAACTTATAACACCTGCCTCTTTGTTCGGGGGTTAAAAATGTGAAACAGTAAGCAGTTTGGTTACCAATAAAAACAGGATTGTAATTTATAAACGATAATTAATTAATTAATTAATTTACAAAGTAAAAAAATAAACAAAGCAATGTAAGCCGAATTCGAAAAGTTGGCAGATTTGAATTTAGCGGTACGCTTGGTTGCAGTGAATGAAATGCTTGCGTGTTTTAAAGTCAATCAGCGCCATCTAGTTAAATTGGAGGCAGAACTTTGATTTGTTTGGTTTATGCGCTGGAGTTGTTGTTCAGTCACATTACCTTTCAACCAAAAAAAAAAAACGAAAACACACACACACCCACTCACACACATACAGTGATACACACACCCACTCCCACACATACAGTGATACACACCCTAAACTTATAGCACCCGTCTCTTTGTTCGGGGGTTAAAAAATGTAAAAATAACGCATAAGATGTGCAAATGCTTTTAATTATGGAGCAAAAAAAATCCTAGAAGCGCGTGGTTTCGATGCACGGACGACTGGATTACAAATCCACGTATGTTACCGCCTGGCTACTTGTTACGTGAAGCAAACAACTAAATTTGGTACCGTTATTTAAACGGATGTTTATTATTTTAAATTAACATAAACTTTGGACCTTTATCCCTTAAAAATCATTTATTTTTCGGGAGTAAAAGTATTCTAAATTTTAACAGATAATATAAACTTTGACTATGCCCAGTTACATCAAAATCCGTCCAGTAGTTTCAGCGTGATACGTGTTCTTTTAAATAACTTTCAAACCTTATCCTGCGGAAACCCTTTATTTTTTCGGGATAAAAAGTATTCTAAATGTTAATCCATAACATCAGCTACGATTGTGCCAAGTTGTATCAAAATCCGTCTGGTAGTTTCAGCGTGATGCGTGTTCAAAGAGACAGACAGACAGACAGACAAAAAATAAAAATAAAACCTTTTTGCACTCCATAACGATTTTGAAGTTTATCTCAATTAAAATTTTCAAAAAATATTTAATGTACAGATTTAGCCCATTTACAGTTTTATTATAGTATATATATATTCTATAAGATTTGAATTTTTTTTTTTTTTTTTTTGTATGTATAGTTATTGGGTGTCGTCGGCTTGTCTTTGCGACACGAAGGCCTCCTCCAGCTCTATCCAATCTACTCTTGTTTGAGTTGTTCGTTGCCATAGTGGACCAGCAATCTTTTTGATGTCATCAGACCAATGTTTTCTTTGTCTTCCTCTTTTTCTCTTTGTTTGGAATCTAGGGATCCATCTTTTGTCCATTTATTACTATTCTCTCTCGTCATGTGGCCTACCCACCTCCAGTAGAGTTTTTTTATATTGACAACGACATCTTCAATGTTGGTAATGTACAACGGCTATATCTACGACAACGTCTACGGCTTATATCTACGGCTCTTTTCATGACTCTTTTTGTGTAACCCAGGATACTCCTCTCCATGGCTCTTTGACACATAATCAGTTTTTTGTTTTGTTTTTGTGTGTTTGCCCAGGTCTGGCACCCGTACGAGTATCATCATCTGTAATAAAATTGCAGCGTGTACGAGTAAGTTAATGTTGGTATTATGCATGTGTTGTATATTTTCCTTTTCGTAGCAATATTATATTGTTTACCTTTTAGCACTTCTTTGAGACACCAATACCTCTTCCATGCATTGGTTACCCGTCTTTCTATCTCTGAGTCCATTTCTCTGGATCCATCTCTGAATCCATCTCTGAATCCAGTTGTTGAAGGCAATAAGCTGGCCCAGGTATATATAGGAATTTACATATTCTATTTCCTTCGCACCTACTGAGATTTTGATTTGGGATCTGTTTGTTATTATTTTGGTCTTTGTTTTGTTTATTGTTAAGCCCACCTTTTTGCTATCACTTGACAAATCTTGGAGCATTTATAAGTATCTGTTATCTGATGGGGTTATCTGTTATAAGTATTATGTCATCTGCGAATCTTAGGTGATTTAAACGTGTTCCATTGATGTCAATTCCCATGTTGTCCCATTCCATCTCCCTGATGACTTCTTCTAACACTGATGAAAAAAGTTTTGGTGAGAGTGGGTCTCGCTGCCTCACTCCCCTGTTTTGGGAAAATTTCCCCCTCCGTCTCTAATTTTATTCGTCCTTTGCTGTTAGAAAATACATTTTTAATTAGCCTTATATATTTCTTTTCTATTCCTTGATTTTTCAGCGCTTCCCAAATGTATTATATATGTATGTATATGTATATATGTATAATCCACAAATGTCAAATATAGTGGATAGTTATATTCTTGGCATTTTTCAACAAGCTGTTTTATCACATGTATGTGATCTATTGTTGAGAATCCCGATCGAAAGATGACGAACAACAATCAAGAGAACAGGCTGGATTTCGATCGGGGATTCTCTGAAAATACGTAACAAACAATAAAATTATAGACACTGAAAGTTTACCATCTCACCTTTATGAGACGCTTAGTTTATGAGATATTTCAATTTTAAATTTATTAAAAATCGGCTGTTTGGTCGCAGGATTTGTGGGAGGGGTGGCGAGGCCGACTGTCCCCTTGTACCCCTCTCCCCCCCTCGGAGACGAATAGTTTATGAAATGTTCAGTTTTAAGTTAAGTAAAGTTACTCGCTTCGCTCGCTCGGCTCGCGCAATGTGTGGTCACTGTTCTAACCTAACTTAGTATTTTGGGGCAAGTCCAAAAACAGCCAAAATCGTCAAATAAAAACACGAAGAAAGCACATTCACGTTACGCCAAGGAAAACGGAATGACGCAGAAATAATTAAAGGTCTATGACAATCAAACTGGCTACGTTCCATTTCACGATACAGAAAATTAAAATAGTGAAATGCTCCTACAAATTGCGCTTCGTTTCAAGTACACTAAAATACGTTTTACGCGTCACCGCGAGAAGGGAGGGGTACGGGGGCTTCCCCCCTAACTCCTGCCCCTTTATTCTATATTCTATAGCCAATCCGTTTCATTTAATAATCTTGCTGTGTAAATTCTGTTATTATTTGCTTCAAATTTGTCTAGAAAAGTTTAATAACAACTATAATGCTTACTGATTACATCTGATATAAGTTATTAATAATTTGTTACTAATTATAAGTTGTATAAACCATGTTTGTAATCTTTTTCAGGATCACAAACCACTGAGAAGGGGAACAAGTATGTCAGCTTAGGTGATACTCGACAACGAGTGAAGTCTGAAAATGAATTGAATAGTAAGTAAACTTGTGTAGTAGATATATTATTAGTACATCGGAAAAGCTGTTGTTACGTCTGGTTATAATAATATTTATTATTCAGCTATGTTTGTTCGACTGTCTGGTTATAATACTATTTATTATTCAGCTCTGTTTGTTCGACTGTCTGGTTATAATAATATTTATTATTCAGCTATGTTTGTTCGACTGCAGGAAAACGGGTAGAAATCTTTGAACCCAGAGGAGCGGAAGAGGGTTCCTTTTACTACTCTTGGTTCAAAGATTTCTGCGGCCAGTTCTTCCTGTGGGCATTACCTGGTCACACCATCGCCATCTGGTCCTGAAAGCACTTCCTGTTGTATCTTGAGATATCAATTAACATTACCTGGTCACACCATCGCCATCTGGTCCTGAATGCACTTCCTGTTGTAACTTGAGATATCAATTAACATTTTACTAGCATTGTTATGTATCTAATATGAGTGTTTTAAGCCATGTCGTCACTATGGGACAAAATCGAGAGACATCTCGCGAGCAGTCGCGGGACATTTACGTGCGACTGTCCGGCGACAATGTCGACCGACAACGACGACGTCGACGACCGATGTCACGCTTCAACATTCCCAATTTATGATTTAGATGTCACCCGATACAGTTTCGTTGGTCCACACTACTGCCATAGTTGCAGAACACAGAGCGACACGCGTCCTCACTACCCAAATGCCGTCGGGCGACTGTTGAGGGACACGAAGTCGCGCAAGGTCGACGCTATGTCGCCTGACACGTAGAATTCGTGTCAGGCGACAAGGTCGCAGGACAAATGTCGCCTTATGAAAAGTGTCTTTATGCCATGTATTCACTAGGGGACAAAGTCGAGAGACATGTCACGAGTAGTCGCGGGACATTTACGTGCGACTGTCCGGCGACAATGTCGACCGACATTTCACTCGTCCACATACCCAAGTAGTGGTTGCAATGTTGCCCGATACAGTTTCGTTGGTCCACACTACTGCCATAGTCGCGGATAGTTGCGGAACACAGAGCGACACGCGTCCTCATAACCCAAATACCAAGGTCAACGCTATCCGAGCGTCGACACGCGACACGTAGATGTCGCCTGCGATGTTGGGCGAAGTTAGCGTGACGAAGTCGCGCAAGGTTGACGCTATATCGCCGGACACGTAGAATTCGTGTCGGGCGATAAGGTTGCGGAACAAATGTCGCCTAATAAACGGGGCTTTAGTTCATTAATTTTTATATCAACAAATGTGAGTACTTATGTTTTGGTTCTATGAAATAAATTAGTTTGCTACTCGTACTCAAATATCGCGTATTTATTATTGGCGAGTACGGAAAATAATTTATAATTGTGCTGAAATGGCGTCTAACGTCGCGAATATTGTGTTTCCGGGCCTGTTTAACACTAAAACTCATAAATGGTGTGATTATAGGGAACTAAAAAATGTTATGTGCACTCGACGTGGCGGGCTACGAAGATATCAAGCAGAACAAAGCGCGATCTTTGTTTCTTTCGCAATGTGGCATGGAGACTTACGCCCTAATTGCGACGCTGCTGGTGCCTGCTCGTCCGACAAGTGTCGCTTCCGCAAATTATTGCTGTTTTGTGCCAGGTCTATGAACCCGAAGTCAACGAAATCTTGCAAGCGGGGAAGATCCATAGACGCTCACAGTTACAAGGAGAAAGCGTGCAGGATTACGTGGCTCGGCGCGAAATGTAACTTCATAGATTTAAAACGTCAATTGAGAGACCGGCTGGTTATGGGAGCGCGAGATGATCGATTGAGAAGAGATTTGTTAAAGACAAAAGATATTACACATGCGACGACTTTACAAATGTGTCTCAATTACCAAACAAAATTTCGCGAGATGTACCCTGGTGACGCCGCCGAGTCTAAGCAAGCTCACGCTGCACCCGTGGAGATTGGGAACATTAAATCAGTGGCATGTGCACATTATTTATTATTTATTTATACTTTATTGCACAATTAAATAGAGTACAAATGGCGGAATTAATACTAAAAGCATTATCTACCAGTCAACCAAACATTGTGCTAGACAACACAAAACTGGCAAACGCTGTCGGTTTGCAGGAGCAAAATGCTATTATTGCAAAAAGACGGGGCACATTGCAGCTGCATGTGGGAAAAAGGCTTCGCAGACGCTTCAAGTTAAGGAAACTGCAGAGAGCAGCACTAACCCTGACAGGAGAGGAGGAACAGATGGGCCTCTATATGTGCTGTGTGGGAAATTATCAACCTCCGATAACAGCTATAGTGAACATAGGTTGGGTGAAGTTGTCAATGGAAATAGACTCTGGGGCAGCACGATCCATTATATCGGAATCGACATAGAAGAAGAAACTGTGGCCTGTACCTCCACCACTACACTCAACTAATGCAAATCTAGTAACTGTAGGAAGCATTAACATATGTTCTAGGTTTGATGCATGTGCATGTGGTGCTTGGTGATAAGGAACTGTGTGAACTCTTGGTGGTATCAGGAAATACACCAAGCCTGTTGGGCAGGAATTGGTTCAAGCCTCTCAACATTTCTTTGTCTGGACTGTGTTTATCTGAAGAAGACATTACTCCATGGATGCAAGATTTTCCAGATCTGTTTAAGGAAGAGCTTGGGGAGTATAAGGGACCTGAAGTTTAAAAGGCCCTCAAGAGACAGGCTTCGTCCTAGTGTGGGGACCCCTAGTAATTCCTTGTTTATGTAATAAATATATTAAAATATATATTATAATAATAATCAGAATAATCAATTTATTGGTAATAATTATTACAGGTCAATATTGTAAATTAAAAATAAACATAAAAAGTAAAAGAAATATCAAATTATAATAATAACATTTTTTCCAATAATAATAACAATAATAACATTGAATTATCGATATACAGGTATAAAATCCGTTACATCGTAGAACGCCTTCTCAATCAGCCATGCTTTAATTTTGCTTTTAAAGGATCCCAAGCTAGGCGCATCTTTGACCTGATCCGGCAGGCGATTGTAAATAGACGGTCCCAGGACCTGAGCGAGTCTATTAGATTTTGTCAGCCTATGAGAGACCAACGCAAGCTTACCCGCACCACGTGTGTTGTGGCCGTGAGTTTGGTTCTCTCCGCGCGTCCTAAATGTTGTGAGGTTTTGCCTCACATACATTGCAACTTGCATGATTGTTATCGAGGGCAGCGTGAGAATCTGTAATGATGTAAAGTATGGCTTCACCGACGTCACCCGCGACACACTCACAATCGCCCTCACAGCATGCTTCTGCATACGGAAGGCGCGTCCCCTGTCGGCGGCGCGCCCCCACAACTCCGCTCCATACTGTAAAAGGGAGTGTACAGTCGCAAAGTAGCAAGTGAGTACGATGTCAGCAGATACCACACGAGACAACCTACCTAACGCATAGCACGCACTGCCTAATTTAGCACACAGTTTGTCGATGTGATTCATCCAAGTTAAGCTTCGGTCTATTTGAAAACCCAGAAACGCGATTGACTGTACTTGCTCAATAGGTGTAGCGCCGATCGATACAGAGAGGTCTCGGACCTGACGACCTGAGATGGAAAAATGGATGAAGTGCGTTTTTTTAAGATCAAGGACGAGTCCATTCCACCCAAACCACTGCGCCACCTGCTCGGCGGCTTCACACAGCCGCCGCTCCAAATGAATCAGTGACTGCGCACAAACGACCACGGCCACGTCATCCGCGTACATGTAAACTCCACCTGCCGTTACGTGCTCTGGTAGGTCGTTGAGCAACAGTGTGAAGAGGATATTTGACACCGACGATCCCTGTGGTACTCCTATTACAGTGCCCAATGAGTCCGACTTCGTTTCGCTCCCATCAGCAACCACTATCTGAAACCGGTTCCGCAAAAGATCTGTCAGCAGTGAGTGGGTCTGACCGCTGATGCCGTAGTACCTAAGCTTGGTAGAGAGGACGCTGTGATCAGCGACATCAAATGCTTTTGATAGGTCGCAGCACAGGACCGCAACTTGCCGTTTCTGCTCACAAGCTCCTAGCACGCGGTGAATGACCTCACGTGTAAGCGAAGTAGTTGATCTCGCTGCACGGTACGCATATTGGCGCTCAGAAAGCGCACCCGTCGTCGTCAGATACTCAGTGAGTCGGGTGCTTATTCCGTTTTCGAGAACTTTAGCAATGGCAGGGATTATGGACACAGGTCGATAACCGTCTATGTCCTCACACTTACCTTTTCCCTTAAACAAAGGTGTAATCTTACTGACTTTAAGTGACCCTGGGTACGCGCCGGCCGCTATACAGCGATTAAAAAGGACGGCTAGACACGGAGCGAGCGGTTCGGCCACGGTCGACAGCAGTTCCATGGATAAATTATATAATATTATTATTATTATTATATTATAATGGTGTTCTGACTCCAGTCAATTACTCAAAGTAGGTTTCACCGTTCAGGTTTGTGAAGAAAGAGGATAATTCACTCCGTATTTGTGGGGATTTCCGTATCGTGCCACGCTTAATGCGGCCATTGATGTTGATACTTATCCACTTCCTACATCAGTGGAGGCATTTGTGAAGTTAAGTGGAATATTGAGTAAATTAGACTTGAAGCAAGCGTATATACAAGTGAAGGTTGACAGCAGAGCTGCTGACTCTCAATACTCCCCTTGGATTGATGAAAATGAATCGCTTTGCCTTTGGTATCAGTGCAGCACCAGGAATATTTCAGCGTCTAATGTCCTCGGCTCTAGAGAATATGGAGGGATTAGCTTGCCTGCTCGATGATGTGGCCATTATGGGTAATAATATGGAGGAACTTAACCAGAGACTGCAGTTTTGTCCAAGCTAAATGAAGTGGGTTTCTCCCTAAATGTGAATAAATATATCTTTGCATCTGATAGTATCACTTTTCTTGGACATATGATTGATGCTGAAGGATTACATCCATCTCCGGTAAAGGTGAAAGAGATAAAGGGGAAACCAGCTCCCACTAACAAAGAAACTTTGCGTGCCTTTCTAGGACTCTATAATTTCTATGAGAAATTTCTACCGGACAAAGCCACATTGCTGGAACCTTTATACCGGCTGTTGGAATCTAAGAGACAGTGGAGTTAGAGTTTAGAGTGACACGGAGCAAATATCATTTGAGAAGGCCAAAAGAACTGTTGCTAATATGTGACTCATCAGAGTATGGACTAGGAGCAATCATTGCCCATGTCATGGATGACGGTGTAGAACGGCCAGTGATGATGGCATCTCGGACAATGCAACCACATGAAAGACTATATGGTCAAATTGATAAAGAAGCTCTAGCCATTATGTTTGGGCTCACCAAGTTCCATGATTTCTTAGCAGGCCGTAAATTCTGTGTAGTAAACCACTGGTAGGATTGTTCAATCCTATGGAACCGATCCCAGATCAAATTTCTCCAAGGATGCTACGATGGTCCTTGAAGTTAAGCTGTTACGATTACACCATTAAACACAGGTCTAGAAAGGCAATCGGTAATGCTGACGCTCTCAGTAGATGGACTGCACCTACAGCGTCGGGATCGACCGAGGAGCCCCTAAAGGAAGTTTTGTTGCTGGAAGAACGTCCGCAGGGTTGGGATTTAGATGTGACTAGAATAGCAGCGGAAACAAAGAGGGATTCAGTGCTTATTTCAGTGTTTCATGTTCCATGTACTGCATGGTTAGCCACCCCATAATAGTGACCCAAGTTTACAACCGTATTGGACTCGTAGAGAGGCCCTTTCACATAGTAAATATTGTTTACTGTGGTGCAACAGGGTCATTGTACCAGCGTCCCTCCAACGTGAAGTACTACAATTATTACATACCTCACAAGCGGGGATCGTCCAAACTAAGGCTTATGGTAGAGGTTATGTTTGGTGGGCAGACATGGACAGACAAATTGAAACACTTGTGGCTGAGTGTGAACAATGCCCGTCAGTAAGGAACAATCCACCAAGAGGCCCGAAGACCTGGTATACGATATGAGGATAACCGAGGGTACGGGACCCTATACTAAACGCAGTTCTGCCTCTATTCGTTCTGTCGGTGATCGCACCGAGCGAAACAAATTTAGTGAAGAATTTAGTGTCTATAATGAATAGCGATGGAAATACCAATGTCTTGCGAGTGTTCTGCTTTGGGTGTCGGTTCCTACTAGGGCATGCAAACCGGATACCCGATTAATCGAAAAACCCATATATTCAATGATGTCTCTGTGATCAACAGGGTTAAGACCGGCAGTGATCACCGCATGGCAAGAGACTCATTGAATATCAACGTAAAGCTGGAAAGGTCTCGTTTGATGAGATCTAGTCTTCGCCCAAGTCCTGCCCAATCCAAAACCCCAAGAGTTTCAGTTGGAGCTCCAAAATCGCGTCCAAATCCTTACCGAATGCGATACAGTGGACGAAATAAACAACGGGCTGGTGGAAATAGCGCGATCGGGTCGGAGTTCTTTAAAACCCATCGCAAAAATAGAACACATAAACTCTCTGAGCATACGCTAAAACATATGGCAGAACGAGGCGAGATGACGCTGCAGTTTTCATTGGATATTTCGAGTTACAGCTTGCTTAATAAACAGATCTCCAAGTCGATGCGACATGATTTGCTTTCCTATAATACTAATTGTATTAGGAACGCAATAGAACGGAACAAGGACTCCAAAATGTTTGCAAGAGATCTGTCTATTGGGCAAAGCCTGTTTGCGAAGCTGAAGACGGACAGTGGCAGCATCGTCTCGTCGAAGCCAGAGATTTTGAGTGAGCTCGAGAAGTTCTATGGGAAATTATACACCTTATTGCGTAGTCCTCTTAGCACGACTAGCGATGCAAAAGCCTGTTTGACCCGACATCATACCGAAGATATCCCGGACTAGCCTATACGACATGAGAATGGCTCTCAAACAGCTTAAAAGCAACAAGGCACCAGAGGAGGACGGAATAGCGACAGAGCTACTGAAAGCGAGTGGAACACCGGTACTTAAAGTCCTTCAGAGGCTGTTTAACTCCGTCATCCTCGAGGGTACTACGCCAGAGGCGTGGCACAGGAGCGTAGTGGTGTTGTTCTTTAAGAAAGGTGATAACACCCTCTTGATATTATAGGCCCATTTCGCTGCACGTCTATAAGCTGTTTTCGAGAGTAGTTACAGTCTCGCTCGTATGTTTGACAACTAACAGCCTCCCGAACAAGCTGGATTTCGGAAAGACTTTAGCACCGTAGACCACATCCTACGCTCCGGCTGATTATACAGAAGACCGAAGAGTATAATCGACCACTATGTCTAGCGTTTGTGGACTACGAAAAAGCCTTTGATTCCGTCGAGACCTGGGCAATGCTACAGTCATTACAGCGGTGCCAGATTGACTACCGGTACATCGAAGTGTTGAAGTATTTGTACAGCAAGGCCACCATGACTATCCGTTTTCAGGATCGGAGCACGAATTCTATCCAGTTGCAAAAAAAGGGTAAGACAAGGAGACGTTATTTCTCCGAAACTATTCACCTCTGCACTGGAAGATATAATCAAGCTTCTGAACTGGAATGGATATGGTGTTAACATCAATGGCGAACACATCACTCTATTGGTGGTCATCACTCACCTTTGATTTTTACTGACTGACTGACTGACTTGAGGATTCAAGTGCCACGTTGACTCGCCTCTATACTGATGAGCTACCAGACGTCAGCTTAGAAGAGATGGAGATGGCCCTGTGATAATAAAATAGAAAAGCCTCCGGTGAAGACGGAGTTACATCGGAGCTATTAAAGGTAAACCTATTCTCAAGGAGTTTCAGGTCTTCTTTAACTCCATTGTCAACTGTGCAGAACACTCGAGGCATGGCACAGGAGTATATGGTGGAACTATTTTTCAAAAATTGTGATAAGACCTTGCTTAAAAGGTCTATAAAGTCCCTGGATTAGGTAGGTACCTAGGTGTTTTATTAACAAGCCGGTTAGATACCTACGTAGATTAAAGTCCCTGAATTAGGTTGGTACCTAGGAGTTTTATTTGATTGTACATTATGAAGTCTGATGTTATTCAGTGTGTGCCCATAGGTAGGTCTGAATATACCTAAGCAGGTACCTAATGCTGACATCAGACCTGAATTTCTATTAAAATAAGTACTACTTAACTAGTGTGGTTCAAAAATGATCTGTTTACTCACCTTCACGAAGTCTCTTCATTGGTTTAATTATTTGGTTTCATTATTTTGTCAGTGCACTGGTAATGCCATAGACTTCGCCACTTACTGGTCCAAGTGGATATAAATTTAAATTTAAAAAAAAAAAAATTATGTACTGTCGACACGAAGAAGAAGAAGATTATTTCGCCTTGAAAAGTGCCCGTGGTCCACCCAGGTGAGTTGAGCAGGTGGACCACGACCAATGCCCGACGCCTAGCAATTCCGCCGCGTAAAGGCAGCGATGCGCTTATGACCTCTTCCACCGACTCCCCGCACAAATATTTGCGTGGAACATAGTCGCTGAGGCGACAGTGGCCGTTTTCAACGGAAAAATTCGGTTGCACTGGCGTTAGTGGCGGTATTCATCGGAGTATATTGGTACGTGGCTGTTTGCGTAAAACAAAAATATATATTTTTTATATCAAAATAAGGTCAATTATTTTTTTGCCAATGTGAATAGATGCATATGCATTATAAGATCCCAAAAATGCAATAAAAACATAAAGACCTAACGGCCACTGTGGCCTTATTCCACGGATAGGGCGATATGCTTATTGGTCGTCAAAATGAAATCTATCTCGTGCTTATGACCGCCGGGGTGCAGCCACGGCCATAGTCACTACGATTGGCAGGCGGATTGGTGACCGCAGTGTAGCAAATATGTGCTCGGAGGATGCTGCTGCCCATCTTCCGGTGTGTAATCCCTTAGTCGCCTCTTACGACATCCACGGGAGGAATGGGAGGGGTTAAATTCTAAGCCGAGACCTAACTGACATCCTTAGATATGGCAGTTACCTATTAAATTAATGATTTAGAATCAATATTATTTGTATTTATTGTGTGAGAATAACTTTGCCTTGTTGTTCAGACCACCCCGCACCTGCACATGGAGTGATGCCTCCCGCCGCCGCGGCCGCCAACAACAACCAGCCCTTCGTTGTGAACAAATCGGACAAATTCATCGAGGACAATAAAAGCAACGGTACTTATTTAGTTGCAAAAACTAGTTGTTAATATTTTAACATTTTCTGAGTCCGGTCTACAATCTTACGATGGAAATATAAATTGCATTTACTGAGAGTTGAAGTGCAACACACAGCATCATTACAAAGTGTATGTATGTATCTCAATATAATAATCTGCGAGACTTGCACATTTGAGTGGCAGGCTTGGTGATGCGCCGAGTGTGGGATCTGCTGTGTGTCACCAGAACATTTAAAAGATCGGCCGGCTCGGTTAAACTTCGCGCGCCACTTGACTGTGACAAGTTAAGGTGGATGGTCCACAACATCAGTTTCACTAGATGCCACTAAATTACAATATGTGCATAATTATTATGTTTTGTCTTTTTATTGCAATCTTATCCGATTTAAAACTTTATTGGCGGCTATATTACCGTGTAATGATTATATTTAATACTTAAATATTATAATTTAGTGCCATCGTCGTGGACCATCCACCTTAACTTGTTCAATTGTAAATCTAATATTTTAAGATTAAGGTTATTACCTTAGTTTGACAAATGAAAACTATAGACAAAACATTAACATCGTATAGTGTTTTAACCGCAAATAAAGTTTTAAATCTAACCTGACTGCATTTCAAACTAGCAGCGCCCCGCGGCTATGCCCGCATGGTCATTTTTCTGTGGTAATAGTATCCTATGTGTTATTCCAGGCCCAAAATTACCCTAACTTTGAAAGTATTAGGTAATATCAAACATAAAAATTTGTTCAGCCGTCAAATTGTTTTTATCGGTTTTTCGGTTGTGTGTGTGTGTGTGTGTGTGTGTGTGTGTGTGTGTGTTTGTGTGTGTGTTTGTGTGTATATGTTTGTTACTTCTTCTCGCTAAAACGGCTCAACGGATTTTGATGAAATTTGTGTATGTAGTTACTTTAGGTCTGGGAATAACGTATTTTTACTTTCATTATCATCATTATCGTTTTTTAAAAGCTTTTATTTAACTTGCAATGTTTGCATGTATGTCTGTATCTATATGTATGTACATGTTTGTTTATGTCATATCTTGCAAGGTGATGCAGAACTTCCTCTTATCCTACGGAGTTGAATTTTTACATGTTGGTTAAGTTCCAACGACAATGCATTTTTATGGTAGGCATGACCTGGATCGAGATCCAGGATTAGCTCCAGATAAAGAAACTTCTCAACAATTAACAGCACAGACACGAAATTTACGTACGCATTATATTACAGGGATTTGTTAGGAGCGAAATACTATCTTACTGCTCCAAGCCAACCTCACTTGCACGTGGTTAGCCTGCTGGATTACGAACGAGGCTCTAGTGACAGACGGCGGTATAACCATCTCAAAACAAGCGTAGCCAGATGACACAGGCCGGTGACGGGCAGCAGCGTCACCTGTGCGAGAAGCTACGTCCCTCGATCGCCAACCTGCACGCCCAGCGTGGCGATTATGGGCAAACCCTCCTTTATGAACGGCACAACGAAAAAATTGCCCCCAGTTCCCGGTCGCCCTGCTACTCCTGACCACGGAAAAGGAAATGGTAGGGCAGGGGGTGCGAAGAATCTCCGGGCTACCGTAGGCCACCCGAAACAAAAATAGGGCAGTTGTATAGTAACTCACCCTGGCTACGTATAACGGACGAACGATTAGGCTTGACGAACTCGAGACGGAGTTAACTAAGATCAGGTGGCATATTCTAGGGTTAAGTAAAGTCAGAGGAAGTGGACTCGGCAAAGCCCCGTGTGTGACTAAAAATGAGTTTGACTTCATCATGACGGACAGTAAGCACATATTCAGGGATGTCTCAGAGATCAGCAGGTGCAACCGGTAGTGATCATCGACTTGTACGAGGCTCCTTAAATATCGACCACAAGCTTGAAAGATGTCGTCTGGTGAAGTCTACGCTCCGACCCTACCTGCTCCAGGCCGCTGTAGGATCAGAACAGTTCCAACTCAAGTTGGAAAATCGATTTACTGCCTTGGAAATGACGTGAATGAGGAACTCCAAAAAGTTGTGGGTAGCCTTAGGGAGGAGGGCACAAAATTTGGTCAGCTGCAGCGTACGGGCCCGAAGTCTAAAATATCGGATGAGGCTTTTCTGCTTTTGGACAAATGACGGGAACAACATCACGCCACACAATCAGAAAAAAGGAGCTCAATCAGAAGATCAGTAAGCTGGATGCGTCGTGACCTCCGGTGCTCAAATAGAAAAGGCAATTAAGCAAAATCGGGGATCAAAAATCTTCGCCCAGCAATTGAGTAGTTGGTCCCATCTGACGAAGCTCAATACCAATAATGGCACAACCGTCGTCTTTAAGCCGGAGATCGAAGACTTCTATGGCCGATTGTTTGACTAGCATGCTTCTAGACCCGAACCCAGCACAGAGGATTCCCGCGCAATACTGATCGGGCAGTTCGTGACGTCGCGGCGTCGGCAGACGAACTGCTCGACGTCGCGACTTCAGCCTAGACGAGATTGAGATGGCGCTAAAACAACTTAAGAATGGGAAAGCCCCCGGTGAGGATAGTATAACTTTGGAGCTCCTGAAATCTGGGGGGAAACCTACTTCGGAAGCTTCAGGGGTTATTTAGCACCGTTCTTAACAGTGGGAGAACTCCAAAGGCGTGGCGCAGGAGTTGGGTGTACTGTTCATTAAAAAAAGAGGATAAAACTCTTACAAAGAACTACTGACCTATTTCACTCTTGACTTGAGCCACGTGTATAAGTGGTTTTCGAGAGTCATCTCAAATCGTCTCGCAAGATGTTTTGACGAATTCCAGCCTTCTGAACAGGCCGGGTTTCGCGGAGAATTTAGCACCATAGACAAACATATACACAGTGAAACAGGTTATACAGAAGTCTGAGGAGTATAACCAGCCCCTGTGGCTTGCTTTTGTGGACTATGAAAAGGCCTTTGACTCCGTTGAAACCTGGGCGTTTCTGGAGTCTTTGGTGTCAAGTGGACTGGAAGTCTGGTCGAAGTGCTGAGGTTTCTGTATGACGCCGCGACTATGAGTGTCCAAGTACAAAACCAGCAGTCCATACATATCCAACTGCTCAGGGATGTGAGACAGAGAGATGTTATGTCCCCGATATTGTTCACTAATTCCTTGGAAGATATGTTTAAAACGCTGGATTGGAATGGAATGGGCATTAATATCGATGGCGAGAACATCTCACACTTTCGATTTGCCGATGATATCTTCCTAATGGCGGAGTCGCTGCAAGACTTGCAAAGTTTGCTGACCAACCTTGATGATGTTTCTCGGCGCATAGATAAGACCAAGATCATGTTCAACGATCTTATTGAGCTGGAACCGATTGCAGTTAATGGTGTGCCTCTTAAAGTTGTCCAACAATATCTTTGCCTTGGCAAATATTGCAATTGGATAAGAACGACTTTGAGAAGGAAGCCAACAGAAGAATTCAGCTGGATTGGGCAGCATTTGGCAAGCTTCGTCAAGTTTTCTTGTCATCCATACCACAGTGCCTGAAGACAAAAGTCAGTTCAATCAGTGCGTCCTACTAGTCATGGCCTACTAAGCCGAAACGTAGACACTCACGAAAAACTAGTGTACAAATTTAAGGTCGCTCAGCGAGCTATGGAGAGAGCTATGCTTGGTGTTTCTCTGAAGGACAAGATTCGTAATGAGGATATCCGACAGAGAACCAAGAACCGACATAGCTATAAGGATAAGCAAGCTAAAGTGGCAGTGGGCTGGTCACTCACATTTCCCGAAGTACCGATAATCGTTGGGCTGACGAGTTCTCGAGTGGAGACCACGTCTAGGCAAACGTAGTGTAGGATGCCCTGTGGCCAGGTGTAGTGACGACCTGTAGGGGCGAAAAGCGGTTGACAGAAAATGGATGAAGAGAGCTGAAGACCGAGCTCAGTGGCGTGCATTAGGAGAGGCCTATGTCCTGCAGTGGACAAGTACAGGCTGATGATGATGATTATAATATGATAGCCGGATTGAAGTTCCACTATGACATGTCTGCAGCACTTCGCGTTAGCTCCTGACTAGGCAACTCCTCAACGGTTAACTGCACAGACACGAAATGTTGTATGCGCATTCGATTGTGATGGTCTGTTCTGAGATTAATCATGACATGGCTATTGCAATAAAGTTTTTTTTAAATGTTTATAAATTAACTTATTTTAGTCTATCATTATCGATAGACTAAAAAAACGCATTGCAATCTGACCATCCGTTTGGGAGCTACTAATAAGACGTTGATTTAAACTTAAGGAGCAACGATGCCACAGAGTAAACAAACACTAAGGACTCTACCCTTAAGACTTCAAAATTTTAACAGTTCTCTTTTTGCGTTTTGCGCGTTGCGAAGATCATTCATTGATTAAAAACGACAATGGTATGTGTGTTGTTCCAGAGCTGCAGCTGTACCGCACGCGCGGACGGCAGCGCGGCGTGATGCTCGCCTTCACCTACATCAACTTCAAGAACAACATCGAGAAGTACCGCGCCGGCGCCGAGCTAGACTCCGCGCACCTCAAGTATCTGTTCTCGGAGATCGGGCTCAAAGCCAACGCCTACCAGGACCTCACCTTGCAGGCGAGTCGAAGCAAACATATACATTTTGCTTGTTTCCTTCTAGTTGTGTGGTCATTTTTCTGGGATTTAAGAATCCTGTTTTTCCAGAACCAAAAGTATCACCAATATCATCAAACTTTTTTCAGACTTTAAATAGTTTTTGATGTGTAACATCTTTCCGCTCGCTTTCCTGTAATCTGTGGGAGTGATTTCGTTATTATGTAGTATTTTTACGAGGTTCTTTATTGTTTTATCTATAAAATGGTATATAACATTATGTAATTTATTCTATAAAGTATTCACATCAAATAAGTAAAACTCGCGCGTCCTCCGACGAGCGATATGTCTAAAGCATTTGACTTTGTTAATCATAAATTGCTTTTGTTCAATCTAGAGAAGTACGGTAAGAGAGGAACAGCGCTAGACTGGCTGGAATGCTATTTAAGTTTTCGCCGTCAGTGTGTTGAAATTTGTAGCTTCACAGGGTCCAATAAGGTTGTTAACAGGTCCAATTTTAGTGTCGATCGATGTGGAGTTCCCCAAGGGAGCATTCTAGGACCACTTCTATTTTTAATTTATATAAATGACATGCCTAACATTATTGAACATAAGTGTGTACTATACGCCGATGATACTACCCTTGCTATAATATAAAGGGTAGAGATGTAAGTACATTTGAGTCCGAAATTAATATAGCCCTTAATTCTATTATAAATTGGCTTACGTACAATAATTTACACGTAAATATTAACAAGACCAAGATGTTCCAATTTCAGACTTACAACAACAATCCTATCAAACTTAATATTAAATATGGTGACAATGTTGTAGATGAGGTAAAATCAAATTTGTTTCTGGGAATAACAATTGATAAGCACTGCAACTGGAAAGAACATGTAGACAGCTTATGTGCAAAACTGGAAAGATTTGTGTATGTTCTTCATCGCTTAAGACATGTAGCCACCATGGAGGCTACACTTAGCGCCTATCATGGTTACGTATCCTCAGTTCTTCGCTACGGTAGTATAATGTGGGGTAATTCTGTGGATGCAGGCAGAGCCTTCATAACACAAAAGAAATGTATGAGAGCATTTTGCAAAGCAGAGTCCTTAGACAGCTGTAAACCATTGTTTATAGATAAAAATATATTGCCCTTACTCTGTCTCTATATTTGTGAAATTTGCATTTTTGTATACAAACATGATAAATATTTTAGCAGACATAATGAAGTTGCATCCAGAGTTAATAATAGGAATAAATTTAAACTGTATGTACCTAATCAGAGATTAAGGGTATAAGCGACAATGTTTACTGCATGGCAATACATCTGTACAATAAATTGCCCAACTGTTACAAAGACTTGAATTATAATATGTTTAAACGCCAACTTTTTAAATTTTTGAAACAAAAGTGCTATTATTCAGTTAGGGAATTCATAGATGATAAATTATAATGTTTTTTTTATATTGTCTGACATTTTATCCATTTTTATTTCTAGCATTATTAATTCAATTTTATTAAATTATGTTATTTCATTTTCAATTGTATTTCTGACATTTTCTTCTTTTTTTTTTCTTTTTAATTGCATGTTTAATTTTAATTCCATATGTTTGTTATGTTAATAATTGTAAATATTTGTACGCTGGGAACGGTTGAATATTGAGCTAATAAATTATAATCACCTGTACTTACACATAAATTATTTGATTTGAATCCAAAGCCTCGAGCTGATTCTTGGCAGAACCGTCCCAGAGGCTGCAGTGCACACAAGAAGTTAGCCTAGAAGTTAGTTAGTCTTTAACAGTTTCTTGATAAAGATTCAAAAGCTGTCCGTGTGAAGTACCGCCGAATCTTAGACAAAATACCAAGTTTCTTTTCAACTATATGTATGTCTTACAGCTACGATTCCTTTCTGGACTAAAATAAATTATGTGCTGCAATTTTGAATTACATGAAATATAGCTAGCTCTGTTTTTTTTTTTACGTCCGCGTCTTTTTACTGACAGATGACCGACTGCCACTAAACGTGACTAAATGATTGTAAACATTTTAGTTTAGTGTGAGGAACACACCCGGTCTCACAGTACATAAGCATCCATAACTTTGAATCGCAATTACTTTTTATTAATTTTCAAGTTTCAAATGCTTAGTAATTTATCTGGAAGGAAACATGCCCTTCAAGCCGAAACACAGTAATGATTCCACACTATCGCTCGGCGGTTGAATATCTGGCAAAGGTATGGTGCTTCCAGGTGGACTCTTGCAGAAGAGGCCTGTTAACTGACTGGTTGACGAGATTCAAAGGACTTTGATTCATGGTAATCTATAATATGAACACTAGTGACGGGGCATGTGGCGGGAGTTGCAGGAGACTAAGAACACGCTGGAGAGCCTCGACGCGGTTCTGACGCCGGGCCTGGAGAGCGTGTTCATCGTGGTGTCCTCGCACGGCTACGAGCGCCGCGGTTCGCACGACACGGACATCCGCTGCAGCGACGGACAGCTCATCTCGCTGCTGGACATCGTCTCCTACTTCAGCAACCGCCGCCTGCCGCACCTGCGCAACGTGCCCAAGGTGTTCATCTTTCAGATCTGCAGGTCTGGCTCACTGCCTACTTTTTAGACTTTTTTGAACTGTAAACGTGTTTTTATAGCTCTACGCACACGTTAGATTATAATGTTGACCGACCTTCATGACCATTCATTTCATTTCTTCCGAAGTATTAAGAAGACGGCAAAATATAAAAAAAAAAGATGAAATCCTTCCAGTAGTTTCAGCGTGATACATGTTCTTATTAATAACTTCTAAAAATTAAAGGGTTTCCGCAAGACAGGGGTTCTTGCGGAAACCCTTTAATTTTTCGGGATGAAAAGTATCCAATGTCCAACATCGTAATATAAACTCGAATCATACCAAGTTTCATTTAAATTAATTCAGTAGTTTTGGCGCGATGCGCGGTCAAGATACAGACAAAAAGACAATAAAAAAAAACAGTTTTGGCTTCAGTATCGTATATAGAGTAACCTCCAAAAAAACACAACTTCTTTAATGTACAGAATTTGGGCCCATATCTCGCAGGAACCCTTTATTTTTCGGGATAAAAAGTATCCTTAATTTTCATCCATCTTACAAAGTATGACTGTGCCAAGTTGCATCAACATCCGTCCCATAGTTTCAGCATGCTACGTGTTCTTTTAAATAATTTTTCACCCCTATCCTGCGGGAACCCTTTAATTTTTCGGGATGAAAAGTATCTAATGTTCTACCTTAAAGTATGAACTCAAATCATACCAAGTTTTATTTGAATTAATTGAGTATTTTCGGCGTGATGCGCTGCCAAGATACAGACAGACAAACGGACAGACAGACAAAAGTTTAAAAAAAAACAGGTTTGGCTTCAGTACTGAAAATAGAACAGCCCCCAAAAAATTTTACAGAATGTCTTCAATGTACAGAATTTGGGACATTATCCCGCAGGAACTCTTTATTTTTTCGAGATAAAATCTATCCTCAACTTTAACACATCATATAAACTATGACTGTGCCGAGTTGCATCAACATCCGTCCAATAGTTTCAGCGTGCTACGTGTTCTTTTAAATAATTTTCCACCCCTATCCTGCGGGAACTCTTTATTTTTTTGGGATGAAAAGTTTCCAGTGTCCTACCTTGAAGTATGAACTCAAATCATACCAAGTTTCATTTAAATTCATTCAGTAGTTTCGGCGTTATGCCTAGCCAAGATACAGACAGACAGACAGACGGACAAAAATGAAAAAAAATACAGTTTTGGCTTCAGTATCGAAAATAGAGTACACTAAAAAAAAAGAAGATAATATACATATGTACATAGATATGTACAGAATTGGACCCGTTAGTTTTATTATAAGTATAGATATGGCAGTTTACGAGAAAATAAAAATATAATGTGTGCATTAGGTACTTGTAATAACTAAGCAATTGATTTTGTAGAAGAAGTCAAATAGCCTATTAACTTGATGGAATTGACAGTTCTGCTTTAGTATCCGTTCACACGTACGGAGTAATGTGCAGTTGTCTATGGTCCACACCGACCGGCTCGGAGAAGAGAGCAGATTTTGATCACGTTTAAAATAGAGTTTTGGATCATTGAAATAAGGTTTATTTTTAAATTTCACAGATTTATGAGAATGCTTGAGAGCCGTCCTAAATGCAAAATAAACCTTATTTAAATGATCCAAAACTATTATATATTCTGTGAAGTACGGAGTGTCATAGAAGTGCACGTATTGCTATGAAATAAACGCATATAATACAATATGAAATAAACGCTAGAATAAACGCACCGCGTTCCACCGCAAGGCAGTGCGTGTAAGGCACGATAGACAGACAGACAAAAAATAAAAAAATAACCTTTTTGCACTCCATATCGATTTTGAAGTTTATCTCAATTAAAATTTTCAAAAAATATTTAATGTACAGATTTAGCCCAGTTACAGTTTTATTATAGTATAGATAAAAAAAAAAGAAAAAAAAATTGGCGTTGAACAATCGTTTTTTTTAAAACATTCTCGGAAGACGGTTTCAAGTTGTCTGCTTCGTGGAATCCAGTCGCAAGGAAGTTGCGTGACTGTGTTTTATAAACCATGTGCGAGTAATTGAAAAACTCCCGCCCATCTCGACTCTTAACATGCTGCACCTTGTAATGGAACGGAGGTCCACGATACGTGAACACTGTTTTCATATAAGTGCGTCGCTGTTGTTGCAGGGGCTCGAACGAGGACTTCGTGTACTCGGGGTCGCCGCCGCCGCCGCACCTGGTGCTGGCGGAGAGCGACGGCACGCCGGTGCCGCCCGACGGCCGCGCGCCGCCCGCGCCGCGCGAGGCGCCCGCCGCCAACTCCAAGAAGGTGGCGCTCTACACCAACATCCTGCTGGTCCAGTCCACGCTGCCCGGTATATATATATATATATATATATATATATATCTTCAGATACATTAATAAACAAGCTGTGCCCGCGGATTTGCTCGCCTGGTAATTGTTCGGGGATATAAGGATCCTGATTTATTCCAAAACCAAAATTACCAATACATTAAATTTCATAAAACTTCGTTCAGACGTTAAATTGTTTTTCATAGATTGCTCGGCTTTTTCTCAGCGGATTGAAATGCCAAGTACACCATTGTTTTATTCAAAACCTGTTATCCAACAGTGGTAACCGCATTGCCATTGATTCAGTAGTTTTTACTTGATGCGCGAACAGACACACAGACGAACAGACACGCACCATTTAAAAAAAGGTTATAGTCTTGTTCAGCTGACGCTGGATTGAAAACGAATGGGCATTAATATCAATGGCGAGAATGTCATACTTCGATTTGCCGATGATATCGTCCTAATGGCGGAGTCGCTGCAAGACTTGCAAAGTATGCTGACCAACGTAGATGATGCTTCACGACATCACGACGCATCGGTTTCGGAATGAAAAAAATAGATAAGGCCAAGATCATATTTAACGATCTTGTTGACCCGGAACCGATTGTAATCAATGGTGTGCCTCTTAAAGTTGTCTAAAAATATGTTTACCTTGGGCAAATATTGCAATTAGGTAAGAACAACTTTGAGAAGGAAGCCAACAGAAGAATTCAGCTGGGTTGGGCAGCATTCGGCAAGCTTCGTCAAGTCTTCTCGTCTATACCACAGTGCCTGAAGACAAAGGTCTTCAATCAGTGCGTCCTACCAGTCATGACCTACGGAGCCGAAACGTGGACACTCACGGTCAAACTAGTCCACAAATTTAAGGTCGCTCAGCGAACTATGGAGAGAGCTATGCTTGGAGTTTCTCTGAAGGACAAGATTCATAATGAAGATATCCGACGGAGAACCAAGGTAACCGACATAGCTCAAAGGATTAGCAAGCTAAAGTGGCAGTGGGCTGGTCACATTTTCCGAAGAACCGATAACCGTTGGGGTAGACGAGTTCTCGAGTGAACACCACATTTAGGGAAACGTAGTGCAGGACGCCCTGTGGACAGGTGGAGTGACGACCTGCGAAAGGCGGCCGAAAGAGGATGGATGAGGAGACCTGAAGACCGAGCTCAGTAGCGTGCATTAGGAGACGCCTACGTCCAGCAGTGGACAGATATAGGCTGATGATGATGATGATGATGACACCGCTGCCGAGTAACATAAAAAACTTAGGTCCATAACCGCTGATTACATAACTATTACTAGATACCTACCAATAATACATGTTCTCTTAACTGAACTTTTCGAAAACTTCACATTTTGGAAAATTAACTATCATGAAGTATTTGATATTTCATGTCGATGTTTGAACCATTTTTTCCTGCTGCGATGCGCAGTTCTGATTGAACCATTGTTCCCTGCTGCGTTGCGCTGTACTGATTGGTTGCGATGCGCTGTTCTGATTGAACCATTGTTCTCTGCTGCGATGCGCTGTTCTGATTGAACCATTGTTCTCTGCTACGATGCGCTGTTCTGATTGAACCATTGTTCCCTGCTGCGATGCGGAGTTCTGATTGAACCATTGTTCCCTGCTACGACGCGCAGTTTTGATTGAACCATTGTTCCCTGCTGCGATGCGCAGTTCTGATTGAACTATTGTTCTCTGCTGCGATGCGCTATTCTGATTGAACATTGTTCTCTGCTGCGATGCTCTGTTCTGATTGAACCATTGTTTCCTGCTACGATGCGCAGTTTTGATTGAACCTTTGTTCCCTGCTGCGATGCGCAGTTCTGATTGAACCATTGTTCCCTGCTGCGATACGCAGTTTTGATTGAACTATTGTTCTCTGCTGCGATGCGCTGTTCTGATTGAACCATTGTTCCCTGCTGCGATGCGCTGTTCTGATTGAACTATTGTTCCCTGCTGCGATGCGCTATTCTGATTGAAACATGATGATCGCACTAGCCATAGCCAGCTATACTTCGATAGTACGATTTAGCTTCAGAGTGCGCCGGATGTTGTTAGGTTTTTTGTCTTGCATCCATTACGTGCCAGGGGCAAACCATTCTCTTAATCCCTCGTCTTTACTCCTGCTAGCCGCGCCCCGCGGTTTCACCCGCGTGGATGATGATGAGGCTCTGTCATTCCTTGTGATTATACCTCTTTAAAAAGTCACGTCAATCCGTCGCTTAGTTGCTGCGTGAAAGAGGAACAGACAAACCAACAAACACACGTTCGCATTGATAATATTCCGCACGAGTCCGAGTTGATAATAAATTCATAAATGATATTAGTACATATATAAAGCACTGTAAATACAAATTCTTTCCTGACGATCTAAAAATTCATAGAGCTGTTGAATCCGGTGTGGATGTAAATCTTATACAAACTGACATTAATAGTATAATACGATGGTGAGATGAAAACCGAATGTATCTCAACGTCCAAAACTGTTATTACATAAAATATACTCGAAAAAAACATACAATAAAGGCGACCTATACATTAAACGGTGCTATTTTGCAGGAAGTTAGTGAAGTCCGTGATTTGGAATTGTAATTGACAGCCAATTATCTTTTAAGACGCATATTCGTGTGACGGTAAAGAAGGCAGCACAGATACTTTGTTTTATAAGAAGAAATACCAGAAGCTTTCTATCTCTTCAAACTAAAATCATACTTTATAACTGGTTGGTGAGAAGTTGTCTGGAGTACGGGTGAGAAGTTGTAAGTGTGGCTTGGAGCCCTTTTTACACGGTGCACTCTCAACGGATTGAAAGTACTCAACGTTCATTTACTGTCATTGGCATTTTCTTGTTCAGGTATTTCACATAGAACTCCTTATGAAACTCGATTGAAGTTCTTTAAAAATGACTAAACTGCGCGACAGAAGCAAAATTCGAGATGTTTATTTTTGTATAGGATCATTCACAGCTACTCTGACTGTTCCGAAATTCTAGAGAACATTTCCTTGAACGTCCCATATAACTACCCTAGGCAGAGAATATCAAAAGTTCTGCATGTGTAGTCCGCTAGGACAAACCTTTGCTGAACTAGACGATCAGCAAAGCGCCACCCTTTCATGGTTGAAATACCTCGCACAAGAACGAAGCGTTACGCTTCTTCATTTATTATAAGAACTTCTAAGGAGTGGAATGCCCTGCCCTCGTCAGTGTTTCCGGTAAATTATAACCCCGGTGTGTTCAAGTCAAGAGTGAATAGGTATCTACTAGACAAGCGTGCTACACCTTCGACCACATCATCGCTTTCTATCAGGTGAGATCGTGGTCACACGATTGCCTAGTCCGTAATAAAACAATAAAAAATAAAAAATCTATCCAATGCAAAGAATATATATTTTTTATAAATGTTGTCCAACTGTTTGAGTTGAAGATGCATTATTTAATTACATAGTTACATTATTATGTCGTTACCACTGTCTATTATGTGAACGATGTAAAGAAAGAAAAGAAAGAAAGAAAATACATTTATTTCTGACAACACAAAACATTAAACATTATCAAGAAGAAAAAAATTAGGAAATTAGACAAACAAACAAAAATTAATGCTGTGTGTTGTCACAAACAGGTCCCGACTCAGCAAACGCAAAGGCCAAGGCCTTGGCACTGATTTTCTGTCGGCACCTATTCGTGACATCACGAACACACATACATACACGTGTACATATCGGAATGTGACTTTATGACTATGGTCATAAAATTTGCAAAATGTTCTTGGCAATCTTTAATATGTACACTGTTGGCGTATCATCTATCTATCTATACTATAATAAAACTGTAAATAGGCAAAATCTGTACATTAAATATTTTTTGAAAATTATAATTGAGATAAACTTCAAAATCGATATAGAGTGCAAAAAGGATATTTTTTTAATTTTTGTCTGTCTGTATGTCTGTTATGGATTAACATTTAGAATACTTAAATCCCGAAAAAATCACGAGTTCCCGCAGGATAGGGGTCGAAAGTTATTTAAAAGAACACATATTACGCTGAAAATACTGGACGGAGTTTGATGTAACTTGGCACAGTCAAAGTTCATATTATGTATTAAAGTTACGATTTTTTTTATCCCCAAAAAAATATAGGGTTCCTGCGGGATAGGTATTCAAAGTTATGATAGTTTAAATGTAATATAAATAAAACATTAAAACTGTATCATATTTTCGACCTTCTTGGCACGATGTTGTGTGGCACAGCGGGAGCCTGCCAACCCAGACGTGCCTGGGTCGAAATCACGCGCTTCGTGAAATGTTTTGCTCCGTATTTTTAAGCATTTACACATTTTATGCGTTATTTTTACATTTTCCTCGATCATCATCGTCATTTCCTGAAGTAAACCGTCAAATTATTTCAACAAGTTCGTTTCAAGGTCACAATAATTCCAATTCGGATAATTTAGAAAAAACTCAAAAACCGAAAAGAATTCTGTCAATTTAGGTACTTTGTTTTTTTAGTTTGTAAATTTGTTAGTTTTACCCGAAGTGCATGTTTAGAAAAGAAATAAATTATCATTATTTTATAATTTAAAATACCTCATAAAAAAGCGCCCTCTTGCGGCTGTTTGTATTGGTAACCAAACTGCTTACTGTTTTACATTTTTAACCCCCGAACAAAGAGACGGGTGTTATAAGTTTAGGGTGTGTGCGTGTGCGTGTGTGTGAGTGTGTGTGTGTGTGTGTGTGTGTGCGTGTGTGTGTGTGTGTGCGCGCGCGCGCGCGCGTTTCTGTCTGTGGCATCGTCGCTCCTAAACGAATGTACCGATTTTCATGCGGTTTTTTTTTTGGTTGAAAGCTAATGTGATTGAGATGGTTCTTAGCTATATGGGGAGGGGAGAGGTGAGAAAAAGGGGTGAGAATCGTAGCTTCCAAACGAATGGTCCGACTTAGGTGCGGTTTTTTATGTTTGAAAGTTGAGGTCGAGATGGTATATTAGAGTACGAGTATAGATAACACAATGGAGTATCCTACTTCCTTAACACGGGCGTAAGTCTTTTTATTGTAGGACCTCTACACTAGAGAGCGTAGTATCTGTATTAATAAAGCAATAACAACAAAAAAGACTGTACAAAGAAGATAATTAATGAAATAATTAATTCATCAACAACTCAATCGATAAAACCAAAGGCATCAAAGTTCTCCCTCCGATTTAACTTGATGGCGCTGATTGACCTTAAAACACGCAAGCATTTCATTCACTGCAACCAAGGGTCCCGTTAAATTCAAATCTGTAAAGTTTTTCGGATTCGGCTCACACTAGCACTAGCACGACCTCCAGCTCTCAAGCCCTTGCGACTGGAAGTTGTCTGTTGATGATTGCCTCCTGGCCGGTTGATACATATTACACAGAGTACTTTGTACATGATTGATATCGAATTACTCTGCGCATATATAGATCAACCTATTCTGAACATACGTAACTTATACGAACTACGTATTTTCGCTTCATATGCACGCTGCACGTCATTCTTTACCTTACCGCCCGTCGCACTACGACGCCTTTGATTTAAAAACTGGGGTACTTGGTATCTTAGGCCTTGCATGCACTGCCTTGCGGTGGAACGCGGTGCGTTTATTCTAGCGTTTATTTCATATTTTATTATATGCGTTCATTTCATTGCAATACGTGCACTTCTATGAAGTGTCATAGAAGTGCAAGTGTGTTATAACGCAGTGTACGGAGTGCCGTACTTCACAGAATATGCGTTATAAAAACGCAAGGCAGTGCCTTACTCCGATGATTAGATGCCGAGCAATCGATAAAATACTTTTTTGACGGCTGAACGAAGTTTGAAGAAATGTATTATAATATTGTACTTTGTAGGTTTGGTCCTGGTCCTCTGGACCTGGACCAAACCCACAACTGGTCTGGTGGTGGTTTGGCTTTTGGTCCTGGAATAACACGTGTGGGCTACTTAAATGAAATGACCACGCGGGCAAAGCCCGTACACACAGTAAATAAATAAATAATTTCGATTTATAACATTATACCTAGTGACAATAAAATGTTAGACGACAACAAATTTAAAAAATCTTTGACTGAATGTCATCTCAGCAATTGTTTTTATAGTGTTAAGGAATTTAGAGATTTTTGTAAATAATAATACGAGTATATATATAATGAAACTACAAATTATTAATTAGGTAGGTATTGTAAACATTTGCACGTCTGCTTGCAGACTGAATACAGTGTTACAACAAAATAATTTATTTTAAGATCTTTTTATATGACTGTGTTCTGGCAAATAAACAATTTGATTAATGTCGTTCAGGGTTCGTGTCCCACCGCGACCCGGCGCGCGGCTCGTGGTATATACAGGCGCTGTGCGAGACGTTCGCGGCGCGCGCGCACGACTGCCACGTGGACCTGCTCTTCACCATGGTGGACAAGCGCCTCAAGGAGCTCTTCGAGATCCAGACCTCCTCCGTGGACCGCTGGGGATTCAACCGCCTCCTCTATCTGCACCCCGGCCTGCACGAGTGACCCGGCACACCAGGACAAGTGCTTCCGTATTTGTGTGTAAGGGAAGGTATGATTGATACAACACCGCGACGTTATGGGCACGATCATATTTTAGTTTGTATTGCTTTTGTGCCATACATATGTTTGGTATGTGTTTAGGTAGGTATTTAATTAGTTCAGGATTTTGTAGTTTTGTTCCCGTGTCGTAATAGACTGCGCGAGTATGATCGTTATTAATACTCAATAGATACAATTCGTAATATTCTGACGAGCACCAAGTGCCTTAATAGATTTTATAGCAACACAAAGAATGTAAAAAAACGTATGTACATGAGATCACTCTTAGGCTCAGGTTTTAAAGCAATTCGAAGCAGTGGTTAAATAATGAACAATGTTGCAAAGATTCTAAGTGGAGTGCCTCTGTCGCCAGAAATTTGTAACTGCCTTGGAGCGACCAAAATGTTGCCGATATGTTGATGCAAGAAAATTCTAAGTTTAAGTATAGGTACGTACAACTTTCTTGCTAGATAGAGCACGAGGATCCGCATGAGAGGATAAATAACTCAATAGTTTTAAGAACATAGAATAGATAGACTGTTCTCTAATAGATGTATATAAGTATTGTGTTGTCAGACTAAAAGCGGGAATCACTCACGTATATCAGTTGAAAGACCACCGGATGTGGTTGAGACTATCGTTGGAATAGTTCTACTGATATACGTGAGTAACTCCCCGTGTTGTCCCTGTGCAATAAACTGCAATATATTATGTTGTGTATGTAAGGTAAATGGTTACTACTAACTAACGTAGTATGTTGTACTGAGTCAAGTACTTATCTGTTTAATAACATTTTGCTCAATTGTCATTCTCCACTACTGGACGGCGTCGAAATTCATTTGTATAAAATTCCGCCAGCAGCTGCCTGTGGAATATCGCCGTCGTAGTACTTCCATACGAGCGCTCCCGGTTGCCATGACAACCCGTCGCCAGCCGCTACAGGGATATTTATTAACATTTTTTATAAACACTAACGAGCGGGGTAGTCTGTCCAGTACCGGGCATTTGATTAACAATGTAACTACTCCGAATGGAGTGATCGGTGCCGGAGAGATTCATGGAATATCTGTTAATATTGGCAACAGATTGTCTATTTAAGTTTTTGAATTTTGTTTATTGTTTGACAAAGACAAGCAAACATTCCAGAGTGCTGTCTTAGACTATAATGAATTGACTATTCCTATATTGCATTTATACTTTGGACTTACGACTTTTGTAATATGGCCGGAAATAAAATGAGATCTGCGCTGCCTTGTTCATAAAACTGAGTCTTTATATATTATGTCGACCAGTTTCACATCTTCGCGGCATCGGTATCTAACATTAGTAGGCCAAGAAATAAACATTTATTTGCGAATCGGAAAACAGTCCGTCGAAATATGGTATACTCTTGATCACATGTTTGTTTGCTTCCATCCGTTTCTATAGAGAAACTGTTTGGATCCATATGTTGAGAAGTCGCGAGCCGCGCGCTGGGTGCCGCACTTGGGTCACATGTTTGTTTGCTTCCATCCGTTTCTATAGAGAAACTGTTTGGATCCATATGTTGAGAAGTCGCGAGCCGCGCGCTGGGTGCCGCACTTGTGTCACATGTTTGTTTGCTTCCATCCGTTTCTATAGAGAAACTGTTTGGATCCATATGTTGAGAAGTCGCGAGCCGCGCGCTGGGTGCCGCACTTGTGTCACATGTTTGTTTGCTTCCATCCGTTTCTATAGAGAAACTGTTTGGATCCATATGTTGAGAAGTCGCGAGCCGCGCGCTGGGTGCCGCACTTGTGTCACATGTTTGTTTGCTTCCATCCGTTTCTATACAGAAACGGTTTGGATCCATATGTTGAGGTCGCGAGCCGCGCGCTGGGTGCCGCACTTGTGTCACATGTTTGTTTGCTTCCATCCGTTTCTATAGAGAAACTGTTTGGATCCATATGTTGAGAAGTCGCGAGCCGCGCGCTGGGTGCCGCACTTGTGTCACATGTTTGTTTGCTTCCATCCGTTTCTATAGAGAAACTGTTTGGATCCATATGTTGAGAAGTCGCGAGCCGCGCGCTGGGTGCCGCACTTGTGTCACATGTTTGTTTGCTTCCATCCGTTTCTATAGAGAAACTGTTTGGATCCATATGTTGAGAAGTCGCGAGCCGCGCGCTGGGTGCCGCACTTGTGTCACATGTTTGTTTGCTTCCATCCGTTTCTATAGAGAAAATGTTTGGATCCATATGTTGAGAAGTCGCGAGCCGCGCGCTGGGTGCCGCACTTGTGTCACATGTTTGTTTGCTTCCATCCGTTTCTATAGAGAAACTGTTTGGATCCATATGTTGAGAAGTCGCGAGCCGCGCGCTGGGTGCCGCACTTGTGTCACATGTTTGTTTGCTTCCATTCGTTTCTATAGAGAAACTGTTTGGATCCATATGTTGAGAAGTCGCGAGCCGCGCGCTGGGTGCCGCACTTGTGTCACATGTTTGTTTGCTTCCATCCGTTTCTATAGAGAAACTGTTTGGATCCATATGTTGAGAAGTCGCGAGCCGCGCGCTGGGTGCCGTACTTGTGTCACATGTTTGTTTGCTTCCATCCGTTTCTATACAGAAACGGTTTGGATCCATATGTTAAGGTCGCGAGCCGCGCGCTGGGTGCCGCACTTGTGTCACATGTTTGTTTGCTTCCATCCGTTTCTATAGAGAAACTGTTTGGATCCATATGTTGAGAAGTCGCGAGCCGCGCGCTGGGTGCCGCACTTGTGTCACATGTTTGTTTGCTTCCATCCGTTTCTATAGAGAAACTGTTTGGATCCATATGTTGAGAAGTCGCGAGCCGCGCGCTGGGTGCCGCACTTGTGTCACATGTTTGTTTGCTTCCATCCGTTTCTATAGAGAAACTGTTTGGATCCATATGTTGAGAAGTCGCGAGCCGCGCACTGGGTGCCGCACTTGTGTCACATGTTTGTTTGCTTCCATCCGTTTCTATAGAGAAACTGTTTGGATCCATATGGTGAGAAATCGCGAGCCGCGCGCTGGGTGCCGCACTTGGGTCACATGTTTGTTTGCTTCCATCCGTTTCTATAGAGAAACTGTTTGGATCCATATGTTGAGAAGTCGCGAGCCGCGCGCTGGGTGCCGCACTTGTGTCACATGTTTGTTTGCTTCCATCCGTTTCTATAGAGAAACTGTTTGGATCCATATGTTGAGAAGTCGCGAGCCGCGCGCTGGGTGCCGCACTTGTGTCACGGAATATGTACAATAATATTGCGTTCCAAATAATCGAATAAACCGGCGTGTTTTTTTATCAGTTTCTGACTTAGTATATTTCTTCATCTTAATTGTATTACTAATATAGAAATTTAATATGGACTGTGTAAATATGTTTAGCTATAAGAATATATTCAATTAAATTAAATTATTTTAAAATATTTACCAAAATACTTACCTAGTGTATGTATAGATTTTCTACTATAACGTTACTTGACGCTCCTTGAAATGCATTCATTAATGTATTTGATAAAATATCTACAATGCAACCGATCCACAAGTGAGGTTGAAACATAACGAAAACCATACATAATAAGGATTATTCCCGAAATCAACAAAAAAGTTAAAACTGTTTTACCTAATCACCACCAGTGGAGAAGGTTAAAACAGTTTTACCTAATCACCACCAGTGGAGAAGGTTGAAATAGTTTAACCTTAATCACAACCAGTGGGGAAGGTTAAAACAGTTTTATCTAAATCACCACCAGTGGGGAAGGTTAGAACAGTTTTACCTAAATCGCCATCAGTGGGGAAAGTTAAAACAGTTTTATCTAAATCACCATCAGTGGGGAAGGTTAAACAGTTTTATCTAAATCACTACCAGTGGGGAAGGTTAAAACAGTTTTACCTAATCACCACCAGCGGAGAAAATAAAAATCATTTTTACCTAAATCACCATCAGTGGGATGGTTAAAATAGTTTTATCTAAATCAGCAGCATCTGTTTTAACCTTCATCACCACCAGCGGAGAAAGTTAAAACAGTTTTATCTAAATCACCATCAGTGGGGAAGGTTAAAACAGTTGTATCTGAATCAGCACCAGTGGGGAAGGTTAAAACAATTTTACAGAGGTCCCCAATTTAAGCGCCAGTGGGGATTTCTGGAATAGTAAATAAAATAGATTCAACTCCAAGGTTCAACTGGTTGGTGTGAGTTGGAAGACATATTATAGTAGACGATCTAGTATTTTTATATTTTTGTATTTAAATTATGTCAATCGCAAAATAAAATATATTTTAATGCAGGAAGGAGTTTATTTTTCTCACATAAAACTATCAATGTATGATTTAAAGTTAAACAAACATACCAATATTTACCAACCAGAAAAGGATGCAAATTATGCAGCCTGCATAATTTGTCCTTTACCACTTCGAAAACTGGATCAAAATCACGTGAAATACAGAAAACACGCAAATTTTGCAGGCTGCATGCTTCCGACCACTTGGCTCCCCTAACATGGATCTCCTGGGGGATTCATTTGGATTTTTTGTCTCCCCTTACTACATCGAAAACTGGTCAAAAAGCAGCAAGTGAAGTACCAGCTTTAGTACAATAGCAATATTGATCCAAATATGAAAAGACTCCTTCAATAATTATGTAACTACATCAAAATGGGGAGTGAATTTTTAACTTCCAGTTCTACGCGTGACAATTGTCATATTTTTAACTTCCAGTTCTACGCGTGACAACTGTCATATTTTTAACTTCCAGTTCTACGCGTGACAACTGTCATATTTGACATTGTTTTCTATTATTATAAAAACAAGCGATCCGCCCCGGCGTCACACGGGTAACTAAGGGTTTCTCTTTTATTTGTACAAAACTACATTGACCACAATTCACGCGTTTCGTCACGTCACGGCAGACGTGGCGTGGGTGCGGGTGAGTTTCGTCACGTCACGGCAAACGTGGCGTGGGTGCGGGTGAGTTTCGTCACGTCACGGCAGACGTGGCGTGGGTGCGGGTGAGTTTCGTCACGTCACGGCAGACGTGGCGTGGGTGCGGGTGAGTTTCGTCACGTCACGGCAGACGTGGCGTGGGTACGGGTGAGTTTTTTTTTCTGTGTAATATATAAACAGTTTAAAGTTTATGAAATTTAAAATCTAAATTTGGGGTTTTCTCGTCGTGGGATGACGGGGTAGGTGCTTGAGGGATGGGAGCAACTTTTGAGACTAGGTGGGGCAAATAGGGGGCAAGTGGGAAATTCATATTATAGGATGGGGAAGGACGCGAGAACACGCTATGCTAATTTTAAGCTGTCTGAAAGATAAATACACGTTACTACTTTTTTACTTGAAGTTACTACATTTTACCAGGATAAAACGAGCCGGTCTGAACACCAAACGTTTTGGTTTCAAAGGCCGTTTGGTCTTGAACAAGCTGGAGGAGTTAGGTACGGCAGGTTCAATTTAAACAACAGGATTGCCAATTTATACAACTTTATTGCAATTGACTTTTGTTTGCACAGTATGCACAGTATGCACAGTACGCCGCGCTACCGACGGATCACACCCACAACTCGCTAAATAGATCTAAATGGTAAATCAACTGTAAAACTGTAAATGGGTTAGAAAAAACAGTAAGTAATACTATATTGACAATCTAATCTATCTATCTATGCCACGCAAGAGTTAGTGACAAACTGTGCATTGGTCCAACTACAGTCTTTACAATCTTCATTACGAGTTAGCCTTCAATCTCGATGATCACTCTACGCCTGTGGCTTGTTATTGTGCGGAAGGTTGGTGAATGTCATGACAAAATTAATTAGAAACCCGGATAGTTTCGAGTTTTGCAATACTATGACGATCCAATAAAACTACTACATGCAGCGATGGTCGAACGAGTCCAATGATAGAGTGAAATGATACATGCGTCAGGTACTATACCGCTTCAGGTTGCAGCCTTGTACGCCAGCACGAACAACCACGTCGGCGACGGCAGCACGACGCAATAAATGATACATGCGTCAGGTACTATACCGCTTCAGGTTGCAGCCTTGTACGCCAGCACGAACAACCACGTCGGCGGCGGCAGCACGACGCAATAAATGATACATGCGTCAGGTACTATACCGCTTCAGGTTGCAGCCTTGTACGCCAGCACGAACAACCACGTCGGCGACGGCAGCACGACGCAATAAATGTTACATGCGTCAGGTAGTATACCGCTTCAGGTTGCAGCCTTGTACGCCAGCACGAACAACCACGTCGGCGACGGCAGCACGACGCAATAAATGATACATGCGTCAGGTACTATACCGCTTCAGGTTGCAGCCTTGTACGCCAGCACGAACAACCACGTCGGCGACGGCAGCACGACGCAATAAAAAAAAGATCAGAAAACCTCTTGGAGAAAGCGCACATTATTCTAATTATATTTTCATTTTATATAAACAGGTTTATTAATATTAAACATGAATTTTGTTATTTTGTATTTATCATTTTTATTATAGTTCGCTAATTAGCGAAAAATGTGACAAAATATGCGAAATAATGCTTTTCGCGTTCCGTTCCAAAACAATTGTTGTAGCAGACGGTCTGACGACTAGCTTCATTCCACACCAATCGGCGCGAGCGCCTCCCGCATTGGCCCGCTTACAGTGTATGTCAGTGATATCGCCTTGACATATAAACGTCACTATTCTTTCTTGTCGACTCCGCATGAATCCAACACATTTTCAATTAACCCTTTCGGCGCAATATACCAAAAACGTACAATCCCAAAGACGTAGAATGGTACGATTAATGCCAAATTCTCATTATGCCATTATGCGCGAAAAACCAAATGCTCGACGATGCCAATGTTTTAAATCATCACAGTCACAATAATTCTACTTCGGATTATTTAGAAAAAAGCTCAAAAACAAAACAATTCTGTCAATTTACTTTGTAAATTTGTAAAAAGCAATATTATTATTTGTAATTTGTGTTTCCCTCTTAAAAAGCGCCCTCTTGCAGCCGTTTGTATTGGTAACCAAACTGCTTACTGTTTTACATGTTGTATTAACAGAACTGTCACAGCTGTGCGGGTCGTCCGCGCAACCACGGGTTCTTCCGTGATACACTAACTAAAGTGAGGGCCAACGTCGTTGCGTATTTCGAAAATATACATTACCTACACAACGCTCTTGACGTCAGAGACCGTGTTGGCATCGAGTATGTTTTAAAATCCAGAACGCGAAAATATATGTAAAGGTATACATTCGAACATTTATGACGTCACTGGCCGAGCTGTAGGCCAAGCACAAATTTTTCAAACATTCGTATCGCATGCGTACCGTCTTTACCAGAGCAAGGCGATAGTCGCCATCACAACACCTTGCGTACGACTTGCGTACGACTAGCGTCCTTACGTTAGTGACGTATTTCTAATGTAAATAAGGATGGGCTCGGTTGAACGAAAGCCGGCCAAATTGAATGAACAAAGAACGAATAGTTTGTTTGAAAAACTAATAATATTATGTATGTTCTGTGAAAACTCCTTTTTTTTACAAATTGTCTATGAACGACATTTCTTTCGTTGACATCAAGGTTGCCAGAATGTTACTTTTGTAACATTTTGCGTTACTTTTGACCCCCTCATGTTACTTTCATGTTACACGACTTAATATGTTACTTTTACGTAACTTTTACGACTAAAATATATATATTCAAAGGACATGGCCAGTTCCTGCCTAAAATGTACTTTGACTGTAGGTAATTGTTAAAATTCACAAAAATAAAATAAAAGTTATGGCTTCTGTTATGTATCTCTAGAACGCTTTAAAGGGCTGCTAATAAAAGTAATTAAATTGTTCTATCTGAAAATCAACGACATTTTGAATGTCTTACGTTCCGTTTAACGAAATGTATGTACGATGATAAATAAACTTCTATATGACAAATGTATCAATAATTAAAGTGAATGCACATAAGGTTTATTCAAAATGCATTTTGTATATTGCAACATTTTTCTATTTCATTATTTGTTTGTTATTTCATTTATACAAATAATACAATACGATTTCGCACTTCCACTTAGCAAAAATGGACTACGAGAAATGTCAGACATTTGTGATATCACAAAATGTCATGTCACTTGTGAATGCGATATCCAATGGTTCCGATGCACTTGCATTCGTGTGTACTGTACCATTTAATTCTGATCTTGTTATTGCATTCTACAACCGACGACCTTGGCCTTCTCCCGGACTGATTTCTTCGACGAATTCGAGATATTATTATTTACTATTCGAGAGTGATTAGGTATCTAATAGGCAAGCGTGCTACACCTTCGACCACATCATTGCTTTCCATCAGGTGAGATCGTGATCAAACGATTGCACAGTCCGCAGTAAAAAGAAAAAAAAATCGCTTGTTATTATACTACGGAATCAGTTTTGCTCACGTTTTGGATAAATATTTATACAATTGATTTGATTATGAGGTGATAATATGATAATGCGTTCTCACTATCAACGCATTTTCTGATGATACTTACACGATGGCTATCAATTGAGGTAAGCATGTGAAAATGAATTTTAACTGGGCTATGTAAAGATTGTGTCTAATAATAGTTATTTTTCAATGATACACTCTATAGTTCAAAAGATTTTCTCAAAAAAAAAACAATGGAGTGCCTGATAGGTTATTGTGACCAAAAGCGCCTGTATAGTTATTTAAAATGCGTTTCAGTTAGTAAAAAAGCACGTTGTTATCTTTAAAGCTAGAAGTTCTTGAGAGATATTGCTTATTTGCAATTAGTAATAGGGTAATCTTGAACACGAATAACTTTAAATTATTGATGTACATTGACTTTTAATGTCTAGGCAGAGAGCGCTAGCAAACCGGGCCGTGTCCTTTTATTCAGTAATAAAAAAAGCGAGAAATGGAACGCATCAAAGGAAGTTTTCATTCATCGTTTTGGCGCATTTGATTTTGAGCCATCATCGTCTCGAATTCGACGAAACGCGAAATGGACCAATCGCGTATAAGTTGAATTGTTGCTATGAACTGTAGCTGTGAAGACTTTTTGACCGAGCAAGTGCAAAGCGCTAGCGTACGCCTCCATGTCAGCTTGGGCAAAATGCTTTCGTATACGTTTCCGACTGTCCGGCTGTTTTCCACTACAGGTAAAATTTCTCAACCAATCTAGACAGAACTTGGTATACAGGTTAAACACATGTTTTTTTTTGGGATTTTTGATTGGGGAAGGGGGAGGGCTAGTTCCTCCAAAAAGAGGGCTACTGAATGTCTCCACCTTATTGGATCTGATTTCAATGGTTATTTTTTTATTTTACTGTGACAAAGACGTTTTCTTCATAAAATAAGATGTTACTTTTCTCGTGAAAATGTTACTTTTTGAACTGTCTCGTGTTACTTTTGACTATCGGCCACTGGCAACACTGGTTGACATATCAATTGGTTTCGATTTGGAATTTATTTCACAAATACGAATTCATTCCCTTTTTTTGAAGATCTCGTTGTTTTTAACCACTCCCAAACGTGATATGATTGGATTGGAATCATAGAAAAGTAAGTAAAGTTCCCATAATGTAGATAATATAGAAAAGGTACTTGTGTTCCCTAAATGTAATTACTTATTTGAATTTATGTTCTAGACATGGAGATTTATCCAAATCCCCTTTGGAATCTCATGAAGGACACATCCACCAAAAGAAGTGAAAGGAGCTGACAGCCATAGCATAGAATACACTAATAAAACCATGCTAACATAAGTGACGGCACCGGGGACAGTTCAGAGGAAAAATGGCATATGATGAACAAGCTCCACCACAAAAAGTAAGTAATGTGACAAGCAAGTCATTCACCTGATGCTAAGCATCATACCTGCCAATGATGGTTGTATTTTCAGTTAGGATATCAAGCTGTAAAGTTTTGCACAGCACTGCACTGAGCTTGTCGCAAGGTGGTTCTCCGAGGGTATGGCCTACTGAGCTTGTTGCAAGGCGGTTCTCCGATGGGTATGGCTTACTTGCTCAAGGGGGCGACTGTCAGCAAACAATAATACGGTACAGAAACACGGAGGAGTCTACCAAACAAACCATGTTTGGTAGACATAAACACCTAGTGCACAAACAGCACCAAGTTCTGTGCCGGCTCTTCCTTCAATGGGCAGTGGAGGCTTCTCAGCTGCAAGTCTTCATACGAACACCTGCATTGCTACATGGCACAGCTTCTGTCTATTGCATACTATTTTAGACACATTTCCTTCAACTACGTGCAGTAAACTTTGATTTTAAAATTAAATGTATTATAAGCGGGTATTCATTTCGTTTAAATTCGATTTTATTAAAGTTTGTACAAGGATAGGTAAAAACATAGTTTTGCCAATTAAAGACAATGTCTGAATGACATAAAAGTATATGTGATGAGGACGACATTATCACATGCTGTTGGCCCAGTAGTTTTGAATAGGTATCTCTTATTTATTCCTCCCTATTTAATGTTTCAGATCGGCACACCTGGGGACAAGCCGATGGTGGAGATCCCTGATGAACAATGAATGGAAGCCTTTTCAAACAATAGAAAGAAGAATGATGAAGCACTTGTTTGTTAAAGAAGTTTAATAAATCTTGTTATTTATGTAATAGTTCTGATTAAATACATATACTGTTTGTAATTCAGTGGTTTTATTGAAGTATCTGTAGCTCTAGTCAGTGCAGTGCTGTGTTCTAGTGCTGGTAGCGCGAGGGGGGGGGGTGGACCCTGGGTTTGCAGGATTTCTCACATGTAGGCACACATGGTAATGAGGAGGCAGATAATCCGAAGTACTTATCCAATACAAAAGTTACATCCCATTAGAATGAGTACTTTGATATTGTCTCTCGAGAAAATGAATATGGTACAGAACAATGCAAAGTGAGCCTCCTCGTATACCATGGTGTGCCGATATGAAGTTGAGTAGGAAACTAATTGTGATTTCTCATAGATTGCACTCGACATATGCCTTTAAACACTTAACGAAGAAAAACAACAGCCCCAACTGTGATCTAAGTAGTATTTCGAAAGATGTCTACCATTTTCTGATGGAATGAATAAGTCTGGAGTGCACCTATGAGAGAGGAATTATTTAAGGTTGTAAATGTAAACCAATGTGGGTCTGTTCCAGAGCATCTTAGCTGCGCAAACATCTGGCACAGCAGGGATGCTCTATCAGTCCACATATAGTTTGGTCAAAGCTGTTAGAAACTAGTGTGTATACTATGAGACTGACATATTCATTGGACAACTAAAAATCCACTAAAATAAACGGACAACAAAACTGTACCCCTGGTGGTACGGTGAGTCTTTTAAAGTTAAACCATACCACTAATAAGCACCTAACTAGCTATTTCCCTACTTTTGGAGAAATTAGTAAAAGGGAGAAAGCCCATCCCTTTCTCCAAGCACCAATTATTATTAAATAGGTACCTACAACAAATGTACCAGTAACTAGATTTATTTGCCTTATTGTACCTAGAAAAAAGAATGAAAGAGATTGGAAGTTTCTTTTCAATAAATTTGTTTATATAAATAATAATAATATAGCCTTTTATTCAGATCTATTATTTACATAGTATAAAGATTATAATAGATGAGAATTAAGTATGTTGTTGTATATCTACTATTTGCTTCTTTTCTGTAGATCTGTTTGCCAATCGGCAAAGGCCTCCGCCAACCTTTTCCATTCGTCTTTCCTGAGCCACTCTGTTCCACATCACTCCTGCCGCTTGTCTGATGTCGTCATGCACAGAGAAGGTGGGATGGGATTTCAATAATAGTTCTGATTTAATACATATATTCTTTATTAAATCAATGGTTTTATTTCTCTAGTGTTCTATAGTCATGTACAAGTGATAATTTAGGTAGCAGTGACAAGTAGGCGAAGCGAAGGCCCTTTCACTTGTAACAGTGCAGTGCAAAACTGATTTAGATTATTTCTTGTACCTCATTACCGTTTTCTTTTAAAATGTTAGGAGGCGTTAGTTTGCTTGTTCTTCGGATTCGGTTATGTTAAAATCCATGAACATGTTCAGACCTTTTGACTAATATCACAGCTAATATCTCTGAAAGTAGATACATAAGTAGTTAGGCTAGGTACTATCGCAGTCAAAAAATCATTTGTACCACACTGTGTGCATTAACACCTAAATTGCTATGTTTAGGTACTTGTTACTTTTTAATAGTGTAGCATTGATTCAACTAAAAGAGTGTTAATAACTTTTGATGATAAAACTCTTAGATTTAAACGCCCCGCATGCTGCAACATTTGACGGGTTAATTTTAAAGTTGACATATAATTTAATGACCTGCTCGGTCAGCAGATATGAACCCATAGAGGTTAGTTTTAAATCAGTAAGCATAATTCAATATCTTTGTATGAGGTTATAAGGTTTCCTATATTTATCGTAGACAACTATCTTGAGCTTAGAGAAATGATTATGAGTACTGGCATATCTTGAGTGACCGTTTTTGTATTGATAAAAACACGATGCTCTACACAAAGATCTTGAATTATATAATTTACACAGCAGCCATTTGCTATGCTTCACTCGTTTGTTTAGCGGTGTGGAATCCGTCTTGTTTTAAACATTCTTGGTACCTAGAATTAAGACTGAAAAAATAATTTTTTGTTTGCATTCTTTCACTTTCTTCTTCTTGTTTTCAATTTATCTTGTAGCAATTTAAATAATAAATCGCCCCCCATTCCGTTTTCAGTATCTAAAACAGTTTTTATGCATATAATATACACAAGTTTTATAGGCAATAACATAACCTCAACATATGATCAATATCTACTTAGTTGAAACATAGGGCTACAAAAAATGTTATTTAACTTAGGTACCTACATAACAAACTATAAAATACTAGAATTAAACAATATTATTGTCTTGTATATAACATTCTTGGTACCTAGGTACTTACTAAAAATATGATATTTATCTTCACATTTTATCGCTTTCTTCTTCCTGTTTTCAATTTATCTTGTAACAAATTAAATAATAAATGGCCCCCCATTCCATTTTGAGCATATAAAACAGTTTTTATACGTTTAAAACACACAAGTTTTCTAGTAGCATAACCTCGACTTTTGCTCAGTAACATGGTCATTAATATATTCATATTAGAAACATAGAACCACAAAAAATGTTATTTAACTTATGTGCCTACATAAAAAACTATAAAATACTAGAATTAAACAATATTATTGTAATTCAATACCTTACGCAAGTATTTTTCACTGACAAAATCTACGTGAATAAATTTGCGTACGTTCACCGTAGCTTGACGTGAGCCAGCCTGCGTGCTCATGTCAAAAAAATATTCGTGATCGCTGTTTTGATACAAAATGTACTAGGTTACGCTAGGCATGCGATACGAAGGCGATACGCAGGCGATACGATAGTATTTCTGCTGCCGAAATTAAGGCTGATTAACGCCCGGTAGAGGCGCTTATCAAATCTCATACAAAATGGTTACGCTAACGATACGAACACTTTCTCGCAAATATTCGTGATTGGCCTACTGAGATCGGGTATAGGTAGTTACGAATTTAAGATTTTGCGCGGCGTATTTTGAAAATATATCTCCGCAGAACGCTATTGCAACACAGATAGATTTCTGTCAACAGCCTTCAGTGGCGACCAGACATTTTTTTTTTTCATTTAAAACTTAGGATACTACTACTTAGAACTTATTTTAAACTTGGATAGCTTAGGGTTTGAATTAAAAACTAGGATACTTGGTATCTTAATCTGATGATTAGATGCCGAGCAATCGATAAAAAACTATTTGACGGCTGAACTAATTTTGAACAAATGTAGTATATTGTACTTTGTTGGTACTTTTGGTCCGGAATAACACGTATGAGTTACTTTTAAATGAAATAACCACGCGGGCAAAGCCACGGGTACAGCTAGTTTGTTTTATAAAATCTTACTAGTCCTAATTAGAGTGATAAAAATAGAAAAGAAAGAATATTGCTGTGACAACCATTATCAAACAAGACTAGCAATCCGTCCAAATCTATGAAGCAAACGACAAGTGTTGTGTAAAATGTTAATCCATAGCAATATATTAAAAAAAATAAGAAAACTGAAACGTCTGTTTGTTTGTTTGGGGAGTTTTCACGCGATAACGGCTGGACGGATTTTGATGAAATTAAGATTGGAGATAGCTTATACCCTGGAATAAAACATAGGACTTTTTATGCCGGGAAATTGTAAGTTTCCACGGGAAAACTGGAAAGTGTTGGGGAGCATTCCGATTCACGATAATATCGCTGTGAGCGATCACAGTGCTAATTTGCGTACCGAGTCAGATATCGCGCTCACGGCAGTTGAGTGTGCAGTTGATTCGGAACGCTCGTGAGCGTGATTACAAGATCACAACAACATAACCTCAAAATTTGCTCAAAATACAAAGTATTACTTGTGTGCAAAGTAGTCTGTCTAAAAATTGGTCAATTGTCTGTAGTAATATTTGGAAAACTGTACGAAAATCACACACAACTGAATTCAAACAACAGTTTTCTTTGTAAACAACCGTCAGTCTGTCACTTTGACAGTAGCGCTCACGGTGATATCGGTTTGGGGCATGGTCGGTGTAATCGCAAAAAGGCGGATGTAATGACGTAATCCGTGACGTCACAAGGGATATCGTTGTTGCGCTCACGATGACTCGGTATGCGTTTTAGCGCGATAATATCGATATTTGCGCGTCTCGGAATGCACCCTTTATTACTCACTGTAAGGAACGGTTGCTATCACAGAATGGTCTGTGGTTGCCATGGAAACGAAATAACAAGTCTGTCAAAAAACATCGAGAGTGGTGCTATACCTATTTTTGCATTGGTTTTTAATATCCTAGAAGAAAATAGGATGCTTTTTTTCGAGATAAACAGAAGTCCGCGCGGACGAAGTCGCGGGCGGAAAACTAGTTTTACTATATAGTTAGTTGTAATTTAATCTATATGATGTCATTTAATTTACTTTACACCGGGACAGCTTCTGAATCTTTACCTACCAAGCACAGGTCCGATCTTGTATGGAGTACTGCTGCCACCTCTGGGACGGTTCTGCCAAGTATCAGCTCGAGGCTTTGGATTCAAATGAGAGACGTGCTATCAGGCTCATTGGAGATGACACTCTGGTAGAGTAAGCTTCAAAGTCTGGCGCATCGACGTGAGGTCGCAAGCCTGTCGGTATTCTAAAGATTGCACTATGGAGAGTGCACAAGAACTGCACAATCTGATTCCCCCATCACCTTTCCATTACCGTACGACAAGACGATCGGCAAGTCGCCATCCTTTTATGGTTGAAATACCTAGCACAAGAACGAAGCGTTACGCTTCTTCATTTATTATAGAACTTCTAAGGAGTGGAATGCCCTGCCCTCGTCAGTGTTTCCGGTAAAATATAACCCTGGTGTGTTCAAGTCAAGAGTGAATAGGTATTTACTAGGCAAGCGTGCTACACCTTCGACCACATCATCGCTTTCTATCAGGTATGATCGTGGTCAAACGATTGCCTTGACCGTGATAAAAATTACCATCTCAAACGGTATGCATCTCGTTTCAATTTTAAAGTATAAAAACTTTTATTTACTAAATTATCGTACTTGATTGCCAGTTTTTAAATAATTGTTTATTTTATTTTAAAAATCTGTAGCGTTCGCTACAATATGCCAGCAGAGCTGGGCAAATCCACATGTTATATAAAGTTATTGCGAATAGAATATGGTATTTTACACGTTTTTTTATATATAACTAGCTGTACCCGCGTCAGGGCGGTCGCACTCCGCAACAAGTACAAATAAATTCAAGGACCCAATATTCGGGTCCGTTCAGTCGAGTGTCAAGCGTGCGCTCGATGAGTCGCGCGCCTTGTACTTAGCGATAGAGCACCTACTTACGTAAAGTTATTGTCAAACTTTATTCGTGTTTTAATTACGAGTACCAAGAAGAAAGCTAGAAAGTACTGCATAGCATTCGGCTGTTTGAATAGTGATAGAAATGTCGAATTGTCATTCTTTACGTTTCCAAAGGATATTGAAAGATAATAAATTGTAATACCTATAATAGGTCCTAGTTATGTAGTTAGATATTGTTTTTTTTTTATTACGTAGGTTCCTATAGTTTTATGTTATTTCATTTGTGTTCCATACCGAAGCTACGCATATTTAAGGTTTTTTCCGCGCAGAAATAAAGTCGTTTATTAAATCGATCAACGTAATTTTATAATTGATTATAGTAGGTATTGTTGATCGGAATATGAATTACTTTGCTGACATAGTAAGTAGCCTACATACTTTTAATACCTTTTATTACGAAGGTAGCAATTTATTTTTCACTCATTAAAAAGCATGGAATTCAGACAGGCACCTTTATTCATAAAAGTGCAATACCTATAGGATATAATCATAATCAACCAACGACACGTAGGTAGGTATCTCACTAAACTTATCGGCGTTCTGATTCGGTCTATTCTGATAAGAATGTCATTGTATGTAATATAACTATTTTAATTTATAATAATAAGTAATAACATAATACATTATTACTTATTTATTCTGTTACAATATCTAAGTCATAACATATCACAGAATAATTAGTAGTACAAGTACCTAGTCATATCTTAATACAACCCTACCGAGCGAAAAAGGGACAGAGCGATTCTGAAACGGTTAGAGCATTCGAAGTTCTCGCGCGTTGTGATACGGTGAATTTTAGCCTGCACGCGGTGTGCGAGCGCCTTCTAGGTAAATATAATTGAAAGCTCGCAGCGCCGTGCGAGTTAAATTGAACTTTATAGCGTTGTAGCGAGTCGCTATTTATTTAAATGACTTTACTCAGTTAGCCTTCTGTACTTGTACTATTATTTATTCTGTGCCCGCGTGGTCATTTCTTTTAAAAGTAGCCCACTCGTGTTATACCAGGACCAAAAGTACCTACAAAGTACAATATAGTACATTTCTTCAAGGTTCGTTCAGCCGTCAAATAGGTTTTTATCGATTGTTCAGCATCTAATCATCGGAATAAGGCTAGCGCGCACTGCCTTGCGTTTTTATAACGCATATTCTGTGAAGTGCGGAGTGTCCTAGAAGTGCACGTATTGCAGTGAAATAAACGCATATAATACAATATGAAATAAACGGTGGAATAAACGCACCGCGTTCCACCATAAGGCAGTGCGTATGTCTCATTAAAAAAACAATAATTTAATATATGTTGTGTGTCTCAAATAAGCTTAACCCCACGTTTTCACCAAGCTCTACTAAAACATGTAACATCTTGCATCTCTCTTACTCCATTGAATATATTCTGTGGATTAAGAGATGCAAGTTCATAAACATGTTTTATTTTAGACTTTGATGAGTTTGATGACTATAGGATATGGCTTTTTAATCGGATTAGGGTAATTCGTAAATTATTAATTTTCATAGTGTTCTTCAAGCTTGCTTTTAATGCTACTGCCCACATCACACGTTAAAATATTTTTTATCTAATAAGTAACAAAAGCTAAGTGGTATTAATATCGTTAACATAATAAGTAGGGAATGATTAATTCTGTTGACGTTTCCATATCAACATCATCGAGTAAGTATCCGCAACAAACTGCTCCAATAACCATTTGAGCATCTTCTTATAATTCCTTAACAATCTAGTTCGGAAGCATAAACATTTATGCGATTACAAGAGCTCCCGTTTATGCGACATCTCAATAATTATGCATTTCTGATTCCGTCTACGCGACGTTATCGAACAGTGCGGCAACCATCACATATGCAGGAGCAGCATCTCATATCCACAGACATCGCATTCAGCCTTCAGCAAACCGATAGCGCTCCGTCGGCTACCGGTCGGACACGGTCGCCGCCAGCGCGAGGTCGAACCACCGCGAGCAGGGCCGCGGGCCGAGCGCGCGGGCGCTCCACTCGCGGCTCGCCAGCTCCGCGTACTCGTCAATCCTCTCGAGCCAGCGCCGCACAGGGTCCACCGCCGAGTTCCTGTACAGCCAGTTCCACACGGAGCTCGTGGACCACCACGGCTCCGACGTGCGGTCCGGCTCAGCGGCGATGGCGCGGGCGCGCTGCGGCTCGGTGCGGTCACGGTGGCGCGCCCACTCCGCGCAGCACCGGAGGCGCTCGGTCGCCGCGACCTCGGCGGCGAGCGGATCCGGCGCAAGCAGCGGCGGGGCGAGCTCGATCGTGGCGTTGGCGACGAAGGCGGGGGGCGCGGGCGCGATGTCTGTGCGGGCGAGCGAGGCCAGCGGCGCGGCCAGCTGCAGCGCGGGCAGCCACGCCTGCGACACCACCAGCGTGGAGGTGAGCAGGGCGAGCACGCCGGACACGTAGCCGAGCGCGAGCGCCACGCACGCGGCGGCGGCGCGAGCCAGCTCCGCCGCGGCGCCGGCGCCGTCGCTCGCCGCCGCGAGGTCCGCGTACGTGTAGAACCCTCTCGCCTGACCCTGGTTTATAGCCACCCGTCTCTCGAGGCGCGACAGCCCCGATTCAAATGATTTGTCGCTCACGAAAACGTTCCAGTCCTGAAAGTGAAACGAAGGAACAAATAGGAACATATATATATAGATAAAAAAAATTAATACAAATTAAACCGACAAATAAAAAGTCAAATCAAATCGTATAAACTTAAGAGAAGGTGTGAACACTTTCTTCTGAAATGACGAACTTATGCGCAGATCTGAAACCGGTGGGATGGACTCACTATAGCGTTGAGGAATTCCATTTCGAGATGTTTCAGCTGTTTCAGGTTGAGGCCACCGGACGCGGCCCACTCGGAACTTATCACTTCGTCATCTTCACCATCGTCTTGTAAAAATTTATTCCCCACCATCTAAATAAAACAAAAATTATATATATAATTATATACAGGCTGTCCCAGGAAGTAGTGATAAGCGGAGGTCCCGACATAGAGCACTTCCAGGGGCATCCGAAATCCGAATAACCCTCATTTATGTTCTGCGTTTTTTTAATATTTCGGAGTTATTCCATTTTTATTATTTTTTTCACAAAAAAACAAATATATTTGAAGTCTCTAGACTTCGACACAAACTTAGTAATTTTAACCTAACTAACAATAGTATTCGGTTGTTTTTTGGAGTGTTGGTAGTCCAATAGTGACTCTTTTATGGAGTGTTGATAGTCCAGTAGTGACTCTTTTATGGAGTGTTGATAGTCCAGTAGTGACTCTTTTATGGAGTGTTGGTAGTCCAGTAGTGACTCTTTTATGAGACACTACAATCATATAGTAATAAAATTATGAAAAAAAGAAGAAGAATAACTTCAAATTTTGTTCGAAGCAAAATATCTCTTTAAATGTTTATATGATTTTAGCATTAACATATGTTTAGCCAGAATTTATCTAATAATTTTCTAAACGAAAAATTTGAAACACGTAATTTGTAAGACGGGCTTACAAACTAAGGGAAAAATTTGGATCATGTGGTACCTATTACGGTAGCCGAACTTGGTAAAGGCATGTGCCACGCAAAGGCACAGAATGATGCGGGTTTCAAAGTCCGCGATTTAAAGTTTTCGTTTAGAAAATTATTAGATATAGCTCTTAATTATGCTCATGTTATCTCGTCCTTCGATGATAATTTAACTCGTGTAGTTACGTCCTTCCCCACATAATTTCAAAGCAAAAATAAAGAAGCTTGAACGCTACCCTATCTCTGCTCTATCTCTATGTTGTCTATTCCATCCCTAGAAACGTGATTCGTTTTTTTATGTCACTTTAAGCGCCACGTTATTTTTCAGAAAATAAGTGATAAAGTGATTATTAAATTATTATATAACGAAAAAGAATAAAAGGAACAGATGATGGAGCAGTTTTCAGACTCTAATGAATCGGAACTTTCCGAAGGTACGCAGTATGATCAACGACAGTAAGAAATGTCTGTATGATGCACTCGTATGCTAAAAAGCAACTATCAAATTGTATGAAATAGACTCGAGAACTGTGTATATAGGTAAAAGATACCTATGTACACAGTTCTCGAGTCTATTTCATACAATTTGATAGTTGCTTTTTAGCATAAGAGAGTTCTCTAAGTGAATACCTATCTATTGGTGAAATGTTATTTTTCATAACTTTAAAAGGATGTCACAAGGGGGCATTGATGGTTATGATACATGCAATGCCTTAACAGGGTAACACATAGGGGTTCCCGTGGCTAATACGCATGTTAGAACTCGAGAACGCTACTGAATGATAGTTCTTTTGTCGATATCAGACAATAAGTATCATATAATAGTTGCTTTTTAGTCTAAGGGAGTTGTTTATGAATGAAAACCTACCTTATTGTGAATTCAAGTTTTTTCTTAACCTTAAAAGGATGTCACGAGGGGGCATCGGTGGTTAATGATACATGCAATGCACGGCCTTAACAAGGTAACACAGAAAGGTTACCGTGGCTAATATGCATGTTAGAACTTGAGAAAGCAACAAAATGACAACAACCTTTGCTGAAGGATAAATTCAAGCACAAAGATATTCTGTCCTGGGACAGATAGATTTGACATTGGTAGCTGAAATCATTTTGGGTTTATATTACAGACATTTTAAAATGTTGGCGTTGATCAACAACTTATTAAACTCAAACTCACCTCAAAGACCACATATAGAGTCGCCAGAGATGATCATGTAAGAAGATTACAATATGATTGAAGGGCTGGAGGTAACAGTCCAGGTAGAACAAATTCTAGAACCAGAAATCTTAGGGATTTTGAGAACACAACAATCCAAAAAAAAAAAGGAAAGTTTGACTATGCATACAGAAATTACTAGTCGTTTTATGAGCTTCCGGATTAAATGGAGGAAACGGTAAAAATAAATAAAAAAAAGGCCCATTTTATAAAACCTAAAAGTAATGCAGAAGATAAAAGCAGAAAGGGCAACAAGAATAATGGGGGCCCTTACTGGATTACTCAGCCTTGGTTTCCGACTTTCAATAATTTGTTAGTAGGCAAAGCTGTTATATTCAGACCATCTAACGATAACAGTAAATAGGCGTAAAGTTACCGAAGTCATCATTACATTATTGAAGTGAAACTTCTTATGCGACTTCCAACAAGGTTTCGTTAAACGTTTAACGCTACCATGGAGGCCCTCCTATTTTCATTTCCACATTACGAAGTTTCACTTCTTCCGCACGGAGGGACTCCACGATCGTTTTTTTGAAGTGAGACTTCTAATGCGACTTCCAACAAGGTTTCGTTAAACGTTTAACGCTACCATGGAGGGCTTCCTATTTTTATTTCCACATTACGAAGTTTCACTTCTTCCGCACGGAGGGACTCCACGATCGTTCTTTGGAGTGAAACTTCTTATGCGACTTCCAACAAGGTTGCGTTAAACGTTTAACGCTACCATGGAGGCCTTCCTATTTTCATATCCACATTACGAAGTTTCACTTCTTCCGCGCGGAGGGACTCCACGATCGTTTAACGCTACCATGGAGGCCTTCCTAGTTTCACTTCTTCCGCGCGGAGGGACTCCACGATCGTTTTTTGAAGTGAAACTTTTTATGCGACTTCCAACAAGGTTGCGTAAACGTTTAACGCTACCATGGAGGCCTTCCTATTTTCATTTCCACATTACGAAGTTTCACTTCTTCCGCGCGGAGGGACTCCACGATCGTTTAACGCTACCATGGAGGCCTTCCTAGTTTCACTTCTTCCGCGCGGCCCTCCGCGACCACTCCACGATCGTTTTTTATTAGTATTGTTACTTTACATTTTTTAATTAAGGACTATCCTATGGTAGCCTTTACTGCATAAGATCAGCATTATTTAATTAAGGACTATCCTATGGTAGCTTTTACTGCATAAGATCAGCATTATTTAATTAAGGACTATCCTATGGTAGCCTTTACTGCATAAGATCAGCATTATTTAATTAAGGACTATCCTATGGTAGCCTTTACTGCATAAGATCAGCATTATTTAATTAAGGACTATCCTATGGTAGCTTTTACTGCATAAGATCAGCATTATTTAATTAAGGACTATCCTATGGTAGCCTTTACTGCATAAGATCAGCATTATTTAATTAAGGACTATCCTATGGTAGCTTTTACTGCATAAGATCAGCATTATTTAATTAAGGACTGTCCTATGGTAGCCTTTACTGCATAAGATCAGCATTATTTAATTAAGGACTATCCTATGGTAGCCTTTACTGCATAAGATCAGCATTATTTAATTAAGGACTATCCTATGGTAGCCTTTACTGCATAAGATCAGCATTATTTAATTAAGGACTACCCTATGGTAGCCTTTACTGCATAAGGTCAGCATTATTTAATTAAGGACTATCCTATGGTAGCCTTTACTGCATAAGATCAGCATTATTTAATTAAGGACTATCCTATGGTAGCCTTTACTGCATAAGATCAGCATTATTTAATTAAGGACTATCCTATGGTAGCCTTTACTGCATAAGATCAGCATTATTTAATTAAGACTATCCTATGGTAGCCTTTACTGCATAAGATCAGCATTATGTAATTAAGGACTATCCTATGGTAGCCTTTACTGCATAAGATCAGCATTATTTAATTAAGGACTATCCTATGGTAGCCTTTACTGCATAAGATCAGCATTATTTAATTAAGACTATCCTATGGTAGCCTTTACTGCATAAGATCAGCATTATTTAATTAAGGACTATCCTATGGTAGCCTTTACTGCATAAGATCAGCATTATTTAATTAAGACTATCCTATGGTAGCCTTTACTGCATAAGATCAGCATTATTTAATTAAGACTATCCTATGGTAGCCTTTACTGCATAAGATAAGCATTATTTTTGATAATAGGTTCTCAATTAGGAAAAGATTAGGGAATGTTAAAATACTTTTTCAAGGTGTTTTAAAACTTAGACCATATATATACACATGGGATGTATATATAGATAAATAGATAGATGAGCTCTTTATTGAAACACCACAATATATAAACATACAATTAATAAATTCAGTCTAACTGAAAACATGTAACAATTGGCAGTCTTATTGCTTAAAGCAATCTCTTCCAGACAACCATCTATTTTACTTACATAATATATTGATAATAATTGTTCAGATTCAAACAATCTAGGGGTATGTAAAAAAATAAAACGTTTATCCTGTGAGCAGTGAGCACTAGCCATTGGTCGAAGGGCCCAAACAATCTCACTAATTGATAATATTATTTTGAAATATATTACCATTAAAATTGATAAATTACAAAATCTCAGCTCCCAACCAATTGCAGCATTTATTATCATACTGCTGTTTTTTGATGAGAGACTAGGGATTTGCCCAGCAAGACCAATAACCTAGATTGAACAAAAAATTAAAAATCTTCAATATATTTTTTTTTTGTTAAATTGAAGAAACCTCATCAGAATGGTTCTGCCAGTACAGTCAGTTGTTGGATTAAGAAAACCATGTCTGAAAGCGGTATAGATGTGTCAATATTTTCAGCACATAGTACCATACATGCGTTAACAATAGCGGTTTTTATGAAAGGTGTTAATATAAATGAAATCCGAAGAACGGCTTGTTGGACTGGTGAATCATCCACATTTGGAAGAACGGCTTGTTGGACTGGTGAATCATCCACATTTGGAAGAACGGCTTGTTGGACTGGTGAATCATCCACATTTGGAAGAACGGCTTGTTGGACTGATCATCCACATTTGGAAGAACGGCTTGTTGGACTGGTGAATCATCCACATTTGGAAGAACGGCTTGTTGGACTGATCATCCACATTTGGAAGAACGGCTTGTTGGACTGATCATCCACATTTGGAAGAACGGCTTGTTGGACTGATGAATCATCCACATTTGGAAGAACGGCTTGTTGGACTGGTGAATCATCCACATTTGGAAGATTCTATAATCAACTTTTTGTTATTAATTCAAGCTTTGCCGGGGCTAGTTTAAGTATAAATAATAAAAACAATAAATTTAATGTTATGATGACCGAGATCTACTGATCCTATTGAGGATATTAATCCTCACACTTGGAAATTAAATTAAGAATATATATATTTTGTTCATTTAATTTAAAGTAGGTATATTTATGATTATTAGTAAAAACTAGCTGTACCCGCTGCTTCGCACGCGTGGTCATTTCTTTAGATTAAAAGTACCATAATGTGCTCCAGGACCTAATATACCAATATACCAACATTTGTTAAAAATTTCTTCAGACATCAAAATATCAATTGCTCGGCTTTAATCGCCAAATTCCAATTACTAATTCCAGTTTTTAAGTCAAACCCTAAGCTATCCTACATTGAAAACCGCATAGCAATCGGTTCAGTAGTTTTTACGTGATGCACAAAAATACAGACAAACAGACAGAAAGACGTGAATTAAAATAAAAAAATGTTCCGTAGCTTATTTTATGGTACCCTAGACCATTTTTTTCATTTGAGTTCTTTGTACAGTCTTTTTCGTACCTATTGCTCTATTATAAGTAAAGATAGATTACTGTGCCAAGTTGCATCAAAATCCGTCCAGTGGTTACAGCGTGATACTTGTTCTTTCAAATAACTTTCAACCCCTATCCTGCAGAACCACTTTGATTTTTCGGGATGAAAAGTATCCTATGTCCTACCTCGTAGTATGAACTCATATCATACCAAGTTTCATTTGAATTCAGTAGCCTCGACGTGATGCGCGGTCAAGATACATACAGAAAGATAGACAAAAATGAAAAAAAACAGTTATGGCTTCACTATCGAATATAGAATACCCTCCAAAATAAATCATTTATTATTTCAAAATTAACATAACTTTGGAACCTTGTCCCGCAGGAACGCTTTATTTTTTCGAGATAGAAGGTATCCTCAATTTTAACCCATCATTTATATTATGACTGTGCATCAAAATCCATCCAGTAGTTTCAGCGTGGTGTACGTGTTCTTTTAAATAACTTTCAACCCCTATCCTGCAAGAACCCGTTATTTTTTCGGGATGAAAAGTATCCTAATAAACATACCAAGTAATCATACCAAGTTTCATTTAAATTCATTCAGTAGTTCCAGCGGCGTGATGCGCGGCCAAGATACAGACAGAAAGACAAAAATGAAAAAAGCAAACAGTTTTGGTTTCAATATAGAATACTGCGAAACATAAAAATAATATAAAAAAATGTATTCTATGTATAGAATTTGAATCCATATCCCGAAGGAACCCCATTTTTTTTCGGATTAAAATGTATCCTTAATTTTCCACCCATCATATAAACTATGACTGTGCCAAGTTTCATCAAAATCCGGTCCAGTAGTTTCAGCGTGATACGTTTTCTTTTAAATAAATTACAACCCATATCCTGCGGGAACCCTTTAATTTCACGGGATTAAAACTATCCAATGTCCTACCTCAAAGTATGAACTCAAATCATACCAAGTCTCATTTGAAATAATTTTGTAATTTCAGCATGATGCCCTGCCAAGATACAAGACAGACAGAAGGACACATAGACAGACAGTCAAAAATGGAAATAAAAATTACATAATTTCTTCAATGTGTGTGTGATGTGTGTAATTCGGACCCCTATCCCGCAGGAACTCTTCGGATTTTCGGGATAAAAAGTATCTTTAATTTTCACCCATCATATAAGCTATGACTGTGCCAACTGGCTAAAAAGTGGCTTCAAACTCTGAACCACATGCAAACGGAGAAATTGATAAAGCTGTGCCGTTAAGAACCTATTCCATATTCCTGTATGCTATTTTTTACAAGCATATTTTCCTTCCAACCTATTCTTTCTCCTTTTCAACTACCATATGCCCATTTATGCTGGGAAAAGCGCACAAGCAAGCGGACGCACTTTTTTAAAGTATAATAATAATAATAATTTATTGACATAAATATGTGACACAGAATAAAAATTGAATCCATAGGCTCCTAAAGTAGTAAAAAACTGTGTTTTAGGAGCCATCAAAAATTAACATTTATTTCCTTATAATTTTTCTTTCATTTATTTGATTTACACTAACTACTATTCCAATAATTACATTAATATTCTAATTATGTTATACACCTACTTACCCAAATAACAGTTTCACCACGTGTATCACCGCCTCTTTGACTAGCGCACACTTGCATACTGCCACCTCTGTTGAATGCGATTGTGCTTATGTTGTAGGTACACGCGGTCACACACACTCCTTTAGTCAAGCTCTGCACGTTATCGCGCATGCGACTTGCCGCGCGCCTGTCAAACCTTTTTGTTGACGAATATGTCGTTCATTATGTTCCTACCTACATATTTATTTATTTTTATTTTATATATATTTTTTATTTGACTATATTGATTGCTACTATGGTGATTTGTAACTTTTGAATGCCATAATAGTGATGCGTGGATGTTGTAATACTGTTTAGCTTGATAACTTTAGTTTATGTAAACTTTATCCAGCAAACTGGAATTTTATATAGATGCAATTAAATGCCCTACCTTATTTTATAATAACTTTTTTTTTTTGCTTTGTTTTGTCATTCTCTTTTGTTTGAGGTATATTTGGTTGGCATTACACGAACTATTGTTAGCATAATGCCAACTCAACCTATTGTGTGCACAATTAACCAAAAAATATATACTTTTGTGTGGTGTGCACCTAGTAGGTGCAATTATATAGAAGGTTTTATATATATTAGTAACTTATTTTAATATAATAGTATGTATAAATTTTTGAATTTTGTAACCCCAGGAAGAGACTAGTTTCCCACAACACATGAAATCCTAGAGTGGGAACTAGTATACCCACAATTAACATAATTCAAAATATCGTTTACTTTAAGGTGTCCAATTGTTTTGTAAGTTTTTTGGCAACGAAATTATTATTATTATTAAAATGCATCAAAATCCGTCCATTAGTTTCAGTGTGATACGTGTTCTTTTAAATACCTTTCCACCCCTATCCTGTGGGAACCCTTATTTTTTGGGGATGAAAAGTATCCAATGTCCTTCCTTCCTCGAAGTATGAACTCAAATCATACCAAGTCATTCAGTATTTTGTAATTTGAATTACAGTCGAACTTCACTTACAGGTAAGTTCGTTTGACTATTTAAAAGTTTGGAGGCCCTACCATAAGCAAAATTTGGGAATTATGCTGTGTTGCCATAAGTTTAGGTCAATTAAGTATGAAGTATTTTATTGCCAGTAAATTGAAGAAGTTTTGAAAATGTTAGAAAAAAAACCCACATTTTTTTATGTTAGGGAGTTCCAAACTTTAAAGAGATATTTTCCAAACAAAAGTTGAAGTTTTTTTTTAATTAATTTTAATGATTACAATATGATTTTAGCGTCTCATAAAAGGGTAACTACTGGACTACCAACACAACAAAATCTACTGAACACTATTGTCAGCAGTTTGTATCAAAATCAGGAAGATAAAAAAAAAACTGCAAATATCAATAATCGCGGAACATACATGGGGATTATTCAGGTATCCCTGGGAGTGCTCTACCTGGAGACCTCCGCTTGTCACTACTTCCTGGGACAGCCTGTATATACAAACACATATGAATGCCATGTCTTCAAGTTATGCGTTTTTCCTTAATTTGTAAAAAATATTTAATTGTGTACATTTATAAAACAGGATAGAGGATAACGATGTCAGAGGCTTGTATCGCAAACATTGTCCGGCTTAGATTGACAAAATGCAATTTTACAAATTACCGCATCATGCATGTACATGTGGCATCGACCGCCACACTCGGACACCTCAATTCGCATTACTCAAAACTTCACTATACTTAATAAAACAGTTGAAGCAGTTATCTAATGAGATTGTAATACTCGCCAAAGAGACAAGGAAGAGGTCCTGCGGCGGCGCGCTGGCGACGTAGTCGGGGTTGCACGCGTGGAGGCGCTCCAGGTACAGCAGCGCCAGCACGAGCGCGCACGGCGACACGCACGCGTGCCGCGCGATGCCCGCGGCCGCGTCCGCGTGCAGGCGCCGCAGCGAGCGCCCGCGCTGCGCGCCCGACCACACACCACACGATATCTCTGCACGCAACATGTTACATTCATATACTATCTGCGCCACACTTACGGAGCTCAGTGGTAACCATCACACATACAAACACATTTTTAATACTAGTTAGGATTTTATATGAACCATCTTGAAGTTAGGGACGGAAGGCATGCACTAGTTCCAGGTTTACAAAAAAATATTATTTTACACTGGCCTTAAAAAAGCACTCATGAAATAGCTTACAAATTGATTTTCTTTGCAACTCCGAAAGAATCCATTATTAAACAAAAGTATAATCAATAATTTTCTAGAAAAAAAAACAGCCTCATTCATCATTCCCGCATCATTTTGTGCATATGCACATGTGAATGATGAGTCAGTGGTCAAGGTAGCCGAATTGGTTAAAGGCATGTGCCACGCAGAGGCACAGAATGATGGAGGTTCGAGCCCCATCTGTGACACAAATTTTTCCTTTTGAAATTTATTAGATATGTTCTTGCTAAGCAGGCATTAATGATAAAATCATAAAAATATAAGTTAATTTATCTAGAATTGACATGTACTCAGAGTATTAGATTTATATAGAGTATTGGACATACCCGTGACAGGCAGGCTAAGACAGGCCAGCGATGGGAGCTGTCCGTAGTACAGTGTCTTCGTGATGCGATTCAGGAATTCTTTATGGTCACCAACACTCTGTGAACATCAAATTATTTCAGTTATATAAAACAGAAGGAAACTAAATTATGTTCTTTATTTACAAATCGGTAGGTACATGAAACTGAATGAAAAATAAAAAAACTATTCATTGCATTAATAGATTACATCTTATGGGTTCCAAATAAATGTAGAACTAAATTCACATATCATATAAAAAAATAAAATACAAAAAGCAATAATCACAAAATGTAACTTATTGCCATTTGATTAAAGCTCACTTCACATGATGTCTCTGCTTCCAAATTTGCTGTTGTTTTGTTCTCTTGTGGCTAGCTAGTTATATGCACCACAAACCCTGCTTTGCTTACCGAAGTCCAATTGCTACATATTTAATCATTCAAGTACCAAGTGAAGTGCCAAGTAAGCACTCTTGTACTTGGATGTTTTTTGATATATAATGCACAGTTAATGTACTTCACTTGTTGACTTAATTTAATTGCACATTGCTGAATAGTTGTTTTTCTTGATATTGTATGTAACTACTTAGTTGTTTACTACATAATGTGGAATGTACTAGAAATCACCTACACATTTAACAAACTTAATAAGGATGTAATTAAGTACAAATTTACATTATTTTATCTTCGCTTGAATTCTATGGTCAAAAGTAGGACCAATAAAATTAACTTCAAATTAAATTTGTGGTTCATTTTATAATCATTAATCTCAGCGCCATTCCATTAGTCTAAATTGTGTTTATTTGTATACATTTGAGCAATGATGATGTAATATGGTCACCATGACAGCTATGGTCTTTAATTGGTGCTAATCAATTTAACAATCTCAAAAGTACAAAAATGTAATGATTTTCATTAGAATTTTTCATATATAATTATATTTTTTTGCTAAAATGAGACACCCTTTCAATTAGTTGACGATAATTAGTCAAGTACCATATTCTGTGTGTCTCAGTAAAAGTTATGGCCGTTTTTCAAATTAATCCTTCAGGCATGGCGCAAGCTTTCGCACAATATAATAATATGCAAATTCAAGCGAGCAATGTAACCATGCACTGGTTTTCATTATTAAAGCAAATAATTTAACAGAATATGTAGCTGACATAAGGTTATAATAACAATAACATTTATTGAAAATGATGTCATCTATAATGTATTTGTGGGGATTTGCAAGAAGGAGGTACATGTTATTGAGTTTCATCTAATGCAGCAGACGGTCATAATAACACAACAACAATCACAATCGTGTATTTTATATCAAAACTTTAAATAAGTTGAACACGAGTGTTTATAGTAATAAATAGTAGGATGTAGCATGTGAACATGATGCAAACATTGCCTTTACAAAGACGTCCTGGTGTACAAAACTACGATACGTTATTGATTCAAATCTGTAGCTATTAATGCGGCTGCAGCTGAACAACGTGCAGAATTTAGTTCACAAAGAGTTTACTGATTCAGAGCGTGACATGACCAAGACCTTTGTATGCCACGATTTGACCTCCTTCCTCACCTTTATCTTGGTCCTTGACCCCTCTCTTTTTCTCTTCGATATATTTGACATAATTAGATGTGTTAGATTCTGAATTAGATATGACGAAGAAACAACAATTTAGATGGCAATTATCACAATATATTACGGCAGCGGCAGCGGACAACACGTAGGTAATATCAAAGCAAAGGGAATGGTATTTTTGATGTTGAAGTGAAGTTGTCAAGTCAAGTCAAAACGTCAAGTTGATAGTAAACGCTTAGAGACCGTTCGTTTTGATGCTAAATTATCAATAATAACACTTAAAACGCTAATTATGTTTCGATCAGCGTTCGCTTTGGAAATGACAATTAAAATTGAGATCAGAAAAGCGACTTTATGTTCTAGGCTTTAGAGTCGTTTTTCATTCGGTTTGGAAAGAATCATTAGTGTTAAAAATGGCAATCGAAACAGCTCAAAACGCCACTTCATCATCTCGAATGCAGGGAAGTTGAGACTCTCTCTACCACAGATTAGCCCTGCGTTCGAGATGATAAGATTGCGTTGTGGGCAGTTTCGAAATGTACATTGTTAACAAGCCGTTCGCTTTGAACATTTTCTACACTTTTGCCTTTTTTGCATCTTTTGACACTACCGAACCTTTCAAACCCGAATGAAAAACAACCCTATGATAAAGAGAATAAAGTCGATTTTCCTATATCAACGTGTCATCTAATCATGAAAACAAACGGTGATCGAAAACGTTGAGAACGATAATTTCGCCCACAAATGTCCAAAGGGAAAGCCAAATGTGATAGTATTTAGCGTTTTTAACAGTTATTTTCGCCAATTGCTACAAAACGAAAGGCCCATAAGTATCTCTTTACGCTGGGGAAGGAACATACCCTTCGTTCGAGATGATGAGATGGCGCTGTGGGCAGTTTCGAAATGTAAATTTTTAACAAGCCGTACGATAATTTCACCCACAAATGTCTAAGGCGAATGCCAAATGGGATCATATTTAGCGTATTTAACTATTTGTAATGTGTGACTCTGGAGGTTTCAAACCTCGAGTGCTCACTGTACATTAATCTATGCCCTCTGCGTCTTGAATACGCCTGTGGGGGCAAAAGTCTTGTCAAGCTATCGTCGGAAGTCTGTAGCTTAAGGACTTTCGGGTTTTAAGTGAGACAATAAAGTATTTTACGTTTTAGAACAATCGTTTATTTATCTAAAGCCTATAATGTAAGTACATAGTTTATGGTCTGTCTATACCTCGGTGGGATATAAAGAGGCCTATCGCCTAGCTTGAGTCTGTGATTTTGCTGGTTGGGGAGGAATCGCTATCGAGCTATGGATAATTTTGACTGGTTCACCTATGTGATGTCCGGAACCCCCGAGACACACAAACGTGTTCCTTCCTATGTCCCTCAAACTCGTCTGGTTTTTCCTACGAGAGGTACTGGCCAATGCTGCTCGAGATCCCCAAGCCGCACAAGGTGTTCCACCTGGAACCTAAACTCTCCGAGAATTTCCTGCCTTGGGTAGTGGTTTTTCCATGACCGCCTGGAGGAGAGCGTCTGTGCTGCCCAGGACCCCAAGCCGCACTGGACGTGTCTCCTCTTGTTTTTCCTACCGATTCATAACCTTTCGATAACGAACCGAATCGATTCGATTAAATGTTGTGAATGAAAAATGTATTGAATTGAATGATTTTAAACCGAATCCACAGAATAAATAATACCATATCGATCGATAACTGAGTTATCGAAAGGTTACGAATCAGGGGGCTGAAGTCTTTGCCTGTAATGCCCGGAACCACAAGCCGCACTGAGGTGAGTCCTTTAGAGTGAGCTGACTGGTCAAGAGTCAGAGCGATGTGGTAGAACAGAATGCTGCCCTGTACCCCAAGCTGCACGTCTACTCCTCACAAGTGCTCCTGATTGTAGCCACGTTGGGCCTTATATATCGGTTGTCATGCGCCTGCCGCGTGCTTGCTGCCAGCGCGTACGTATTTGTTGTGACGAAATGCTTCGTTGCAAGTTATTTTTGCAATTTGCTACAAAACGAACGGCCCATAGAGATAGACAACGAGAAGGAAGTGGCTTAATGCGATTTGCTCTTCTCGACAGATTAGGGATAGAAAATTTTCTTACAAATCATCGTCTTACTTTCTCAAACTCTCAAGTTAAAATAATATGTGAGTTTTCAGGAGAGGGAAAAAACTGAACAAATCAATTGATTTTGTAAATATGCACAACTTTTGTATTGGGTTTGGTTAACAATAAAAAGAAACATGTTTTACGTTTAAATTTATATGTATAATATACAAGCATAAAACGTTACCCACAATTTTAAAGATACGAGTTTATACGACTAACCCATCATCAACGTATAGGGCAACTATCAGTTTACCACCAGACGGCATCTTCCTTATGAATAAGCAAGGATCTGAGTCACTAACTTTGAATCTGATTTGTTTGAAAAAGTCCTAAATCCGCTTATTTCAACATCTTGGAGCTTGTGTCAAGCCATATAGACTTTTTTTTCAACAAACATACCCGACCAGTACAATCATCATAGCCTTCAGCCTTTGTTTCTTAAAAATTTCTTCTTCAAGTGACCCATACAGAAAAGGTGAAGAAACATCGAATTGCATCATCGACATGTTCTCACTGGCTGCGACAGCTAACACACAAGTCTTGCTTTGTATTTATCTACTGAACCATCAGAATTCAGCTTTACTTTGTACTCCCACTTGCAAGTATAGCCTTCCTGTTCTTAGAAAAAGGCACTAGGACCCAAGTCTTATTCTCCTTCAAAGAATCCATTTCACAGTCCATTGCTTTTTCCCATAGATCCTGTTCAGAGCCATTAATAGCCTCTCTGTAAAAATTTAGTTCTTGGTATCTACTGCTAGCCATGTTCAGAACATAGTCCTTGAGTTTTTCAGGTGGGCAAAGTAATGATCTACCTTTGAGTATCATCCCACTAGGTTCCATGATTTCCTGTTCAGAAATTTCATCTCTGGCATGAATTTCAATCTCATCTTCATTTACTTCCCTTATTTCCTCCCCTTACTCAATACTCTGTTGAGAAACGTCACTCTTAGCATCATCAAATGCATCAAAATCTCCAACAGGAACATCTTCCCTACCACGAAAGTCTGTTTCTATATCTTCTCTACCAATGTGTTCAGTGTCCCCAACAATTTCAGCACCAACACCTTCATTGACATTCTCTTGTATAACATTTCTGTTGATTGTTCCTCCGTTGTCAAAATTTTCTGCATTGGGGTTGATTCGTTGGATTCAATGCTTCATTTCTAATCCCAAGCATCTGTGGATATACTAAAGGAATTTCAATTTTAGCTTCAGTAGAAGCTTTCACAGAAGTTTCAGCATCCAACGGCTTTTCATCAAAGGATAAATCCCTTGATCGCACCAGCGAGTTATTATTTTTGTTCTAGAGCCTGTATCCATCATCATTGTCATACCCAACAAGGATACACTTCACTGCCTTTTTATGCAGCTTCTTCCTGGTCTGCTTTGGTACATAACAAGGTGATCCAATAAACCTCAAGTGCTTTATTTGTGGTTTCTTACCAACCCAAAGCTCATATGGTGACTTGTGTTCCACTGCAGTTGGCCCTGTCCTATTTAAAATATAAAACGCAGTATTTACCAATTCAGACCACAATGTCTGAGGTAGTTCCTCATGTGCATGCATCATAGCTCTCGCTGTCCCAACGATTGTGCGATTTTCTCGTGCGCTACACCCGTTTTGTTCAGGCGTATATGGCATAACTAGTCTTTGCTTTATACCCAGATCCGTCAATACTTTTCTACCTTCTGGTTATCAATTTCACTGCCATTGTCGCTCAATAACTCCTTAACTGTATATCTATAAGCTTTAGCTGACACCAACATTTCCTTGAGCTTCACATGTACCTCTGACTTTTCTCTAAGAAAGTGCACAAATCTGTAACGTGTGAATTCATCCTTGAAAAGTACAAAGTAGCGATATTTGGATATCGACAGAGGGAAAGGACCACACACATATGTGTGTATGCGTTCTCCAGGTTGAGTGGCTTTTTGCCGTACGCCAAACTTCATTCTGTGGGATTTTCCAAATATACAACCTTCGCATAGTTCTCCAGTTTCCTTGGTTTTATACCGAGTTCCCTCTCAATTAGACTCTTTACATGCCTTTTATTCTGATGACCCATTCGCTCATGGTAGAGTTGCAGCATATACTGTCTGTGCTAAGTTGACAGTTACTTTAGATGGAGGTACGATCCTACATTTTAGCTTGTACATACCTCCATACCTTTCTCTATGTCCCATAATTGTAATTTGTCTATCAATTTTCATTGAACAAGTAGTGACCTGCAACTCATACACGCTTCCTGGATTTTTATCTTGTGTAGAAAGAACCGAAAACAGATCTGGGGAACGTACCTTATATCTCTCAATGTTGACTTGACAACTTTCTTGTAAACCGTAGCTTCAATACATAGTGAAACTTGCCCGATAGCCTTAATCACATTTCCATTAGCCGTTGTTAAAGTGTGACCCACATCAAAATATTTAAAATCTTGATACCAATCTGCCCGCATCGTAACATGATTTGTAGCTCCGTTATCTACGTACCAGTTTTCACGCACAGTGTCAGATTCAGTCGAATTCACTGACAGTAACACCATGTTAATTCCTTTGTTGGCTTCCACAACTTGACGAGATTCACTCCTCTTTGGACAATCTTTCTTAAAGTGACCAACTTCTTTACAGTTGTAGCATCTTACTTTCTTTCTAGTCCCTGGAGATACGTCATCATCCTTCTTTGTAAATTTCTTTCCTGTTTTCACCGCAAGGGCATCACAACCAGACTCGCCATCTTTACTGTTGCTTAGCGCCTTTTCATGCGCACATAACTGACTTGTAATATTGTCAACCATCCGATCATTCTTCGACATCAACAACCAGCTCAATTTAAACGAAAAATAACTTTCTGGTAGTGTATCCAGGATCCTATAAATTAATAAAATTTCAGGTAGTTCTTTAACTTCTTCCTCTTTTAATAATTCCTGCCGTGACCTGTACCAGTTATTTTTCAGCTTTGAGATTTACGTAGCCATGTCGTCGGCTAGATCTTTCCTATATCTGAAGAACTCTAAATCAATCATACAGACAATCTTCGCTTGCGCCTTCATATAGTCTATGTATTTCAGCCCAGACTTTCTTGGACGTTGAGAATCTTAAAACTTTGTCTAATGCATCATCAGCAATATTGTTAGTTACAAGAAGTAATTTAGTACCTACTATCCAATCTATTGAACTCCTTCACCTGGTTATCATAAAGTCCCAAAGCTGCAACAGCTGCATCACCAGCCCCACTTGCAGGCTTTTCCGGTTTCCATCCAAGCCCCTCAGAAGAGCTGACATCTGATATTTCCATTTTACCCAGTTTTGTCCTTCAAGTTTCGCTATCTGAAACTTTGACAACTCCATCTTTGGATTTAACGGCCCATAACCAATTAATGGTCAGGAAAAATATCTAACTAGTGAGACCTGACCAGCAGCCCGATTCCATAACTTGGCTTCAATCGAATTCTCAGTATCGCAACCACTAATGCCTTGCGATAGAGTCGAATTTGCTATGAAAAAAGTGATAATCCGATTGTAGCCAAGTTATGTAATTGGGCCACTGATCCTATGTACAATTACCATCAGAGTTTAACAGAAAGAAAGATTACTTTACAATACAAGTTCTAATTTATTTTTTCAACAACGATCACCTTATTTAGGTTACATGGGCACAACACTGTTTTTTTATATGATGACACTTCTCTTTGGAACTATGGAAGAGGTCGCACATCTTACGTAGTATTTATATACTCTTTGGTCGCACATTGCAATCTATATGCAACCATATTATAAAATAACTGTTAGAAACGCTAAATATGATCACATTTGGCGTTCGATTTGGACATTTGCGGATGAAATTAGCGTTCTGAACGTTTTCGATCACCGTTCGTTTTGATGACATGTTGACACAGGGAAATCGACTTTATATTTTCGAGTATTGGGTCATTTTTCATTCGGTTTAGAAAGTTTCGGTGGTGTCAAATGTGACAAAAGTAGCAAAAGTGGCAAAATTGTTGAAAATGTTCAAAGTGAATGGCTTCTTATCAATGTACATTTCGAAACTGCCCACAACGCCATCTCATCTTCTCGAACGCAGGGTATATAATAGTTTGTGTCAACTTGTATTTTCAATCAACGTCAATCTACATCTAAAAACTACTTATTTAAATTCTCTTTGCTACCAAAAAAAATAAAAAGTAAAAAGATCAAGCAGGCGTATGTATGTTTTTCGCTGTATCGATAAATTTAAATAAAATTAATACAATCTAAGAGTCGCAGGACTCACAAAATCAAATCATGAAATGTTAATTTATAAGTATTTAGTACATATATAATACGTTCACGTTCTATTTGTGTGCTCGATACGGCTTTTGTCATCGATATTGATTTCTATTATTTTGCCGAAATCAAAGATATTATAATATGTAGCGTTTTAACAACTCTTATCTTGACTATCAAGCGTTATTGTAAGTGAAAAGAAGATGGTGATAATGTGTTCAAGATGAAAACAAAGAATTTTCTACTGTTTTCGACCTGTGTGTTCGCGATTAGCATATTCCTGATTGTGTTCCACTCGCAGCCACCACAGTCCATCCAGAGCATCGTCTCGCAGACACACCAGCATATAAAGGACTTCCAGGTGAGTAGTAGTAGCCTAATGTGTCAATAGTGCAACTTAGAATCCAATGATACCGGGTTCGATCCTTGGCTTTGCAACAATTACTTTTCGAAGTTATGTGCGGTTTTCCATCACTTCTTGCTTCGCAGGGCACATTAAGCTATCGGTCCCAGCTGTTATTGATTATTAGCAGTTGTTAAGCCATGTCAGAAGCCCTTGGGCAGCCTGACAAACTCTGACACCAGAGGCCAGCATTACCTCATACAACAAACAAACAGGTGAGCTACAATCTACAATTCACACTCACATTACCATCTGCCTATACCAACACCTTGAACTGATCATCAAAAATCTATGATTTTGTGTAGGAGTAGGAATTGATAATACCAATGTCAAGAAGGTTAGAAAAAAGGGGCTGGCTATAGACATCCGGAACCGGCGTAGCGGGAGGGGAAGAGCAGAAGTCCCCCACAACCCCCACCCCCTTGCTAGGACACGCTTAGTTTATGAGATAGGGTTGACTTTAGAATCAAGGGGGCAGGAGTAAGGGGGGGGGTGGGTGTAGAGCTACCCCATAGTAACCCCCCCCCCCACGGAAATGCTTAGTTTAAGAGAGATTTAATTTTCAAGTTTATTAAAAATTGGTTGAAACTAACAAAAAATATACTACTATTTTACTAAAAAAATCTTAACTCAAAAACTATACATCTCCTGGGCAGGGGGGTGGTTGAGAGGGACTTCCCCCCTCCCCTCTATGCCGGTACCGGATGTCTATAGTTTCACCAAAAAAGAGACTGAGTCCACACAGCCAAACAAACAAGTGAAGCATAGCAAATGGATAATTTGTGGTATTTTGTGGTCGACACACAATTTCATCACAATAGACTGCATATTTTTTATTTGTTTTTGTGAGAATTTGACAGAAATAACATGACTAACAAGGCTAACATCTTAAATACAATGTGACGGCCGATCTGCATAACATGGTCTAAGTGCATGCAAGAGGCTTGTGCAAACAAGCAGATTGGCATATCTTGAGTGCTTCACTTTATATTGCAGTGTGGAATTTGTACATTTTTAAACATTCTTGGCATATGCCAATTAAACAATTTCCGCGTAATGACAATTTGATGTAGGCTAATGTTTTAGCTTGCACTGCACTAGCAGGAATTGAACCTACATACGTGTGGGTGCACAAGATCAAATGTGATGTTATTGTGATCTTACTTTTGTGATGTTCTTATGTGTCTTTAGCTCTTTTATGTTAATCAATTTTATGTAACATGTTAGATTCTTGTAACAATATTAATTTTGTATTAACATTATATTTTCAACTTTCAAAATCTTTGTTTTTTTGTGCTAGTCTTTGAATTGATTCATTCAAAACTGTGATGACAAAAGTGGATATAATGTAAGTGAAGGTGACTCACATGCTTGGACCTAAACATAGTCCATTTGTTTATCATTGAGCATTGTTGTGGTTTGTTGAGATCCTTATCATTGCTGTTTTGTATGTTCCATTCTGCTTCTACATTTGGTAGGTAGTGTGATTTGTTTGGTAGTGGATGTTGTGAGTTACAATACGACCATTTACCATAAAAGTAACAACACCCTATATTTTTTTCAGTCACAGTATGCACGACTGTAGCATTAAGTTACTTTGCGTACACAAAATTGTGTAAAAAAAATAGGTTCCCTCACAAGTAGGTACAGTGTAACATAAAAAAATAAGTACCTACCAAATGTGAGCCCACCCAACAGCACAGCCCTTCCATAATGGGGAAGTTTCCATTTTTTTTAATGCTTATATCAATTACACTATGTAAGCTTGCAGTGAACCTTGGGGAAAAAAATAATCTATATCTATATATCATCATCAGCCCGTGCTCTTTAACTGTTGGACATAGGCCTATCCCAATGAACGCCACAGAGCCCAATCTTCAGCTCCTCTCATCCAGTTTCTGCCGGCCACCTTTCTCATCTCTACATGGTTTGACATTGAAGAGGCTATACCTGCTGACGTGGATTGCGATGTTGCGAAGTCAGTAGTAAATCGGGAAAGAATTAGTTGGGCTATAGGTATATTCTTACAAAACAGCTGGGCTGGATGGTATCTTTCCGAGACTCCTCCAATGGGGAGAGGGACATATAAACGGTACACTGGATATAATCTTCAGGGTGTGTTTATCCTATCGGTACATTCCTTTAGGCTGGAGAGAGGTCAGAGTATTATTTATTCCCAAACCTGGAAAGAGTGACTACACAGACCCTAAATCTTATAGACCGATAAGTCTTACATCCTCCTCCTTAAAACCTTGGAAAGACTTTGTGATCGGTACTTTAGAGATAACTATATCAACAGAATCAGCCTTTCACAAAGTGATAAGCACAATAGAACAAGATTTAAAAAACAAAACGTTGTGCCTGGGCGCTTTCATCGATATTGAAGGTGCTTTTGACAGAACTAACTTTAGAAGCATAAACGCAGCGCTAAGGAAGCATGGTGTTGAGTCGACATTGGTTGATTGAGTAATAAACATGTTAAAGCTTAGGGCGGTTAGAGTCGACCTAGGTTGAACCACTAGAGGGGTGGTGGCAAGAGGGTGCCCTCAAGGGGGAGTACTGTCACCCCTACTATGGAACATGGTGGTAAATGACCAAATTACAAAGCTTAACAACAGACGCTTCTTCACAGTTGGCTATGCGGACGATCTGACTATCCTTGTATCAGGACACTTTGCTAGCGTATCATGTGACATCATGAATAACACCTTAAAGATCGTAGAAACCTGGTGCTTAGACTATGGATTAACTGCGAATCCAACAAAAACACAACTGGTAATGTTTACTAACAAAAGAAACTTAGGATGATACACACTACCCCACCTTTTCAACACACAGGTGTTCCCACCCACCTTAACTGATGAGGTAAAGTACCTGGGTATCATCTTAGATAGCAAATTGAACTGGGCTAGACACCTAGAAAACAAAATTAAGAAAGCAACCATATCTTTCTGGCAATGTCGGAAAATGATAGGTAAAACATGGGGCCTGAGTCCAAAAATAACACTTTGGTTATACAATACTGTGATTAGGCCTTCTTTAACATATGGTTCACTTGTTTGGTGGCCAAGGACTAAACAGGTATCTACCATAAATAAACTATAGTCCATCCAGAGAATGGCCTGTGTAGCAGTGACTAGTTGCATGAAAACAGCACCCACTGCTGCACTAGAGGCACTGCTGGGTATGCCACCGTTGCAGTTGCACATCCAGCAGGAGGCTGCTGCGTCTGTTTACAGACTCAAAGCACTCAATCACTGGGATCAAAATAGTCAAACATTCCACACTAACATCATACGGGTTATGCGGAGGGTAACCCGGACATACTCTCTATTTATGATAGGGTACCAAAACAACATCTTTTCAATAAACACTACAAGATACAACTACATGAGGAACCAAGTGATAGGTCAAATACTCACGAAGTTAGAATCAACACAGATGGTTCCAAAATGGAAGCTGGGACGGGAGCGAGTACGTTCTCGGACGATTTGAACATGCATATAGCAGCAGCACTGGGTACTCACAACTCTATTTTCCAAGCGGAATGTGTGGGTATAATCCAGGCAGCAACAGCGATACTGCGCAGGAAGGTAACTGACTCTAAAATCAGAATACTCTCCGACAGCGCCTCAGTCCTTAAAGCACTTCAAAGGTATGAACATTCCTCGGGGCTAACTATCCAGTGTCACCATCTTCTGGAGGAGGTCAGTAGACATAATTACTGTACTCTCCAATGGATAAAGGGACACAGCGGATACAGAGGGAACGATGCAGCTGATGAACTGGCAAGGAGAGGCTCAGGCATGCGCCCTGTAGGGCCAGAGCCAATGATTCCATTGCCTTTCAGTCAAATTCGAGGCTGGATCCGTCAAAGGACACATAAACTACATCATAGATTAGGTGTCACAGACAGCCCCTTGTGCAGAGGTTGCATGGGGGCAGAAGAAACGGCCACGCATGAACTCCTTGAGTGCGAAAGCGTGGCAGTACAAAGGGTTCACAGTTCCTGAGAACAACTTCCACCCTGAGGGAAGCCTGCGCCGGAATTCGCAAGTTGCTGGCCTTCCTGAGGGACATCGGGTGGCTGAACTAACTGTCGCCGCCCGTTTCACGCAAAAGGGGCCGATGATCGGCCTAGTTGCGGAAAAGAAGCCCGAGTACCAAGTACCACTACCCAGCTGCAAAGTTTGTCCGAGATAGACGTATTCATTAACTACTTCGAGGGGTTCACCATTGATGACTACAGGTTTTGGGTTAAACATGATCTTGGTCTTGTGTAAGTTCATCCCGAGACCGATTTGTCGAGAAGCATGAGCCAGGCCATTCAGCATGCGCTCAAGTTCCTCCAGTGATTCCGCCGTAAAGACTATATCATCGGCAAATCTCTCTCTGTGAGATGTAGTCTTTCGGCGTTCATGAACAGTTTCTGGGCTATGACATCCTCCTGTCTCACTCCCCTTTGCAACTGGATATGTTTAGACTGCTGGTTCTGTACTTGTACACTCATAGTTGCAGCGACATACAGATATCTCAGCACTTCGATATACCGCCTGTCAGTGGAGTGTATATATACGTTTCCCCGCCTAATGTTGATCGTGTAATTATTTAAGGAAAATGTTGATCAGTTAGTTTTGCCGATTACTCCTCCCCCTCGGGATACATTGGTGCGAGCTCGCAACAACGCCTATATATTCGCGACGTTACCCCTTCTCCTCCGAACCCCGCGTGAAATACTCGTCATCAATTTACTCATCAAATCTGGTCTAACGGTTTTTTTCCTTATATACAGGCGCACTTAGTGGCTCCGATTGTATAAATATTTCTTGTAGTTGATGTGGCTCATATACTATTTGCTTACGTTTACCCATGGTTCGTGGCTCTTCATCTGATTGCATCTAATGTGGATCATATGCTTATTGCTTACGTATTATATCATAGTTTGTGGCTCTTTAATTTATATTCAAAATAAAGATGGTCCAAAATAGGTCATTTTCGCGTCCTATTTAAATTTGTAGTACCATTCTGTCACCGTCTCTTTAGTATTTTTTATTCATTGCAAGTGATTTTACATTCCACACCAAAGTGAACTCAAAGCAATCACATTAATTACTATCTGATGTAATTCTAGGATTACTTGTGGCAACTCTGAATCCCATTCCCGTTTCTTTTATGATAATAATCGCATATCTGACTTGAAATAATTCGAAAATCCCATACATCAATCATTCATCCCTGATTGAATTCCACACTTTATGTTATGATTACCCACAAAAACTGCGATTTCAGTTTTTGTTTTTCTTTATTTCTGTCAATAATACTAATTTCCGTTAATTTTCGTAGTCAAACAAGGTAACCTTATGGTTTCGTAATGTTCGTCTGTCAGTTTATTACAGTCATTTTATTCAGATACTATGAACACGAGGTTGAAATTTTATATATAACCGCTACATAGGTGTATAAAAAAACAATAAAAACACCTTTTAATGCCTTTCACGTTTTCACTTTTCAGGCATGGTCCCATGTTAAAAACAATAAAGAAATGAAAGCTAAACATAAAAACTCTCCTTAAATAGATATTTTAAAATTATTGGGACGTTTCATTGGCAGTTTCTTTGAATCAGGTTTTGTTTGCTCCTCAGATATTAAGCTTTAAATTACTTTTTTGCATGAAGTTCCATGTTCCACCTGTGATTATATACCTCAAAGTCTTATTTTTTTACCACGTTTTTATTAAGTCACTTTCTTGTTTGCTGTCGTTCCGGGTTGAATCTTTCAACTCAAATTTCGAGCACTTCCCGATTAGCTACCTGGCTGAAACTTTCCGGGTTGCTCACAACTCGATGTCAATGCATTTTTTAAAAACATTATAAAAAAAACTTTACGTCTACATTTGCTGCTTGTTAAAAGAATTTACTAACAAAATAATCATTTCTATCTAGAACTGACTAGTTTACGAGCTACATCTGACCAAGTTAACGCTTAGTTTTCCCCTTGTCAACTCTGAACAAATTCCATAGTGAGAGATGGAATTCAACTGTAAAAACAAATGTGTTGGTGCATTACGTAAAAACTAATGATTGAAATGAGTTATTCATTGTTCGTCTTTGTTGTTGACATGGCTAAGAAAGCCTCTGTCTATGCTCTACTACTTATCAGCACAGAATCCCAGAAATTAGTCTAGCTAGCTAAATAGATTTTCGTATTTATTCATGCAAACGCGAGGCAGGTTACATTTTTTAAATACATCACAATTAAATATGTTTATATCACATATCTGCTTCTTTTTTATTTATTTTTTCATATAGCATATATTCAATCTACATTTAATATTCAATAGCATTCGAGAACGTGCCATTGATATTTTTATTTTATCATCTTCTGTAGACCAATCATATAATTAAATCTTAAAATAATATATTCATGATTGTAGCATTACACAACGCATGCTTATCAAGAACATAATATAAATACTTTTTAAGGGAAAATTAGAATGACGTGTGAGAAGGAACTTGCATCTTCCATGCCACTGCACAGCACAAAACACATTGGTAAATCTTGTAATAATTGTGAATTTCTGACAACACCGACTACTTTAAGTTTCCTTGCAAAAAAACAGAAAGTGCAAATAAACTAAACATTGCAACTTGCGCGTTCGTTTTCATGATCAGTGCCTACTCATAATCTTATCGTAAGTTATATATGAGCCACATTTGAAAGTGAAAATAACAATCAAATGTGGCTCATATATATTTTTTAAACATAAAACCATATTTTGTTGATCATATGTAGGGATTAAATTCTAATATTGTATTTATCGGTAGATTGTTTAACCATCAAAATGTGGCTCATATATAGAACATTTTACATAAAACCATCATTTGTTACACTTAATTATTATAGATTCAAAATGATATTAATTTAGTAATCTTAGCAAAAAAACAATTATTCTTTACTTATAGGACAGTCTTAATGGATTGTTTTGTTTTTGTGCATTTCTTCATAACTCTTCTTTTTTTTTTGTTTTCTATGCCTATAGTGAGACGAAAAAATAAATGTGACAGGAAGACCGAAGCATTTCGTTGCCATTAATCCTGAGTGTCATTCAAAAGAGTGCGCAAAATGCTCAAGTTAAAACTCAAATATTTGAGATAATACTAAACAGATTTTTATTCATCATCATCATCATCAGCCTATATCTGTCCACTGCTGGACGTAGACCTCTACTAATGCAAGCCACTGAGCTCTGTCTTCAGCTCTCCTCATCCATTTTCTTCCAGTCGCTTTTCGCAGGTTGTCACTCCACCTGGCCACAGGGCGTCCTACACTACCTAAAAATCGAGCCTAATCTGCTTATATACCTAAGAAGCTTATATACCTAAGAATCGTTAAATCGAGAAGTAATGAACAACTTAAAGTGGATATTAATAATACATTAAATGACATAACAATGTGGTTAAATCAAAATAATTTGAAAATCAATCTAAGTAAAAGTAATGTTATCCAGTTCCAAACTTATCAATCTAAACCAGATAAGCTAAACATCAACTACCAAAATACACAGTTAATGGAAGTGGACACATGTAAATTTTTAGGCATAACAATTGACAAGAACTGCAATTGGAAGTGCCACGTAGAAAATGTCAGTGACAGACTCGATCGCTTTGTCTACGCTATAAGACAACTGCGACTCTCAGTTTCCAAAGATGCTGCCTTGTGTGCGTACCATGGCTACGTGTCTTCGATTTTGTCATACGGACTACTTTTGTGGGGCAACTCTGTTGACATTAATAGGGCGTTCGTTGTACAAAAAAAATGCGTTCGGGCAATTTGTGGTGCCTGGTCTACCGACAGTTGTCGACCACTTTTTAAACAGTTTCAAATTCTCCCATTACCCTGTATGTATATTAGGGAAGTCTGCGTGTTTGTAAAAGAACACCCCAACATGTTCGACGAACACTCAAAAATGGTACAAAGAAGCACTAGAAATTGTAATAGACTTTATTTTCCAAATTGTCGATTAGACATATTTAAGAAAAACTCTTTTTTGATGGCTATCAAAATTTATAATAAATTGCCAAAAGATTTAAAATCCATGTGCATACATAAATTCAAACAAAAACTAAAAGTCTGGTTATTGGACAAATGTTTCTATAGTGTAAAGGATTATTTACATACTAAATTATGATTAATAATGAAAAATCCCTATGTATTTAAATTTGACATATTATTAAAGATTATATAATTTTTTTTGTTCATTAAATCTTTGACATATTTTACGATTACTATTATGATGACTTAACTTCCATTATTATTGCAACTATTTGACATTGTGATGAGTATAATTAATTGAGATATAACTTTTATTTGTGTAAATTGTGTAACTAACATAAATGTAAGAATTACAATAACATAGTTATAATATATTATAACATTCATGCTAGACATGTAATTATTGCACACCTCTGTTGAGGTAGATTGTACGGGACTCATAGCACTGTAACAACTATCAATTTACCTACATCTATGGCAATAAATGAATTTGTATTTGTATTTGTATTTGTAAACGTGGTCTCCACTCGGGAACTCGTCTACTCCAACGGTTATCGGTTCTTCGGTAAACGTGACCAACCCACTGCCACTATAGCTTGCTTATCCTTTTGAGCTATGTCGGTCACCTTGGTTCTCCGTCGGATATCTTCATTACGAATCCTGTCCTTCAGAGCAACACGAAGCTCTCACATAGCTCTCTCCATAGCTCGCTGAGTGACCTTAAATTTGTGGACTAGTTTGACCGTTAGTGTCCACGTTTTTTAGTATGGCAGTCAATTATTTTTTACCGGTTCTAAATGTGACTAAAAGTTTGAACTTTTTTAGTTCCAGCACCACCTCCCTACAAATTGTCGTTTTCGAGATCCTATTGGATAGGTACTCCATTAAGGATTCAATTTTCACCTGATATCGGACTTTTCCTATACTCACTAAGCCAAATCTCTCATACACCAATTATACATGCAAAGACTCCTGAAAAAAAAAACATTCTTGCTTGCTACCACTACTGGCCCAAGAACAGGAAATCCTTCCGTATATCCTGAATAACCAACGTTAAGAATTGCACGCACACACTATGTATAAGCACACAAGTTTTAACCAATCGTGTGCAAGACGAGCTCTGATTGGTTCATTCAAATTGGATCAACATGTGCCAGAGTGTAATTTGTACATACGGAGGTAAGCGGGGGGCTACTTTCTGAAGTTTAAAGAATGGCAAATGTGACTCCAATTGGTGCCAAATATTCCGTAAATTATTACAAAAGATCAACATTTGCTAACGGATCAACATTTAACTGATGCTACGTCGCGAAAGATCAACATAAGGCGAGAAGGGATAACTACTATATATATATATAATAAATGTCAGAAATTCGTGTTAGTTATGGAGGAATTGACAAAATGATAGGTTTCGAAGTGGCAGGTGTCAACCCTAGGGCTGCAACAAGGAGGGTTTTTTAAAGTGGTGACGGTAGTGGCATACGCAAAAGGGGCCGATGATCGGCCTAGTTGCGGAAAAGAAGCCCGACTACCAAGTAAGACGGTAGTGGCAAAGATTGACCATGGGCGAAGCAGCTGCAGCTCATATCTTGATAAATGAAAAAGTTATTCCGAGTTTGCTGCAGCCTTTTCGAAACCAAAATAACTCACGGCGATATGCGATGTTATGCCACAAGTCTCTTTGGCTGCCTCCTATGTTCACGGAAACCTAGGGAGCAATCAGTCTCCTATTTCCCTCTTAAAAACATACCTTGTTTATATTTGTGTTTCTTAATGTCCGTAGAATGATTTGAGGTGAGGACGGTGAGGATGTGATGGCTGATCAGGTCATGAGCCAATGGATCTCGTTCCTACTAAAACTTGAGACATGAGGTTTTGTCTTCCAATACTTGCTTAAAGTGCTCTTTTCACAAGCAACATTTTGAAGGTCCATCAATGTGTTTATACAGAAATAGTTTTTATTGAATTAAGGAAACTTCCTCATTGTCAATGTGTTGATTGCAAGTGTTGTCGTACAACTGTGCAAGGTATTGTTGTACCCTGAGGGACTACACCACATCATCAGCATTAGGTGAACATTTTGTGCCCTAACAGACAAAGAAAAGTAAGTACCAAAAATCTGATCAATGTAGATATTTAAAAATAACATATAGGGTACTTAAAATAAGCTACTGAAGAAATAATTCTTTATTTACACACAACTTATAAAACATACAAAGAAAATTAACGAAAACTTAAAATAACTATATACAAAGTTAAACTAAAAGACCATTAGTGGAGGGAAGGTCCCAGAATGCTGGCGGCATTGCCACGTTGAATGGCAATGCTCAATTTCTGTGCGAAATAAAAGCCAGCATTCTGTACACCCGACGTTTCCACCAATCGCCTGGCCAAGTTCCGATAAAGCCCAAAAGCGTCTGGCCCCCACGGACCCATCGTCTCCACCCCAAACGGAGCGAACATGTACACCCGGTCAAGGCGCATATTTGCGCCGCTTAAGGTTTTCGGCTTGAGCGGCGGCAGCGCCGGCCCTAACTGATGTTGTAGGAAGGTGAGACGAAGCCATTATGTCTATCTACGCATGTTGCATCCCACACCAATGGCCGCCCCACCTTCCAAGGTATGAGGGTCATGCCGTCGGGTCTTTTGCCGTCCCCTCGCATCAGTCCATTAGGTTCCAGGACTGACGGGACGCCGGCACTGACAAAAGCCCGACGGATGACATCATTCAGGCTAGCGTGCCGCGGTATGCGCCCAGCACTCTTCATAAACGACAAGCCGTGGTGACCAAGATCTACAGTATCGCCACAGTTGCAGCAATGGGGGACTGGCAAGCTGCGTCTATTCTTAGTGATACGGAAGGGCAAAGATTCTTCGCTTGGGCAGGCTGTTTTCCAACTTTCCAAAGCATCAGAAAGGAAACTAATTTGAAATTTTTGCAGTGATGACTGTAAGATGTCCTGAACTAGATTTTGTGTGCTGTAGGCTGACGACATCAAAACTGGCTACGCTAGAAATTTTGCGTATGGCCAGCCCTCTAAACCTTACAGGCAGGTAGGCCTGACCCTAAGCACGTTCATCAAAAGGTGTATTTAAAATGGCGGTGAGAGTATCCCTTTGAATGCTGTCGAGCTGTTGTAAGAGTATGGGGTGGTTCCAAAGCTGACAGCATCTAAGGGCATACGTGAATTTAGGTACAAAAAGACAATATTTTAATATGAAATAAGCAACATGAGTATTAATTTTTCCAAGCTGGTCCGAACAAGAGCGAAAAAAATAATGTTTTCGTCCACAAACTCAGCTAAAGAATCATCAAGAACCTAGGAGGTGAAGAGATTTGTTGGTTAGTAATTTTATATTTGGTGTAATTTGTTCAAACATTTTTAAAATATCATTTTGCGAGTTCGTCGTGGCTGTGGCGGTCTCGGCTTAGAATAAGACCCCTCTCGATCCTCCAGTGGATGTCGTAAGAGGCGACTAAGGGAATACACACCGGAAGATGGGCAGCAGCGTCTTCCGAGTACATATTTGTTACACTGCGGTCACCAATCCGCCTGCCTAGCGTGGTGACTATGGCAAACCCTCCCCCCCCCCAATATGATAGACACACCGCAAAGATGGCCCCCAGTCCCCGGCGGCTCCGTTATTCCTATTCCTGGCACTAGTTTGACCGTGAGTGTCCACGTTTCGGTACCGTAGGTCATGACTGGTAGGACGCACTGATTGAAGACCTTTGGTGGTATAGACGACAAGAAGACTTGACGAAGCTTGCCGAATGCTGCCCAACCCAGCTGAATTCTTCTGTTGGTTTCCTTCTCAAAGTTTTTCTTACCCAATTGCAATATTTGCCCAAGGTAAACATATTGTTGGAGAACTTCAAGAGGTACACACCATTAACTGCAATCGGTTTCGGGTCAATAAGATCGTTAAACATGATCTTGGTCTTACTCGTATCTACCGATTTATTCCGATTTCCGTTTTTTTTTATTATTTCGAGACCGATACGTTGAGAAGAATCATCTAGGTTGGACAGCATACTTTGCAAGTCTCTAAGACAGAACGTCTAGTCAGCGTCTTTTACGACTACCTCTCATGTTTGCGCGACAAGCGCTGTATGCGATCATACCGAAATATTAAATAAGAGCATCAGAAATCTACATCACTGTATTCACAGTTGCAATAAATAAGTAATGCCAATTTGCGGACAATCAGTTAAATGTTAAATCTGGCACGGTGCCAAATAGATCACACATTTTTAGATAATTTTAGTTTTTAAAGCAAAGCAAGCGCATGTGAAGTAGTTTTACTGTGTACTACAACTAGGTGAGCTAACAATGCGCGTGTTGACATTCAGGCGTCTGTGTGGGTGCAGGAGAAGCTGCGCGATGTGGAGGAGCACCACCTGGTGGATGAGGAGCGGTACCTGCGGCTGGTGGGGCTGGAGGGCGGCGGCGGCGAGCGCTGGCGCAACGCCACCACGCCGGCGCTCGTGACGTACGCGCGCGGCGACGCGCACGCCATGGCGGTGGCGTTCGTGCGTGAAGCCGTGCGGCTGCCCTACACCGTGCTGCTCTACAATATAGGGCTCAAGCCCGCTTCCTTGGCCGTTGTGAGTCTACATTCAGCTAATGCCGAAAGTAAAAAACAGAGACAGAAAACATTGTTAATGAGAGTAGGAGTTATTTCCCTAAGGCCCACTTGCACAGCTGTCTTATCCCCGGGCTAGTGCAGAGTCCAGGCTAAAAGTTTAAGACAAGTAGGAACACAAACGCAAACAGTAGGGTGAAAGAGATAACAATATTTTTTGACTAACTAGGTACTTTGTTTTGTTTTCGTGCAAGTGTGCCTAATACTCTTAGGCTGGACTTGACCAAACGAGAGTAAATTTATTATTAGAATAGTGGCATAGAAATTACGGAATAACCGTCACTTGTCTATATTCTAACAATAAAATTTGTTCTCGTTTGGTCGAATCCAGCTTTAAAATAATATTTCTTCTATCTAGTTTAGCTAAAAGTGACACAGAACAAACTTAACTTCTTTAAAGTTGGGAATCTTGCAAATGTACAATAGCCAATAAACAGCCGTGGCGGTCTCGGCTTAGAATAAGACCCCTCCCAATCCTTCCGTGGATGTCAAAAGAGGCGACTAAGGTATTCCCTTAGTCGCCTCTTTTGACCGCAAGATGGGCAGCAGCGTCCTCCGAGTACATATTTGTAACACTGCGGTCAGCAATCCGCCTGCCAAGCGTGGTAACTATGGCAACCCCCCAATATAATATTCCCGTTCCGTTATTCCTGGCACCGGTAGCAGCCACGGTAAAGGTGGAGTAGAGGGTGCTAAGAATCCCCGGCAGAGACCCAGCTACCAACCCTCACGATCTCTGTACCTGGCAACTTATAACGCACGCACCTTGAGGACCGATGAGAAGTTGATAGAGCTGGAAGAAGTAAGTAAGTTGCGCTGGGGTATTATAAGAATATCAGAAGTCCGAAGAGAGGGAGAGGATACGATGACCCTCAATTCCGGAAACTTACTCTATTACCAGGAGTGGGACCAGCAGTCCCAACATGGTATCGGGTTTCTCGTCCACAAGTCCCTCGACAACAACATTGTTAAGATTGAAAACATTTCAAGCAGGGTGGCATACCTTATACTCAGAATAACCGAACGGTATTCATTGAAGGTCATACAGATATACGCCCCACGCTCGAAACGCCCGGACGATAAAGTGAAGGCTATGTACGATGACATTTCCAATGCCATACATGCTCCGAAAATACACTTCTCAATGGTGATGGGGGACTTCAACGCACGGCTGGGCGTGAGGAATGGCGATGAACCGAGAGTGGGGCAGTTTGGATTTGAACAGCGAAACCAAAGGGGTCAGCGATTGGCCGACTTCATGGAAAAGGAGGGACTCTTTATGATGAACTCCTTTTTCATGAAGCGGGGCGCTTCATGAAATGGACGTGGCTGCACCCCGGCGGTCATAAGCACGAGATGGATTTCATTTTGACGACCAATAAGCATATATTCAATTATGTCTCTGTGATCAACAGGGTTAAGACCGGCAGTGATCACCGCATGGTAAGAGGCTCATTGAATATCAACGTAAAGCTGGAGAGGTCTCGTTTGATGAGATCTACTCTTCGCCCAAGTCCTGCCCAAATCCAAAACCCCGAGAGCTTTCAGTTGGAGCTCCAAAATCGCTTCCAAATCCTTACCGAATGCGATACAGTGGACGAACTAAATAACGGGCTGGTGGAAATTGTCCACGCGGTCGGGTCGGAGTTATTTAAGACCCCCCGCAAAAAAGAACACAGAACGAGGCGAGATGAGGCTGCAGTCTTCAGTGGATATGTCGAGTTACAGCTTGCTTAATAAACAGATCTCCAAGTCAATGCGACACGATTTGCGTTCGTATAATACTACTTGTATTAAGAACGCAATAGAGCGGAACAAGGGCTCCAAAGTGTTCGCAAGAGATCTGTCTATTGGGCAAAGCCTGTTGACGAAGCTGAAAACCGACAGTGGCAGCATCGTTTCGTCAAAGCCAGAGATTTTGAGTGAACTCGAGAAGTTCTATGGACAATTATACACCTCATCGCGTAGTTCTCCTAGCAGGACTAGCGATGCAAGAGCCCGTTTGACCCGACATTATACCGAAGATATCCCGAACGTCAGCCTATACGAGATCAGAATGGCTCTCAAACAGCTTAAGAGCAACAAGGCACCAGGGGAGGACGGAATAACGACAGAGCTACTGAAAGCGGGTGGAACACCGGTACTTAAAGTCCTTCAGAAGCTGTTGTAACTCCGTCATCCTCGAGGGTACTACGCCAGAGGCGTGGCACAGGAGCGTAGTGGTTTTGTTCTTTAAGAAAGGTGATAAAACCCTCTTGAAGATTTATAGGCCCATTTCGCTGCTGAGCCACGTCTATAAGCTGTTTTCGAGAGTAGTTTCGCTCGTAGGTTTGACGACTTTCAGCCTCCCGAACAAGCTGGATTCCGGAAAAACTTTAGCACCGTAGATCACATCCATACGCTCCGGCAGATTATAAAGAAGACCGAAGAGTATAATCGGCCACTATGTCTAGCGTTTGTGGACTACGAGAAATCCTTTGATTCAGTCGAGACCTGGGCAGTGCTACAGTCATTATAGCGGTGCCAGATTGACTACCGGTACATCGAAGTGTTGGATGTGTTTATACAGCAAGGCCACCATGACTATCCGTCTTCAGGATCGGAGCAAGAATTCTATCCAGTTGCAAAAAAGGGGTGAGACAGGGAGACGTTATTTCTCCGAAACTGTTCACCTCTGCACTGGAAGATATATTCAAGCTTCTGAACTGGAACGGATTTGGTGTTAACATCAATGGCGAATACATCACTCACCTTCGATTTGCTGATGATATAGTCATCATGGCTGAAACCCTGGAAGACCTAAGCACAATGCTCAGTGACCTCAATATTGTTTCCCAACAGGTGGGTCTTAAAATGAACATGGGCAAGACGAACATCATGTCAAATACCCATGTCGTACCCATGCCGGTTTATGTTGGGAACGATATTATCGAAGCTGTTGATCACTATTTTTACTTGTTGTTTTTGATCCAATTGGGTAGATCCTACTTCGACAAAGAGGTCAACCGACGAATCCAATTCGGATGGGCAGCGTTCGGTAAATTACGCCATATCTTCTCGTCGCAGATACCGCAGAGCCTCAAGACGAAAGTTTATAATCAGTGCGTGTTGCCAGTGATGACATACGGCACTGAGACGCGGTCGCTAACTATTGGTCTCATACAAAAGAAGAAGCTTAGAGTTGCGCAGCGTGCAATGGAGAGAGCTATGCTAGGTGTATTAACTATTGGTCTCATTGCAAGTTGAAGTGGCAACGGGCAGGCCATATAGTTCGCAGAACCGACAACCGCTGGGGAATAAAGGTTCTCGAATGGCGACCACGAACAATCAAGCGAAGTGTGGGGAGACCCCCCACACGGTGTACCGACGACATTGTAGCCATCGCAGGAAATCGGTGGATGGAGGTGACACAAAATCGCTCGTCATGGCGCTCTTTGGGGGAGGCCTATGTTCAGCAGTGGACTTCTAAAGGCTGACATGATGATGATGACTTAAAATGCACGTACCAGTTTACAATGAGATTACTTGATGTAAGGTACACAGAAAATTATTAGTATGACTCACAGCGTTGTAAGTTCGCTTCACAACGAACACTAACACTAATCCAATCCAAGTGTTACTTTGAAAGAGTGTCCTGGTAGGGGGTTTGGTACTTAGAAAGGTCCAATGAGAGCTTCGCAAATATGAACAATGTTATGAGTGTTCTTTTTCTGTGGCGGCATCACCGGCGACGACGAACAGAACTTTAGTTCTGATCTGAAAATATAATATATTAAAGTTTTTTAGTACTCATTTTCTACTGTAGGGGATGAGTTTTAATTGGAAAACATTTCATCAATGTATTTTGAAATTTTAGTTTTGTTAATTGTTTACCTTGTTGAACATTGATTGTGAGTGAAACCCACCAACATTAATTTTACATAGTTGAACTAAATAGATAAAATATTTAATTTTAATGTCATATTGTACTAAATTCTTTGTTGAAACTCCGAGCATAGCACTCTCCATTGCACGCTGCGCGAATTTGAGCTTGTGTATGAGACTAACCTCGGGGTTCTGAAACGTTTGTTAACTGTGACAACAGATTCACTCTATTGCTGTCTTTGTCTGGCACTAAACAAATGACAAAGACAGCAATAGATTTAATCTGTTGTTAAAGTTAACAAACGTTTCAGAAACCCGAGGCTAGCGACCACGTCTCAGTGCCATATCTTCTAGTGCAGAGGTGAAAAGTTTCTCTCTGTCTCATCCCTTTTTGCAATTGGATAGAATTCGTGCTCTGATCTTGGAGACGGACATTGATGGTGGCCTTGCTTTACAAATACTCCAACACTTCGATGTACCGGTAGTCAATCTGCTCGGAGTTTCACTACGTGATAAAATCCGTAACGAGGAAATCCGTAAAAGAACCAAGGTTATCGACATAGCTCTCAAAGTTGAAGTGGCAATGGGTAGGCCATATAGTTCGCAGAGCCGACAACTGGGGGGATAAAGGTTCTTGAATGGCGACCACGAACAAGCAAGCGAAGTGTAGGGAGATCCCCCACACGTTGGACGGACGACATTGTAGCCATCGCAGGGAGTCGATGGATGGAGGCGGCACAAGACCATTCGTCGTGGCGCTCTTTGGGGGAGGCCTATGTTCAGTAGTGGACTTCTAAAGGCTGAAATGATTGATGATGATGATTGTCTATACATATAATAAAACTGTAACGGGTCCAATTCTGTACATTGAAGATTATTTTTTTATTAGAGGGTACTCTATATTCGATACTGAAGCCAAAACTGTAATTTATTTCATTTTTGTCTGTCTGTCTGTATCTTGGCTAGGCATCACGCCGAAACTACTGAATGAATTTAAATGAAACTTGGTATGATTTGAGTTCATACTACGAGGTAGGACATAGGACACTTTTAATCCCGAAAAATAAAAGGGTTCCCGCAGGATAGGCGTTGAAAGTTATTTAAAAGAACACGTATCACGCTGAAACTACTGGACGGATTTTGTTGCAGCTTGGTACAGTCATAGTTTATATAACGAGTAAAAATTGAGAATAATTTTTATCCCGAAAAAATAATGAGTTTTTGCGGGATAATGTCCCAAATTCTGTAAATTGGAAATATATTGTATTTTTTTTGGGAGCCGCTCTATATTCAATACTAAAGCATAAACTTAATTTTTGTTTGTCTGTCTGTCTGTCCGTCTGTCTATCTATACCTTGGCAGCGCATCACGCCGAAAATACTCAATGAATTCAAATGAAATTTAGTATTATTTGAGATCATACTTCGAGGTAGGACATTGGATACTTTTCATCCCGAAAAATTATAGGATTCCTGCAGGATAGAGGTGGAAAACTATGTAAAAGAATACGTAACACGCTGAAACTATTGGATGGATGTTGATGCAACTTTGCACAGACATAGTTTATAAGATGAGTGAAAAGTATAGACAGTTTTTGTCCCGAAAAAGTAAAGGGTTCCTGCGGGATATGGGTCCAAATTCTGTACATTAAAGATATTGTGAAAAAATGTTTTTGGAGGTTCTCTGTATTCGATAATAAAGCCTAATCTGTATGTTGTTTCATTTCTGTCTGTACGTCTGTCTGTCGGTATCTTGGCCGTGCATCACGCCGCTGGAACTAATGGATGAATTCAAATGAAATTTGGAATGATTTGAGTTCATACTACGAGGTAGGACATAAGATACTTTACATCCCAAAAATTTAATGGGTTCTCGCAGGATAAGAGTTGAAACTTATTTGAAAGAAAACGTACCACGCTGAAACTAATGGACGGGTTTTGTTCCAACTTGGCACCTTCTTATGCTATATGATGGGTTAAAAATGAGGACACGTTTCATCCCGAAAAAGTAAAGGGTTCCTGCGGGATATGGGTCCAAATTCTATACATTAAAGATATTGTGAATTATTTTTTGGTGTTTACTCTATGTTCGATAATGAAGCCTAGGTAGGTTTTTCATTTTTGTCTGTATGTCTGTCTGTCTGTCTGTATCTTGGACGCGCATCACGCCTGCAGAACTGCTGCAATAAATCAAAGAAACTTGGTATGATTTGAGTTCCTATTACGAGGTAGGACATAAGATACTTTACATCCCGAAAAATTAATGGGTTCTCGCAGGATAAGAGTTGAAACTTATTGAAAAGAAAACGTAACACGCTGAAACTAATGGACGCGTTTTGATGCAACTTGGCACCGTCTTATGTTATATGATGGGTTAAAATTGAGAACACGTTTTATCCCGAATAAGTAAAGGGTTTCTGCGGGATATGGGTCCAAAGTTATGTTAATATTAAAGTAATAAAAAATATTTTTTGGATGGTTCTCTATATTCCATACTGAAGCCAAAACTGTTTTACTTTTTTATTTATGTCTGTGTCTGTCTGTCTGTTTGTCCGTATCTTGACCGCGCATCGCACCGAAACTACTGATTGAATTCAAATGAAACTTGCTGATTTGAGTTCATACTACGAGGTAGGACATAGGATACTTTTCATCCCGAAATATTAAAGGGCTTCCGAAAGATAGGGGTTGAAAGTTATTAAAAAGACCACGTATCACGCTGAAACTACTGGACGGTTTTTTTGATGCAAATTGACACAGTCATATATCTAAACTTATAATAAAGCAATAGGTACGAAAAAGGCTGTAAAAATATGATAAATAAAAAAATGCTCTTGGGTGCTTAAAAAAGGTATCGAACATGAATATACCATTTTTTTTAATCGTGTCTTTCTGTCTGTTTGCCTGTATGTTTTTTGTCCACGCATCACGTAAAAACTACTGGACCGATTGCAATGCGGTTTTCATTGTTAGATAGCTTAGGGTTTGATTTAAAAACTGGTGTAATTGGTATGGTGTGTGGTGTATGGTGTATCCGGTGAGTTAGAAGCCGAGTAATTGATAAAAGTATTTATGACGGCTGAAGAAATTATGATCAAATTTTGGTATATTGGTCCTGGAATAGCACATTATAGTACTTTCAACCTAAAGAAATGACCACGCATGCGAAGCCGCGGGTAAAGCTAGTACAAAATAATTTTATAGAAATAAATAATTATGAATAAACTGTTTATGTTTTCGTATCTCTTACCACGCTAATTGGCTCACCAAAAGTGTATTCACGAAGGAGTAGTCTTGTAATATCGAGACGAGACCCATTCCCAACAATGGGACATATACATTGTTTGATGGATTTTATTGTTTTTGTATGTTTAATATGTTTAATATGTAGGCACCTACTTAAGCAACAAGACCCAATAAGTGGAGACAAAAACACACAAATAAACCATCTTCGTTGTCTCCATTAATAAGCATATTGTAATGGGGGAACTATTTTAATATATTTAATCAATTCCCGCTGTCCCCATTGATGGGGAAAGGGTAATGGGGACAACGGGAACTAGTTTTATATTTCATTCAATTCCTACTGTCCCCATTAACGGGGACAACGTGAACAATTTTTAATTATTTTGTGTTATTCCTGTTGTCCCCATTAATGGGGAAACGGTCAATGGAGACAACGGGAATACACCATAAAAATGTTAATTGGTACGGCTGCAGGTGTCCACCTACTGCAACTCCTCGCGTTGCGCCGTCGTGGAGTTCGACCTGGCGGCCTTCCCGTCGCACGTCGCGGATGAGAGCATTCACGCCGTGCGCCCGCTCATCATACAGGTACGATCATACAAGAGACTGTACATTCTCTCTCTGTACTTCTGTAAGGTTGTCTGCAAGAGACCGCTTTTAGCAATTTAAGAAAAAACCCTTTGATATTTGTCTATTAACTTAGTGTCAATAAAGTGTTTTGTATTGTATTGTAAGCCTGCATGCAATTGGTGGCGTTCACAATTGAGTAGGTTGACAGTTTACATCATGAAGACGTGCTGCTGTGGTCGCCAGCCTGTTCAGAGGATTCGAAACTATGATACTTCTCAATAAAGATGATTATTTTTTCGTGGGAGCACGAAAAAATAATGTAACTTATTGATGTTTCATCGAGAATTATCTTGAATAGCGTGAACTTTGGCGCAGTTTCCGAGTAGTAATTGTTCCCACGCGGCGCGAGACGCGCGGGCGAACGTCGCGAGTCAGCGCGCTGCCAACATAATTGAGCATTCTGCACATGTACACTAATATTAAATAGAGGATAGATTTGATTGTTTGTATGTTTGTAATGGATAACGCGAGTTCATCTCTCTCGCACTTGCCCGGTTTGCTTAAAGGCGCGATTCCATGATGCAAGTTACTTGTATGCAAGTTGCAAATTGCATACAACTTGAACAAACCTGCATACAAGCTAAAGTTATATGTAGGTAGTTTGAACTTGTACATTTTTATTCAATTGAACGCGCAAACGTTAGTTGCACGCTTCTAATTGCGAACGAATGATGTGTACGCGCGCATGGTTTCTCTCGCTGTACAAGTTAAATCAACAAAGTCTCTGTTAGTATGGGATGGTCGGTGACACTGTTATAACAACCTTCGCTGCTGTTTGTATGGGATGGTCGGTGACACTGTTATAACAACCTTCGCCGCTGTTTGTATGGGATGGTCGGTGACACTGTTATAACAACCTTCGCCGCTGTTTGTATGGGATGGTCGGTGACACTGTTATAACAACCTTCGCCGCTGTTTGTATGGGATGGTCGGTGACACTGTTATAACAACCTTCGCCGCTGTTTGTATGGGATGGTCGGTGACACTGTTATAACAACCTTCGCCGCTGTTTGTATGGGATGGTCGGTGACACTGTTATAACAACCTTCGCCGCTGTTTGTATGGGATGGTCGGTGACACTGTTATAACAACCTTCGCCGCTGTTTGTATGGGATGGTCGGTGACACTGTTATAACAACCTTCGCCGCTGTTTGTATGGGATGGTCGGTGACACTGTTATAACAACCTTTGCCGCTGTTTGTATGGGATGGTCGGTGACACTGTTATAACAACCTTCGCCGCTGTTTGTATGGGATGGTCGGTGACACTGTTATAACAACCTTCGCCGCTGTTTGTATGGGATGGTCGGTGACACTGTTATAACAACCTTCGCCGCTGTTTGTATGGGATGGTCGGTGACACTGTTATAACAACCTTCGCCGCTGTTTGTATGCGATGGTCGGTGACACTGTTATAACAACCTTCGCCGCTGTTTGTATGGGATGGTCGGTGACACTGTTATAACAACCTTCGCCGCTGTTTGTATGGGATGGTCGGTGACACTGTTATAACAACCTTCGCCGCTGTTTGTATGGGATGGTCGGTGACACTGTTATAACAACCTTCGCCGCTGTTTGTATGGGATGGTCGGTGACACTGTTATAACAACCTTCGCCGCTGTTTGTATGGGATGGTCGGTGACACTGTTATAACAACCTTCGCCGCTGTTTGTATGGGATGGTCGGTGACACTGTTATAACAACCTTCGCCGCTGTTTGTATGGGATGGTCGGTGACACTGTTATAACAACCTTCGCCGCTGTTTGTATGGGATGGTCGGTGACACTGTTATAACAACCTTCGCCGCTGTTTGTATGGGATGGTCGGGGACACTGGCATTTAAAACAAACATAAAACTGTATGTAAATTATAGCCCAGTCAGTAGGTATTTAAATTATAGCCCAGTCAATAGGTATTTTTGCCCCGCTAAAGGTAGACAGAACATATTGTTTTGCTTAGTTTAGAGGTCCACGGTCACCTCTTGTTGGGCAAAGCATATTTCCCTCCACATACTGTTATTTTAAATTCGCAATTTATTTGAATAATAGGTGCGCCCGCGTTTATGTCCGCGTGGTATTTTTTCTGACATAAAAGTACTTATTCCAGGACCAAAATTATCTATAAAGTACAATGGGTATATAGTTATACCAAACATCAAAATTACTTTAGTCGTCAAATAGTGTTTTATCGATTGCTCGGTCCACGGCACGGCGCGAGAAACACTTGCCTGACTATTTCAAATAAATTATTCCATGCTAAGGCTAAGGTAACCCGCGCGAAACAGCTCTCAAATATTGCAGTGCTACCCTATTCATGTTTACGTAGTGTCATAGAATAAATCATAGTACATGTAGTGTAAATATATATAAGTACAAAGTGGTGTTACTACTTACAATTTGAGTTAATTGATAATTAACTAGGCCATAGGGCATGAGCCTGGTGATGCCCTGTGGCCTCTAATTAGCATCGATCTAAATCATCCGAGGGAGACAGGTCAGACAGAACTATTACTACAATTGTGTATACATATTAACAGAGAATATTACTCGCTCGAATCGATTTTAATATAAAAGGGAATGTGTGATAATGAGTCAAGATTACTAATGGCTAATAATTTTAGATGACAAAGGAAGTGGAACTGGACACTGTCGTAAGGTGGTACCTATTTCCATTTACACGAACCTGCCAGTTACGATCGGTAGTAGAGAGTAAGTACAGTAAGTAGGTGAGGTAGCTTCTCGTTTTGTTATCTTAAAGGCGTAAAATTGTAAAACGGTTTTCCGTATGTGTAGTTCTGATCCATCGACATTGTTGAAGGCAGCGAGCCTGTCCGCCTCCCAGATGCCGCGTGACCCCGCGATCATAGATCACGTGACCGCGAATGTGTAATTAGTCATCGGGAATCACCAGCCAGAGCAAAGGGACCGCGACCGACCGACCGACGTGTAAGCACTTCGGCTACGAGGCTTCGCTTCAGTTATTTTGTATAAAACTAGAATAAGATTAAATAGTAGTACACCTAGAGTAAGTAGGTAGATTTAACGCGTAATTTAAGGGAGATAGAAATAAAGTTACCGTTAGGGAAAAAACCTCCGTTAGTTTAGAAATAGATAAAAGCGCCAAATGGTTATTATTTAACTTTGTTAGACAATGCAATGCGTAATGTGTTTATTACAGGAGCCCTTAGCGCAGGTAGGGCAGTTGCCATTAGACTAAGTACGGCTACGTTCCCACGATCTTTAGAATAGTAACAAACGCAATACAAAGTAAAAGCCGTTGATTGTTAAACAATTAAAGAACGATGTCCAGTTAGTTGTTGCAAAAAATACGAGAACCGTTGTAATTGCCCTTTCTCCCGAGCTCTCCCTGTGACCGAGCAGGTACCGTTACCTAAATTGTATTGTATAAATATAAGAGCATTTTTGTAAATAAAGGCAGTCAGTCAGTTTGTTATACCCGTCGTAGTAGTTTCATTCGTTGAATCCTCGAAGCTCCTGAACCACGAATAAGTTATTGCTGTTAATGAATATAAACCAGCGACCTATGACCGAAAAAGTGAATACGTGATTTAAAATTGTAATACAGTCCACTCCTCCGAAAAAGTAATTCTGAACAGACATTACGAGGAGGAAAAAACGGAACACTAAACACATCATATGTAATTGTCTGTCTGTGGAGTCTGTCAGTCCAACTTCTATCTATGGAGTAGGAGTCTAGTAGTCCAACTCAGTTACGCCGCCAGATGATCGGCATTGTATCACATCCGAGTTGCTTACCAGCCGGGCTAAGCCCCGTGCGGTCTACGACTCGCCGCAATATCGCAGTAATTGATATACTAATATAATACTGTGGCAATATCAGTGTAATTCCTGATAGCGCCGAGTGCGACCTGTCTCGCCGCAGGTATATTTACATAGTAATGTCATCGATGCTAAGCCTGCGATTGCACAGATTACTTGTACGAGGTAAACAGCGATAAGATAAAGATTGTACGGTGTACTATATTATATAGGTAGGTATGTGATGTATGAACGGAGCATGTCTATGGAAGTTGGCGTAATGTAGGTCAATGATTTAGGATGAGGTGAGAATCACTTGTTACGAAAAACCCAAAGTTTAAACATAGATGCTACGTCAAAATATATTTTCTCTACACTCACATCGTAAAATCCGGATTATAAACTCAAAAATGGTGGCATAATGGCACACTTGGTGACAAAAAATGGTAAGACGGCCATTTTAATAGTATCACTTGAGTGTTTATACCTATGTGCCGTTTCATACACTACTTTATAAAGTTCTTAAAGGAACTAAATTATACCTATGTGCCGTTTCATACACTACTTTATAAAGTTCTTAAAAGAACTAACTTATAATAAAAAAAAAATTGGCGTATTATTTTCTTGATGTTGCTGATAAAAGCTCGTTCGTCATGTTCGTTGCTGTTTCCATGACGTCAGGTGGAGGCAAATTCTCCTCACTAACACTGATGTCGGACATTTTTAATCAGGATAAATCTTTTGATCAACAACAACACATTAAATTGGTTAGGTACAAAATGTTGGCGCCAAGATCCAGTCTACAGCGAATTCACGCGCATGCGTCTAACACGCGCCGCCGTCTATATCTATACTTATAATAAAGCAATAGGAACGAAAAAATCTGTACAATTCTTTCTACAATTTAAAAATATGGTCTAGGTTACTTAAAATTAACTACTGAACAAAAATAACTAATTTTTTAAATTCGTGTCTGTCTATTTGTCTGTTTGTCTGTCTGTATATTTGTTTGCACATCACGTAAAAACTACTGGCTCGCGCTAGCCACATTTTACTGTGTGTGCCTATACTCGTATGTGCCTGCTGTAATGTGTAGCTCGCGCTAGCCACATTTTACTGTGTGTGCCTATACTCGTATGTGCCTGCTGTAATGTGTAGCTCGCGCTAGCCACATTTTACTGTGTGTGCCTATACTCGTATGTGCCTGCTGTAATGTGTAGCTCGCGCTAGCCACATTTAGCGTGCGACATCATTTTCCGGTTGTTTCAGTTATAATAATAATTTGAGTTCGTCTGATGTCATAACATAACGTTATAATTTGTCAAAATAATTGACGCGGCATTCGCAGGTCGACATCACCTGTGACATCACGCACACTAATAGAGTAGCTTTATTTTTGAATTGTGGAAGTAAAAAGTAGTAGAATAAATCCATCTCCAAGGTTACCGACATAGCTCTGGGAATTAACAAGCTGGCCATATTAGCTGCAGAACCGATAGCCATTGGGGTGGATGTGTTGAGTGGAGATTGGCAAACGTTAGTGTAGGACCACCAGCTAGATGCAGCGACGATCTGCCCAAGGTTTCTGGCAGCAAATTGAAGCGAAGAGTCCAAGGTCAGGCCGAATGGAGTGGTTTGGGAGGCTTTGTGGCTCCGTGGATGAACGCGCATGCTGATGATAATGGATGATGATATTCCCGTGACAGCAAAGACATAAAACTTTGTTGTTGGAGATCTCGATTGATCGTATCGCCTTTACGTTTGCAGCACGCGCTGAGCCGCGTGGGTGGCGTGATATTCTGCGAGTCGTGGCTGCGGTGGCGCGGCGGCGCGGCGGCGCTGGGCGCGGAGTGGGCGCGCGCCGGCGCGGCGCCGGGCGGCGTAGTGGCGTGGCCACGGCGCGCCGCCGTCACGTCGCTCACGCACCCGCGCATGTTCCAGTACTTGCATGCGAGCATCGACGACTTCCTGTTCGTGCAGATGGTGGAGGCGACGCGGCTCGTGGTGGCCGCCACGCCAGCCGCCGCGGACCTCATGCGCCCGTGGATCCGCTGCGCGCTCACGCTCGCCTGCATCATGCCCATCGGTGCGTGTACATCATGACAGGTCACAATGTCCGGACGATACGTCAGCCCAGCCCCCGTCGCAGGCTTGGCGATACGTCAGCCCAGCCCCCGTCGCAGGCTTGGCGGGTTTCTTAACGCAATTGTACGATATTGGTAGAATACTTTAGCCCGATTCGGAGCCCTCTCACGCAGTTCATATTCGGAGCCCTCTCACGCAGTTCATATTCGGAGCCCTCTCACGCAGTTCATATTCGGAGCCCTCTCACGCAGTTCATATTCGGAGCCCTCTCACGCAGTTCATATTCGGAGCCCTCTCACGCAGTTCATATTCGGAGCCCTCTCACGCAGTTCATATTCGGAGCCCTCTCACGCAGTTCATATTCGGAGCCCTCTCACGCAGTTCATATTCGGAGCCCTCTCACGCAGTTCATATTCGGAGCCCTCTCACGCAGTTCATATTATTAAGATAAAGAGACTAAAGGTTTTGTCTTACCATCTTACTTACTGCCAATAATCGCTCCCGCAGGTTACACACCTGTGATTCGATACTTACAATAATCGCTCCCGCAGGTTACACACCTGTGATTCGATACTTACAATAATCGCTCCCGCAGGTTACACACCTGTGATTCGATACTTACAATAATCGCTCCCGCAGGTTACACACCTGTGATTCGATACTTAAAAACTATAAAATGATTCCGCTCGACCACAGGTGTAAGAATCTATGTACTCCTTTCTATATACTTATATTAAAGCAGTAAAAACAACACAAAGAACAGAATTAAAAAAAAAACTAGGGTACATCAAATAAGCTACTGAATAAGAATATATCATTTTTTAAAAAAACGTGTTTCTCTGTTTGTCTGTATGTTAGTTCGCGAATCACGTTAAAACTACTGGACCGATTACGATGCGGTCTTCACTGTTAGGGTTTGATTGATATCTTAATCCTATGATTAGATGCCGAGGAATCGATAAAAAAAACTATATGAAGGCTGAACGCATTTTAAGGAAATGTAGTTTTTGGTCCTGGAATAACACGTATGAGCTACTTTTAAATGAAATAAACAAGGGGGCAAAGCTGCGGATACAACTAGTATATAATAATATTCTATTCTACTAATATTGTGTTCCTCTACAACATTATTAGAGACAAGGTTGTGACGATGTCAAACCTCTTTCATCATAATCATAACCATTTCATAAAAAAATATATGCTAAATAAAAAATAAGTAGAAGTTAATAATAAGAACATAGTACTATATATGCAGGTGCACAATTATTATTATATTATCACGAAATAAGTAGAAGTTAATAATAAGAACATAGTACTATATATGCAGGTGCACAATTATTATTATATTATCACGAAATAAGTAGAAGTTAATAATAAGAACATAGTACTATATATGCAGGTGCACAATTATTATTATATTATCACGAAATAAGTAGAAGTTAATAATAAGAACATAGTACTATATATGCAGGTGCACAATTATTATTATATTATCACGAAATAAGTAGAAGTTAATAATAAGAACATAGTACTATATATGCAGGTGCACAATTATTATTATATTATCACGAAATAAGTAGAAGTTAATAATAAGAACATAGTACTATATATGCAGGTGCACAATTATTATTATATTATCACGAAATAAGTAGAAGTTAATAATAAGAACATAGTACTATATATGCAGGTGCACAATTATTATTATATTATCACGAAATAAGTAGAAGTTAATAATAAGAACATAGTACTATATATGCAGGTGCACAATTATTATTATATTATCACGAAATAAGTAGAAGTTAATAATAAGAACATAGTACTATATATGCAGGTGCACAATTATTATTATATTATCACGAAATAAGTAGAAGTTAATAATAAGAACATAGTACTATATATGCAGGTGCACAATTATTATTATATTATCACGAAATAAGTAGAAGTTAATAATAAGAACATAGTACTATATATGCAGGTGCACAATTATTATTATATTATCACGAAATAAGTAGAAGTTAATAATAAGAACATAGTACTATATATGCAGGTGCACAATTATTATTATATTATCACGAAATAAGTAGAAGTTAATAATAAGAACATAGTACTATATATGCAGGTGCACAATTATTATTATATTATCACGAAATAAGTAGAAGTTAATAATAAGAACATAGTACTATATATGCAGGTGCACAATTATTATTATATTATCACGAAATAAGTAGAAGTTAATAATAAGAACATAGTACTATATATGCAGGTGCACAATTATTATTATATTATCACGAAATAAGTAGAAGTTAATAATAAGAACATAGTACTATATATGCAGGTGCACAATTATTATTATATTATCACGAAATAAGTAGAAGTTAATAATAAGAACATAGTACTATATATGCAGGTGCACAATTATTATTATATTATCACGAAATAAGTAGAAGTTAATAATAAGAACATAGTACTATATATGCAGGTGCACAATTATTATTATATTATCACGAAATCTTGTTTTACAAAATCGCAACTCCTCACTATAGAGTTGGGCCAATGCATCAAAATGACAATTTAGGAATGACAGGTTATTTGAATTTAGAATTAATATAGACAAACTATGAAATGGGTATGATTATAATGAAAGAGGTTTGACATCGTCACAAGGTATATAGTAAAGAAGCTGTTTACCATACCTCGAATTGTAAAAATCTTAAACCAAGGACTCTGCCCTTGTGTACCGCTAGCCACAGGCTTCATTCGCCGTTGTACCGCTTCTGTCACAGTACCACAGTACATATACAGGATGGAATTTTTAACCACACCCGGAGGGAAAGTACTCTAAATATTGGAGATAGCAAATTTTACTCAAAGGAAACATTCCTTTATTTTTAAAAATAAATAAATCTGCATTCAAAGATTTTCGAAAACTCGCTTGCCACACTCGGGAATCGAACCGGTTAAAACCGAAAAATTACCTCTGTACTCTTATGGCATCAATCGATAGGGTCAATCATAAGAATTAAATCTCTCCGACTAACATTATAAATAAAATAAAAGGAAATCCATAAAATCTTAACGTATTTTTATTGAACGAAAAAAAAAGGTAAACTAAGTAATTAGTTCCTCGAAATGAGCTCCATTTTGTTCGATATACAAATTTGTTCATTTAATAAAGAACTTATTTTCCGTTCCTTCCTCAACGGTTTGGCGGATCCGTACAAAACTTGGCCTGTGATACGCTGAATATATGTAGCCACTGACAAACCGAACGTTAGTTTTATGAAATTCTTATGTAAGGAGAGAGCACCGCGGAAAAATGATGAAGCCAAAAATGGGAGTAGTTTCAGAGAAAAAAAACGTATTTTGGAAACGAAATCGATGACATACTGTTTTTTTGCTTTATTTAAATACTAAATGAACCAAGCTATCCGATAACATTAAAACATCAACACAGTTTAGTACAAAAAGTGACCAGAATATTTTCGTGAAACCAACAATAATTTCAAAAATTTACGGCTCGCGGAGAACGGCCGTGGTTTTATTTAAAAAAAAAAAAAACTTCTTTAGTGTTTTTACGTATAATATATATATATATATATAGTCCTTAAAACACCTCCTTAAAAACAGAAACACACTAATTCCATAATATATGCGAGATTACATTTAACTCGATTTTCGTAGATCAAACCGTTACAATTAACTTCCGTGTTTTTTTTTGGTTGCTCTAGCGACCAAGGGGGATTTGCGGTTTTGGATCTTAGTCGCTACAGCGCCAAAGGGGATTCAGCGGTTATCGAATAAAGAGTTTTACAAACACGTGCAAATTGAAATCTAAATAGGTCTTCGTCATTTTAATCGGTTAGAAGCTTTGTGACTACATCTCGATATAACTAAATAGCAGGTATGACCAGATCGCTATAGGACTAAATCTCGATATGACTATATTGCGTTTGGACTATATCGCCGTAAGGCCAGATAGCGTAACGACAAAATTTTCGTTTGTTTCAGTACAGTTTGTTAAAGTACAGTTATATAAATAATCAGAACATAACGAATAAATAAATGACGTCAAAGATAATTGTTAATAAGTTACTAAAATAAGTAATGTGATCGACCTTTGAGTGCTTTATCTTGTTCCATTGAATTTATAAGTTTAGATTTCATGGTTTTCCTTTTATTTTATTTATAATGTTTGTTAGAGAGATTTGATTCTTATGATTGACCCTATCGATTGATGCCATAAAAGTACAGGATATTTTTTTTCAGATTTTAGCAGGTTCGATTCCCGAGTGTGGCAAGCGAGTTTTCATAAATCTTTGAATGCAGATTGGTTTCTTTTTCAAAATAAAGGAATGTTTCCTCTGAGTAAAATTTGCTATCTCCAGTATTTGGGGTACTTTCCTTCCGGGTGTGGTTAAAAAAATCCAGGCTGTATAGTCCTACGGACAGTAGTGTATCTAGGAGTAAACGGCCGAATTGACGCTCGCGGTGCGGGGGCCGGGAGGCAGGGGTCTCAGAGTGGTTTTGAAAAGAAGGCTACGACCGAGTACCGCGCATGAAGTGTCTTCACGTAAAAATGCGAGAAAGAGAGAGCGTGCTGTGGTAGTAAGATGCCAGTAGGTACCACAAATAAATTGAAACAAAGAGTATAACCTAGGTATATAGGTATATCTATACTTATAATAAAGCAATAAGTACGTAAAAGTCTGTACAAAGAAGATAATTTAAACAAATGGTCTAGGGTACTTAAAATAAGCCAAGTACTCAATAAGAACATAACATTTTAAAAAATCGCACCTGTCGGTTTGTCTGTATGTTTGTTTGTTTGTTCGCGCATCACGTAAAACTACTGGACCGATTGCTGATTTGGATATCCGATTTTGGGTAGCTTAGGGTTTGACTTAAAAACTGGTGTACTTGATGTATCAATCTGATGAGTAGAAGCCGAGCAATCGATAAAAACATTTGACGGCTGAAAGAATTTTGATCAAATAATAATAATATATTCGGGACAATTCCACACCAATTACCTAGCTCCAAACTAGGATACCCTGTAATATGGGCACTAGATAACGTATAAACATACATAGATAAGAATATTACTAATGTTGGTATATTGGTATTTGCCCTATACACTATATACATGATGATGGGGGACTTCAACGCACGGCTAGGCATGAAGAATGGCGATGAACTGAGAGTGGGGCAGTTTGGATTTGGACAGCGAAATCAAAGGGGTCAGCGATTGGCCGACTTCATGGAGAAGGAGGGACTCTTTATGATGAACTCCTTTTTCATGAAGCGGGGCGCTTCATGTTACGTAAAGCTGAAGAGGTCTCGTTTGATGAGATCTACTCTTCGCCCAAGTCCTGCCTAAATCCAAAACCCCGAGAGCTTTCAGTTGGAGCTCCAAAATCGCTTCCAAATCCTTACCGAATGTGATACAGTGGACGAACTAAATAACGGGCTGGTGGAAATTGTCCACGCGGTCGGGTCGGAGTTCTTTAAGGCCCCCCGCAAAAAAAGAACACAGAAACTCTCTGATCATACACTCAAACTTATGGCAGAACGAGGCGAGATGAAGCTGCAGTCTTCAGTGGATATGTCGAGTTACAGCTTGCTTAATTAACAGATCTCCAAGTCAATGCGACACGATTTGGGTTCGTATAATACTACTTGTATTAAGAACGCAATAGAGCGGAAACAAGGGCTCCAAAGTGTTCGCAAGAGATCTGTCTATTGGACAAAGCCTGTTGACGAAGCTGAAACCCGACAGTGGCAGCATCGTTTCGTCGAAGCCAGAGATTTTGAGTGAGCTCGAAAAGTTCTATGGACAATTATACACCTCATCGCGTAGTCCTCCTAGCAGGACTAGCGATGCAAGAGCCCGTTTGACCCGACATTATACCGAAGATATCCCGGACGTCAGCCTATACGAGATCAGAATGGCTCTCAAACAGCTTAAGAGTAACATGGCACCAGGGGGTACTTAAAGTCCTTGAGAAGCTGTTTAACTCCGTCATCCTCGAGGGTACTACGCCGGGGGCGTGGCACAGGAGCGTAGTAGTGGTTTTGTTCTTTAAGAAAGGTGATAAAACCCTTTTGAAGAATTATAGGCCCATTTCGCTGCTGAGCCACGTCTATAACCTGTTTTCGAGAGTTGTTACAAACCGTCTCGCTCGTAGGTTTGACGACTTTCAGCCTCCCAAACAAGCTGGATTCCGGAAAGGCTTTAGCACCGTAGACCACATCCATTTCTCCGAAACTGTTCACCTCTGCACTGGAAGATACATTCAAGCTTCTGAACTGGAACGAATTTGGTGTTAACATCAATGGCGAATACATCACTCACCTTCGATTTGCTGATGAAATAGTCATCATGGCTGAAACCCTGGAAGACCTAAGCACAATGCTCAATGTTTAGCACCACAGATACAGAAGACCGAAGAGTATAATCGGCCACTATGTCTAGTGTTTGTGGATTATGAGAAAGCTTTTGATTTAGTCGAGACCTGGGCAGTGCTACAGTCATAACAGCGGTGACAGATTGACTACCGGTACATCGAAGTGTTGAAGTGTTTGTACAGCAAGGCCACCATGACAGTCCATCTTCAGGATCAGAGCACGAATTCTATCCAGGTGCAAAAAGGGGTGAGACAAGGAGACGTTATTTCTCCGAAATTGTTCACCTCTGCACTGGAAGATATATTCATGCTTCTAAACTGGAACGGATATGGTGTTAACATCAATGGCGAATACATCACTCACCTTCGATTTACCGATGATATAGTCATCATGGCAGAAACCCTGGAAGACCTAAGTGACCTCAATATTGTTTCCCAACAGGTGGGTCTTAAAATGAACATGGGCAAGATGAACCGGCATGGGTACGACATGGGCATTTGACATGTCAAATGCCCATGTCGTACCCATGCCGGTTTATGTTGGGAACGATATTATCGAAGCTGTTGATCACTATGTCTACTTGGGTCAGACGATTCAACTGGGTAGATCCAACTTCGACAAAGAGGTCAACCGACGAATCCAACTCGGATGGGCAGCGTTCGGGAAATTACGCCATCTCTTCTCGTCGCAGATACCGCAGAGCCTCAAGACGAAAGTCTATAATCAGTGCGTATTGCCAGTGATGACATACGGCACTGAGACGTGGTCGCTAACTATTGGTCTCATACAAAAGCTCAGAGTTGCGCAGCGTGCAATGGAGAGAGCTATGCTCGGTGTTTCACTACGTGATAGAATCAGAAATGAGGAAATCCGTAGAAAAACGAAGGTTACCGACATAGTTCTCAGAGTTTGCAAGTTGAAGTGGCAATGGGCAGGCCATATAGTTCGCAGAACTGACAACCGCTGAGGAATAAAGGTTCTCGAATGGCGACTACGAACAAGCAAGCGAAGTGTGGGGAAACCCCGCACACGATGGACCGACGACATTGTAGCCATCGCAGGAAGTCGGTGGATGGAGGTGGCACAAGATCGCTCGTTACGGCGCTCTTTGGGGGAGGCGCACTTTCTATGTTCAGTAGTGGACTTCTAAAGGCTGACATGATGATGATGACTATATACACGGACTTTGCCCTTGTGTCGCACCAGCTATAGGCATCATTCGCCGTTGTACCGCTTCTGTTCTAATTACAACAGTATAATTGTTATCTTAAAACACGGACCTTGCCCTTGTGTCGCACCAGCTACAGGCATCATTCGCCGTTGTACCGCTTCTGTTCTAATTACAACAGTATAATTGTTATCTTAAAACACGGACCTTGCCCTTGTGTCGCACCAGCTATAGGCATCATTCGCCGTTGTACCGCTTCTGTTCTAATTACAACAGTATAATTGTTATCTTAAAACACGGACCTTGCCCTTGTGTCGCACCAGCTACAGGCATCATTCGCCGTTGTACCGCTTCTGTTCTAATTACAACAGTATAATTGTTATCTTAAAACACGGACCTTGCCCTTGTGTCGCACCAGCTACAGGCATCATTCGCCGTTGTACCGCTTCTGTTCTAATTACAACAGTATAATTGTTATCTTAAAACACGGACCTTGCCCTTGTGTCGCACCAGCTATAGGCATCATTCGCCGTTGTACCGCTTCTGTTCTAATTACAACAGTATAATTGTTATCTTAAAACATGGACCTTGCCCTTGTGTCGCACCAGCTACAGGCATCATTCGCCGTTGTACCGCTTCTGTTCTAATTACAACAGTATAATTGTTATCTTAAAACACGGACCTTGCCCTTGTGTCGCATCAGCTACAGGCATCATTCGCCGTTGTACCGCTTCTGTTCTAATTACAACAGTATAATTGTTATCTTAAAACACGGACCTTGCCCTTGTGTCGCACCAGCTACAGGCATCATTCGCCGTTGTACCGCTTCTGTTCTAATTACAACAGTATAATTGTTATCTTAAAACACGGACCTTGCCCTTGTGTCGCACCAGCTACAGGCATCATTCGCCGTTGTACCGCTTCTGTTCTAATTACAACAGTATAATTGTTATCTTAAAACACGGACCTTGCCCTTGTGTCGCACCAGCTACAGGCATCATTCGCCGTTGTACCGCTTCTGTTCTAATTACAACAGTATAATTGTTATCTTAAAACACGGACCTTGCCCTTGTGTCGCACCAGCTACAGGCATCATTCGCCGTTGTACCGCTTCTGTTCTAATTACAACAGTATAATTGTTATCTTAAAACACGGACCTTGCCCTTGTGTCGCACCAGCTACAGGCATCATTCGCCGTTGTACCGTTTCTGTTCTAATTACAAGAGTATAATTTGTCAAGATCTCGACGTTTTCAGTGCATCTGTTATACTATCTGTACGCGCGGCTTCGCACGCGTGATCATTTCTCTAGGTTAAAAGTACTCTATGTGCTATTCCAGGATCTAAAATACCAATATACTTACCAACATTTGATAAAAAAAAATAACAGCCGTCGAAAATCTTTTTATTGATTTCTCAACTCCTACTCATTGGATTGAGATACCCAAGTACGCCAGTTTTTAAGTCGAACCCTAAGCTATCAAAAACAGCATCACAATCGGTCTAATAGTTATTACGTGATGTGCTAACAAAGATAGATAGGTAAATTAACTCTTTATTGAACACCACAAGTTCAACGAGAAATTATATCTAAAAATACAGTATAACAATGAGTGTCACAAGGGGCGGTCTTATCGCTCAAAGCGCTCTCTTCCAGACCATCTTGCACGGTAGAGGACTAACGTGCGTGCTCATTCCTGTAGGTTAAAAGTACTCCTATGTACTATTCCAAGACCTAAAATACGAATATAACAACATTTAATCAAAATTCCTTCAGCCGTCAAAAAGTTTTTAACGATTGCTCGGCTTATACTCATCGGATTAAGATACCAAGTACACCACATTTTAAGTTAAACGATACTATACAACAGTGAAAACCGCATCACAATCGGTCCAGTAGTTTTTACGTGATGCGTGAACAAACATACAGACAGACAGACAAAGAGACATGATTTTTATAAATGTTGTATTCTTGTTCATTAGCTTATTCTAAGTACCCTAGACCAGCGGTCGGCAACGCGTGGCCGCATTAGTAATTATTTTCTTTGTACAGACTTTCGTACTTATTGCTTTATAGCTGTGCACGCGGCTTTGCCCGCGTGGTTATTTCATTTAAAAGTAGCCCATACGTGTTATTCCAGGACCAAAAGTACCTACAAATTACAACATACATATTACATTTCTTCCAAATTTGTTCAGTCGTCAAATAGATTTTTATCGATTGCTCGGAATCTAAACATCGGATTTAGATACCTGGAGGCGCCGAGGAACGTCTCCATGGGATGCGGTTTTGCGGAAATTGGGATCAGAGAAAATCCCAATGTTCCAGGAATATAATCCTGGTGCGGAAGGATCGAATTATAAAATTATGCGACTTTCGCGTTTTGTGGACTGTATTTTGTTATTCATAGGGCGAAATACGTTGTGGTGACAGATTGGTGACAGGTTAGCAGCCAAGGGTAGATGGTGGAAAAGAAAGTGAAAGGAAAGAGTGCACGCTTACTTTTTCAATGAACTCCTCTGCCAAAGTCACCGATGTTGTTGAGAAGGCCTAACTAAGCCTCCAGCGATGTGAATCCTGTCCTTGAAGAGTGCAGCTGGCGCGCCGGTATGGAGCGACACACATGTTCTAATAATGTCACTAAAACAATGTTTTATTCAGTATTAGTCACCACTATTTTGCGGGTTAGTTTTATAGTCCTTTTTCTCACCGTAATAACCGATTTACATATTTATTTAGCGAAGCGGAGATATTATTTGGTCCTTAGACCGACAGACATCTGTGATATATATTCGGCAGGCTGCAGCGTGCAGCGTAACTCGCGTTACTTCCGTAACGGTTGGAGCGTCACTGGTGGCTTTTTCTCTTGAACCCTTTAATAATTCGGGATGGAAAGTATCCAATGTCCTACCTCGTAGTATGAAGTCAATTCATACTAAGTTTCATTTGAATTCATTCAGTAGTTTCGGCGTGATGCGCGGCACAGATAAGGCAGACAGACAAAAATGAAAAAAATACAGTTTTGGCTTCAGTATAGAATACAGAGAAACCTCCGAAATAAAAAAATAAAAATATATTCAAAGTACAGAATTGGACTTGTTAGAGTTTATTATAAGTATAGATACCTACACAAAAAACAACATAGCAGCTCAACTAGTGTGATAAATAGCATGTTAACATGATGTTAAAGTACAGAAAATAACATAGCAGCTCAACTAGTGTGATAAATAGCATGTTAACATGATGTTAAAGTACAGAAAATAACAACATAGCAGCTCAACTAGTGTGATAAATAGCATGTTAACATGATGTTAAAGTACAGAAAATAACATAGCAGCTCAACTAGTGTGATAAATAGCATGTAAACATGTTGTTAAAGTACAGAAAATACAGACAAACAGATGAACAGAAAGACACGATTTTTATAAATGTTATACTCTTGATCAAATATTTATTATTAAGCTATTTTATACCCAGTTATTTTAAGTACCCTAGACTATATTTTTTTGAATTATCTTCTTTGTATAGTTTTGTTTTAGTTGATATTGCTTTATTATAAGTATAGATGCAATTGCATGTGCAGGCGCGCAGTCCGTCGGGTGCCGGTTCGACAAGAAGCCGCAGTACCGGTACTCGGGGTGCCACGAGCAGGACGCGTCGGCACTGAGCATCATCCTGGGGCTGCGCTCCGGGTTCGAGGAGTCGCAGTACGCGGCGCACGGCGCGGGCGCGTGGCGGCGCGCCGGCGACGCGGCGTCGCGCGCGCAGCTCGCGGCGCTCGAGCGGAATGCCACGGACGCGGAGGCGGACATGACGCCGCGCGCCGCGCCCGCGCCCGCGCCCGCCGCGCGCTGACGAGCAGCCTCTCCTAACACTAAGGCGTGCGGTTACCGATGTTAGTGTTTGCGCGAGAGACAGTCGCGGTGCGCGCGGTGCAGTGTTGCTGCTGGGAGTGCGTGCGAGTGCGCGAGAGACAGTCGCGGTGCGCGCGGTGCAGTGTTGCTGCTGGGAGTGCGTGCGAGTGCGCGAGAGACAGTCGCGGTGCGCGCGGTGCAGTGTTGCTGCTGGGAGTGCGTGCGATGTTACCTTTCTCATGCAGTCGGTGATGATGTGATCTATTTCCGCTATCCGGATGTAAATAGGTGATACTGTAAAATAATTTTAATTATTTTCTAGTTGTTCTGTAAACTTGGGCCCGATTCGATCGAATGTTACTTTCTGTCCCGAGAAGAACTACCTGACGGCCTCACCGTAGCGGGTTACCTACTTAATATTTATTGTAACGTAAGCGATGTATATATGTACTGCTGGCCATGACAAATGTGTGACATTGGGGTGTCTCTTGACTCGATGTTATGTTTTAGTAGTCGGTGTGCAGTTAGTTTGACCTCACTTATAATAGTGACATTTCGAGATGGCGGTTACATTCATATCTATCTATATATTATGAACAATAAGTACTCATTAGCGTAGACACTTGTACCTAGTTTTCATAATGTTACCTCGAAAACGTTTTATGTTTGGGGTTCAAACGTTGATTATTTTTAAATTACTAAAAAATGTTAAACATTTGGATGTCTCTCAAAATTATCAGTATTTTTTAGTTATTATTTGTATAGTTTTGTACATAGTATGATGATCTATTGGTACTGTTAGTTTTATGTATCGAATATAATATATTTGATACACAATGTTTACATGTGAAATCTATATCGACCTCGTGTTACTCATTGCATCTGTAGGTTAGTGCGCTGAATGAACATCTAGTGAGCAAAACTTAAATGTGGGTTTAATTCGCTATACAGGGTGGATGTTTGATATGGGCAGTAAGGGCAGGCACCTTAACCGTTGTAGCTTCAGGAAAACGTTCTTAGGATACTGTTCTTAACTGTTGAAAATATAATGACCATTCACAGATTTTGGAAAAATGTAGTCATCGAGAAAATGGGAAATTTACGTAAAAACTCTTTTAATGTCGATCGATACTTACAAGGATCAAAAGTCTCTAGCGAAACAACTGAGGTTAGAAACGCTCGCTAGATTAGGTACTAGAAAATCGCTAAAACTTTTCCTGTACATTGTGTACGAAATGAATGGGGATAAACAAAATAAAATTCAATAATCGTTCGGATGGCCTCTGACATGGCGTCACGACTGCTATTAATCACTATCAGCCGGGGCCGACAGCTAAACGTGCCCTCCGAAGCACGGATAAAATACAAACTTAATCACTATCAGCCGGGGCCGGCAGCTAAACGTGCCCTCCGAAGCACGGATACAATACAAACTTAATCACTATCAGCCGGGGCCGACAGCTAAACGTGCCCTCCGAAGCACGGATAAAATACAAACTTAATCACTATCAGCCGGGGCCGGCAGCTAAACGTGCCCTCCGAAGCACGGATACAATACAAACTTAATCACTATCAGCCGGGGCCGACAGCTAAACGTGCCCTCCGAAGCACGGATACAATACAAACTTAATCACTATCAGCCGGGGCCGTCAGCTAAATGTGCCCTCCGAAGTTAGGATACAATACAAACTTAATCACTATCAGCCGGGGCCGACAGCTAAACGTGCCCTCCGAAGCACGGATACAATACAGACTTAATCACTATCAGCCGGGGCCGACAGCTAAACGTGCCCTCCGAAGCACGGATACAATACAAACTTAATCACTATCAGCCGGGGCCGACAGCTAAACGTGCCCTCCGAAGCACGGATACAATACAAACTTAATCACTATCAGCCGGGGCCGACAGCTAAACGTGCCCTCCGAAGCACGGATACAATACAAACTTTTCATTGTTTACTTTCACTAAGAAAAAATACTGGCGGCCAGAAACACTATATTTTTTCTAGTACTGTAACTGCAGTCGGTCCGACAGTTTGTTGATCCTTATAAGAAACAGGATCGATTGGCATCAAAAAAAGTTTTTGTGTAAATCGCCTATTTTCTTGAAGTATGTACTTTTTTTAAATGGTCAGTCTCCTAACATTATCCTGACGTTGTCCTGTAGGTAACTACCACGGTTAAGGTGCGTGCCCTAACATTATCCTAACATTATCCTGACGTTGTCCTGTATGTAACTACCACGGTTAAGGTGCGTGCCCTAACATTATCCTAACATTATCCTGACGTTGTCCTGTAGGTAACTACCACGGTTAAGGTGCGTGCCCTAACATTATCCTGACGTTGTCCTGTAGGTAACTACCACGGTTAAGGTGCGTGCCCTAACATTATCCTAACATTATCCTGACGTTGTCCTGTTGGTAACTACCACGGTTAAGGTGCGTGCCCTAACATTATCCTAACATTATCCTGACGTTGTCCTGTAGGTAACTACCACGGTTAAGGTGCGTGCCCTAACATTATCCTAACATTATCCTGACGTTGTCCTGTAGGTAACTACCACGGTTAAGGTGCGTGCCCTTACTGCCCCATTTCAAAAATCCACCCTGTAGTTGCCGTTGCGTGTAATTAGCGGAGTTTCGGTTTAATTAAATATAATTATATGTTATAGTTACTGTAACTCGAATGCTCGGTTGTGAACGGATGTCGCGTCGGGTCGAGTTGTTCTAGTACAAGACAACTTCGTGAACGGATGTCGCGTCGGGTCGAGTTGTTCTAGTACGAGACAACTTCGTGAACGGATGTCGGGTCGGGTCGAGTTGTTTTAGTACGAGACAACTTCGTGAACGGATGTCGCGTCGGGTCGAGTTGTTCTAGTACGAGACAATTTCGTGAACGGATGTCGCGTCGGGTCGAGTTGTTCTAGTACGAGACAACTTTGTGAACGGATGTCGCGTCGGGTCGAGTTGTTCTAGTACAAGACAACTTAGCTCGTAAAGTACAATGTGATATACTTAAGATTGTAGATATAAATGAGCGGTTGTGTGCTTGCTTTGCCAATGTAAAATGAACGAACGCGCCTTAACCAGACTTGTCTAGACAACATGTCCAGACAAATTGTCTAGACAACATGTCCATACAACTTGTCCAGACAACATATCCAGACAAAACCGACATTTATGAAGAAAAAAAACAACATGTATTATAATTAGGTAGTAAGACATTTAAAGTGACAGATGTCAAAGTGACAAATGTCAAAATAATCGACATTTATGAAGAAAAAAAACAAGATGTATTATAATTAGGTAGTAAGACATTTTAAAGTGACAGATGTCAAAGTGACATGTCAATCTTCAAAGTCATACGTCAACACCTGACAAGATTTAATCGATATCTTCGTTTTGGATGACAGCTGTCAAATTTAAAAGTGCTATAACTCTGAAACTAGTGATCCTAGACTAGTACTTTCTTCACAGAAGTTATAGATCTCATCGATATCTTCGTTTTGGATGACAGCTGTCAAACTTAAAATGGCTATAACTTTGAAACTAACGATCCTGGACTAGTAGTTCCTTTACAGAAGTGATAGATCTCATCGACATCTTCGTTTTGGATGACAGCTGTTAAACTTCAAAAGGCTATAACTCTGAAACTATTGATCCTAGACTAATAGTTTCTGTACAAAAGTGATAGATCTCATTGAAATCTTAATTTGTATGACAGCTGTCAAACTTAAAAGGGCTATAACTCTGAAACTATTGATCCTAGACTAACAGTTTCCTTACAAAAAAAAAGTGATAGATCTCATTAAAATCTTCATTTTGGATGACAGCTGTCAAACTTAAAATGACTATAACTTTAAAACTAACGATCATAGACTAGTAGTTTCTTTACATAAGTGATAGATCTCATAATATCTTCGTTATGGATGACAGTTTTCAAATTTACAGGTGAAAGCTGTCAAACCTCAAAACATCTAGTATTTACAGCTGATGTCAGAAATGACAAGCACTGACAAAATGTCATGAAATGAAGATCTTAATGTGATCTACTGGTCTAGGACCGTTAGTTTCAGAGTTATAGCCCTTTAAGTTTGACAGCTGTCATCCAAAATGAAGATTTCAATGAGATCTATCACTCTCGTAAGGAAACTATTAGTCTAGGATCAATAGTTTCAGAGATATAGCCCTTTTAAGTTTGACAGCTGTCATCCAAAACGAAGATATCGATTAAATTTTGTCAGGTGTTGACGTATGACTTTGAAGTTTGACATGTCACGTTGACATCTGTCACTTTAAAATGTCTTGCTACCTAATTATAATACACGTTGTTTTTTTTTCTTCATATATGTCGATTATTTTGACATCTGTCACTTTGACATCTGTCACTTTGACATCTGTCACTTTGACATCTGTCACTTTAAAATGTCTTACTAAATTATAATACATGTTGTTTTTTTTCTTCCTGTATGTCGATTATTTCTTCATTAGTTTCCAACTCTAGTGCAGTGGGTGGAAGGGTAAATGCGAATTACCCATGCACCCACTAGTGGGTGAAGCCAGTGGGTGGACGGAGCATGCCCCACAAAAACAGAGGACGCGAATATAATTATTAGATGGGAAAAAGAGTTAAGACATAACAGTACATTTCCCCACGCTAGCTCCGCCTCTACACTCTGCCACCCGCTACCCGCAACAAGCACTGAGATGCGCGTAAGGTTGAATATCGCGAGCGCTGTTTGAACACACAATTTAACAACAACAACACAAGCAATTTTGAACGTAATTTTTGATAATAAATTGTATCGAATGAAATTCTGTTAATGACGTTTTGTCTTGATCACGGAGAAATAAAGATCTCATGTTTTACATTTATCAGGTTTGTGGTTGACTCAGCATATTTATGGAAAAAACCCTTAAATATTGCGGCCTGGTCTTAACCTGTTTTTATCTGGTTTGGCTCACGTTTAGCATCTCTCATGGACAGAGACCGCCTGAGACCAAGTGAGAGCCGGCGCTCACTTTATAGACTTCGAAAATCCGCCGCTTCGGCCCGTCCAATCATTTTATATCGGTTGATGTGTGGGTGTGTGCCGGTAGTGCTGCAAGCATGGAGCGAGACCATACACCTTTTAATTTCCGCTTTTTATTTGCGATCACTCATGGCGCGCGCCTAAATAAAAAAAAAAACGATGGACTTTAACGTATTTACAATTACTTTGGTGAATATTTCTAGGTAGTTAAATACTGAAAAAAATAATTAAGGTGAGAACCAACATATTTCCGGTTCGTAACATGAACAGTTTAAAAACGTCAATAAACGGCCACACTTTTCGAAGCATGGCGGTCACGCGGAACAAATCGGAAATGAAAAGGACTATTGGCAAGGAATCGTTGCCGCCGCCGCCGGCGCTCCTGCGGGCCGAGGCCAGGCCTCCGCCAGACACGGCACGCTCCTGCGCGCCGAGGCCAGGCCTCCGCCAGACACGGCAAGTCTACGAACTACAGTTAAATATCTTACACAATTTTGTAGAAAAAAAACACGTTATTTATCACTTTGTAGTTGATATTGTAGGTTTTCAAACAGTTGTTGATATATTTATGATTTTATATAAATTATTCCGCTTTGGAATATTTATTATCACTTTTCGAAAGCGGCCTCATTCTGTCTCTAAATGAGCTGATATTTTTGTGGATATTCTAGTAAATGTGTTTTGTATACGTGTAGTTTTAATTGAAGTTTTTTTTGTATAAGAATGTATCTTCGTAATTAGTTTTTAAATTGACTTGGTTACTATACATACAAGTCAACATTAGGATTCCATTTAATTAATTTGATATGGCTTTCGATACTTTGGAACCAACGCAAGCTGTGGCCATGAACAAACTCGCAAGTAACATATGTTTATCGCGTTTCCAAAGTTGAATGTAGTATTCGTCATTGTTTAGGATATTTTATACAAACAATAAAAAATAGCAACTTAATGAGGCTAACCATACCTCATTGTATAAGTACGCTGGACACGGTGAAGCAACAGAACTGAGCATCAGTTAATGTTGTAACTCGACAACCAATAGAATCGTACACTCGTGCAGCTTCATCAGAAATGTACAAATTTTAGTCCAATAACTAATCACAAGATATGATTACAATACGACAGGCAATTAGAAGTATAAACATTAGAAACGGGATATTTAGCAAGGATACTATTTTAAATGAGTTTTTGATATTTCGGTACTGTTGCAAGCGTCATAATCACAATATTTCGGTACTGTTGCAAGCGTCATGATCACAATATTTCGGTACTGTTGCAAGCGTCATGATCACAATATTTCGGTACTGATGCAAGCGTCATGATCACAATACTTCGGTACCGTTGCAAGCGTCATGATCACAATATTTCGGTACTGTTGCAAGCGTCATGATCACAATATTTCGGCACTATTGCAAGCGTCATGATCACAATATTTCGGTACTGTTGCAAGCGTCATGATCACAATATTTCGGTACTGTTGCAAGCGTCATGATCACAATATTTCGGCACTGTTGCAAGCATCATGATCACAATAAAATGACATAAGTTTATCCGTTATCATGGCGCTTGCAACAGTGGCGAAATATCAAAAACTCATTTAAAATAATATCCTTGGTAAATTCCCGTTTCTAACGTTTATACTTGTCGTGTTTGTGACTAAGTTAGTTTAAACCCAAGGACATAACCAATTACACAGCAAAATTATGATTGTCCAACCAGCGTGCGGAGGACAGTGAAGCTAACGCATTAGTTTCCCCATATGTTATATTGAGTAATGTTACTCATTCAAGTAATTCATAGCTCATCCAATTGCCCTAAATGTTACGGTGTCGGTCATCTGCATCACCGTAAAAACAATGTTATCAAAAAATTGTATATAATATGTACTTAGTTCCCTACACATAGAGCCCGACAGTACTGTCACAACATGTACAATTATTGTAGAAGTACCCCTAGTACGAGTTTTTATAGTTTTCGAAAACGAAATGTAGTTTCATTAAGTTCCATACATATTATTTAGTCCCTGCAAGGTTCCGCTAGAGGCGCTGCCAGTAAATGTATAAAACTAAACGAGACTACATTCTATAAAAACTCGAACTAGGGTAGGTACCTACTGGTTTGGTCGCACGAACTAGGGTAGGTACCTACTGGTTTGGTCGCACGAACTAGGGTAGGTCCCTACTGGTTTGGTCGTACGAACTAGGGTAGGTACCTACTGGTTTGGTCGCACGAACTAGGGTAGGTACCTACTGGTTTGGTCGCACGAACTAGGGTAGGTACCTACTGGTTTGGTCGCACGCACACAGCTACAGATCTCAATATTATATTAAGTGCTAACTGTATTGACCACATTGTTATATATACGCTTGCATTTGAATGTGTGGTCGGGAGACAGAAATAAGGTTGAGAGGTCAAACTTAGTTCAGATTTGTATTCTGCTGGGTTGTTTTCTGTCATCGCCGTCGCTAGATAAACTGCTCTACTCTTGCACATAGGCATACCAAGCCAGGTGAGAGCTTATGGCACTGCTTGCTCAAAGGGCAAAGTATTATAATATATACCCTTTCGTTTGACATGTTCGTAATTAAATCTAAACAAAATATGTTGGTACATCTTTAGATAGCTGACAGCCAGAAAGCAAGCCGGCCTAATGCTAAGAGCCTTAGGCATCTAAGGCTCTTAGATGCCTAAGGCTCTTATCACGTTAGCTACGTTACTTGCTCTCGAAGTAACGTAGTTTACAGTCGCTGGCTGGCTTAGAGGTCATTAGCACACTCCTAATATTCCTGTTATATTATGCAACACATTGTATACCCCGGTGGTCCCTAATAATAATAGTTAAGGTACAAAGCACAATATTGTGTTGTATAAAAATAAAATCTAGTCGTCGTTGTACCAAATAGGATTAGTGTCGTTTGTGAGAAACTTTTTGCGTGAGGTGAAGGTGACGGCGGAGTTTGGAAAAGTCCGATAGCTGCGACCAGCGCCGCGAGTCGTCTGCGGCGGCAACAGGACTCTGAGACCCCATGTTGTGTAAACATGGGTCTCAAAGTCCGATAGCTGCGACCAGCGCCGCGAGTCGTCTGCGGCGGCAACAGGACTCTGAGACCCCATGTTGTGTAAACATGGGTCTTAAAGTTCGATAGCTGCGACCAGCGCCGCGAGTCGTCTGCGGCGGCAACAGGACTCTGAGACCCCATGTTGTGTAAACATGGGTCTCAAAGTCCGATAGCTGCGACCAGCGCCACGGCTGTTACCGACGCTGCGAGTCGTCGGTCGAACCGCGAGTCGGCGACAACAGCACTAAGACCCCATGTTATGTAAACATAGGTCTCAACTCAAAGGCCGATAGCTGCGACCAGCGCCGCGAGTCGTCCGCGGCGGCAACAGGACTGAGACCCCATATTATGTAAACAGGGGTCTCAAAGTCCGATAGCTGCGACCAGCGCTGCGAGTCGTCCGCGGCGGCAACAGGACTCTGAAACCCCATGATATGTAAACAGGGGTCTCAAAGTCCGATAGCTGCGACCAGCGCTGCGAGTCGTCCGCGGCGGCAACAGGACTCTGAAACCCCATGATATGTAAACAGGGGTCTCAAAGTCCGATAGCTGCGACCAGCGCTGCGAGTCGTCCGCGGCGGCAACAGGACTCTGAAACCCCATGATATGTAAACAGGGGTCTCAAAGTCCGATAGCTGCGACCAGCGCTGCGAGTCGTCCGCGGCGGCAACAGGACTCTGAAACCCCATGTTGTGTAAACATGGGTCTCAAAGTCCTGAACGCATCTCTCCAGTTATAAAAAGTCAGATCTTCACCTTTAACAAAATTAAACTCCGTAAGTATCAAAATTCATTAACTCGCGCTTATTCCAGATTGAAATGGTACATTACCTTTTTAATGAGCTGCTATTAGCTTGGAAATAGCAGAAACTTGTACACTAGTTATAAATTACTTATATTTTATGTCAACAGGAAAAGTTATTTGGTGCCACGAATCAGGTGCATTATTATGCTTTCTTCCACAGGATACCATCAGTTAATTAATGTACTTAGGACAGTTTGAATATTTTTATGTCAAAATCAAACTAGAGATGATTCATATTATTTCAGTAATATTTGATTATAAAGAGTAACCGATTGAGTCTGTTACGTAGATAGCTAGTAAAGTATAAAAAGCAAGACGTTTATCAAGTTTTAGGTCTAGTACCGTTATATTCCTTCGTTCATAAAACATTTATTCACATTGACTCAGAGTTGTAAAATGTATATGAGTGTCCCGCCGCACTACAAGGACACTAGGCAGTTCGCATTGTATATGTATATGAGTGTCCCGCCGCGCAACAAGGACACTAGGCAGTTCGCATTGTATATGTATACGAGTGTCCCGCCGCGCAACAAGGACACTAGGCAGTTCGCATTGTATATGTATACGAGTGTCCCGCCGCGCAACAAGGACACTAGGCAGTTCGCATTGTATATGTATACGAGTGTCCCGCCGCGCAACAAGGACACTAGGCAGTTCGCATTGTATATGTATATGAGTGTCCCGCCGCGCAACAAGGACACTAGGCAGTTCGCATTGTATATGTATATGAGTGTCCCGCCGCGCAACAAGGACACTAGGCAGTTCGCATTTAGATACTAAGCTATGTGTAAGGTACGACCTCCATTCTCAAGACATTGTCAGCGCAGCTTCTATACGCATATCTCTAAATCTACATGTGAGTTATTTATTAAACAATCATTACTATTTGAAACTTGTTGTTTTGTTTTATTTTCTGAGATATTATAATTGCCGCTTGCAGGCCACTAAGGTTCATAATTCATTCATAAACTTTTGCACAGCAAGGCAGCGTAAATACTCTAAGTGCACAGCTTACATCGCACATCCGGTGCAAGAATGACACAAGTGGCATTTTTTTAAACTATGAGCTAAGAATGCCACTAGTATTGAAATTGTACATTTTATCGGGTGCAAGAATGACAAAACTCTAATTCAACTACTCACCAGTAGAGGGCACTTATGCCATCCGAGAATCCCGGCAATTTTGCGTGTACTAGTGAAACGCCGGACTGGTCAGTCGCGCGCGGGGACCCGCTGAAAACGCTTGTCTGGAGCTTCCATCGACGTAAAGGTAATAGTGACAAATTATTTGCATTATGATTATTACAACGACGTAACTGTAATTTTCGACATTATTGAACTATGTTACCGCCTAATAATACAAGTTCAACATTGACGTAAGTGACCATTACGTCAATATTTTATGCACACTGACGTAAATTGCCTTTCCGCCGCTGTTTTTCAAAATTTAAAAACTAATATTTAGGTACCTACCTTATTTAAATTATGTCAAAAAATGCTTCTTTAATTTTATTGCTTTTTAGCTTGGAATGGCGAGCCGTGCATAACGATTAGCTCGATTAGGGAAGCTGGGCTATGTGGCTCTACCATTTCCACAATGTAATGACGCGGACGTCCCAATAATTGACGAAACCCTTGAAAATGGTAAGTAGATAAAAAAAAGTATTACCTTTGAAATACCTACTATTAGCGAATATTTCGTAACCCCTGCAGCATCTCGGTAGCTAGTTCATCAGATTTAATTAGTTTTTAGTATAATAGTGGTTGCCACGGACGCGGGCCGCCAGCGGCCCGCGGTTTGAATATTCAAAAATCGTTTCTTAGTGCTCACCTACGAGGGGCGTTCAATGTATTCTCGGTATCGGGGTAATATACTAATGATGAGGGTAATTAAATTATCTCATTAGTTTATGACACTCATTGAGGGTATAAATACAAAATTTTATTTGATTGTCGCCATTAGTATTCAAAATATCATTTCGGAAAGGCAACTACGATGACTGATACGACAATGTTGAAAAAATCGAGCATCGCGCTGTGATAAAATTCCTCACAAAACAAGGAAAGACTCAAAAAGTAATTCACGAAGACATGATGGCTGTTTACCAAGATTCTGCCCCTTCATTATCTACAATTCAGAAGTGGTCAAGTGAATTTAAACAGGGTAGAGAGAGTATTGAAGACGACCCTCGTGCCGGTGGGCCGGTTAGTGCCGCTACTGATGAAAACGTAAAAATTGATGAGAAACTTGTACTCGAAGATGCCCGTGTAAGAGTGAAAATATTAGCAGAAAGAACCAAGCTATCCGTGGGTACAGTTCACACTATACTTCATGGCCATCTGAATTTGTCAAAGGTCAGTGCAAGATGGGTGCCGCGAATGCTCACAGCGCTTCAGAAACAAGCGCGAGTTACAAATACAAATACAAATTCATTTATTGCCATAGATGTAGGTAAATTGATAGTTGTTACAGTGCTATGAGTCCCGTACAATCTACCTCAACAGAGGTGTGCAATAATTACATGTCTAGCATGAATGTTATAATATATTATAACTATGTTATTGTAATTCTTACATTTATGTTAGTTACACAATTTACACAAATAAAAGTTATATCTCAATTAATTATACTCATCACAATGTCAAATAGTTGCAATAATAATGGAAGTTAAGTCATCATAATAGTAATCGTAAAATATGTCAAAGATTTAATGAACAAAAAAAATTATATAATCTTTAATAATATGTCAAATTTAAATACATAGGGATTTTTCATTATTAATCATAATTTAGTATGTAAATAATCCTTTACACTATAGAAACATTTGTCCAATAACCAGACTTTTAGTTTTTGTTTGAATTTATGTATGCACATGGATTTTAAATCTTTTGGCAATTTATTATAAATTTTGATAGCCATCAAAAAAGAGTTTTTCTTAAATATGTCTAATCGACAATTTGGAAAATAAAGTCTATTACAATTTCTAGTGCTTCTTAGTTGATTGTTGCAAGGAGTTTTTGGAGCCCTGTGGTGAAAATCCGCAAAGTATTTATGATCGGATTGTTACTGGTGATGAAACGTGGGTTCATCACTATGATCCTAAGAGCAAGCAGGAGTATATGCAGTGGCATAAAAAAGGAACAGCCCCACCGAAGAAGTTCAAAGTCTGCCCATCCGCCGGAAAGCTCATGGCCACAGTGTTTTGGGATTCCAAGGGAATCTTATTAATTGAGTACACAAAAAAGGTGAGAGTATTACTGGCGCAACTTACGCTAACACCCTGCGCAATTTAAAGGAGGCAATAAAAGAAAAATACGGGGAAAATTGACCGCAGGTGTATTGCTTCTGCAAGACAACGCGCCTGTTCACAAGGCGCGCATTGCCAATGCTGCTGTGCGGGATTGAGGATTTGAAGAAATCAATCATCCACCCTACAGCCCGGACCTGGCCCCTAGTGATTACTTTCTGTTCCCAAAACTCAAAAAAGAACTTCGAGGCAAGCATTTTTCCGACGATGAAGAGTTAAAGGCATCATTTTTCAGACCAGGAAGAAAAATATTTTTTGGAGGGAATTGAAAAGTTATTTTCCAGGACAAATAAGTGTGTTCAGATCCTAGGGGACTACATTGAAAAATAAATTTTATTCAGAATTTTCTGCTTATTCTTTCATGCCTATACCGAGAATACATTGAACTCCCCTCGTACGTTATAAGGACCTCCTGAGCAACATTTCACGCTTCTAGACCCACCAGTTTTGGCTGTGCGTTGACTGTCAGTCAGTCAATTCTAAAAATTTTCTCAAGTAGGTTTTTGTAAAGACGTAGCTAAGTAGGTATTTATTTGGTAGGTGCAGTCACAGTCTAAAATAAGTGAGCCATTTTTTCATACAGCTGCCTATATCCACTTGATTCAGAGGTATTGGGTTCAATTCTTGCACTTTAAAAAGTTAGATATAAGGTTTTGTATGTATTTTTGTAGTGTTTTATAAATATAGTTGAAGACTTACCCTATAGATTTATCTTACTGCGTAAAATTATTGTAATACGACCCAGAAATAACACAAAAAAATACAAAGATATGCATTAACTACTTGTTTTTTATCAGTAATTTCTTGCATTCTTGTAGAGTTAAGGACAGAGAAGACGGATCACCCTCCCTCAGACTGGTCTACTGTGGAGTCAACGTCTAATACAGCTGCACACTTCATTGTTGAAAACTCACTAGCCCCGGTAGTAGTTTTACAAGACCGCGAAACGTTTTATGAGCCAACAGTACCACTTACAAGCCGGAACAATTCTTCAAAAAACTGTATTGATGATGGTAAGTACTTACCTTGTAGCATGTTAAATCATGACTCCGAGGGAGTTTTGTTATGATCCCGATTAAATAGAATATATTGGGTACAATGCCATCTGGCGAGGAGGGGCGTCTTCTCTCTGAGATCGCAAATACTGCCGGCGCTAGCAAGACCTATTGGTAGAAGCGCCATCTATTGGATCGAGGTGCATTTTCTCCTCAAGTGGAAACCAGTCTCCAAGTTTGGTAAGCAACGCCGAACGACCGTGCGTTGCGTTTCGTAGTCGGCCAGTCGATAAAATGATAAAATGAAAGCGATGTTTACTAAAGACTGAATGATAATTTTGTCTTCCTGAAAATCCACGGATAATGGAGGAATCTGCCTCTGCAAGTGGAAAGGCAAAGTTTTCATCTACTGGCTCAAAATGGTTAAAATGGTAAATCCACGCAGCGACAGCTAGTGTCGAGAGACATGAACTGGAAGGAAGGTGTAAACGATGTGGGAACCTCTGTCGGGAAGTAGTGCAACTTTTGATGATACCATTACACTTAATAAACGTTTCAGGAATATTTTCAGGCCCTGGATAGCTTCAAACAAAGGGCAAAATATTTACAAAATCCGGAATAAGTCGTATCTTTGAGTTGGCGAACAAATCAGAAATTCAGAGGGCAGCGATTCATATGTCAAAAATAATTTACACATACAAATCGCTTGCGATGGTCACACTATGGAATGTTTTGACAGGTTGAGTAGAATACAAGAAACTTCCAGTTCGTTTTTTTAAATATGGATTTGAGATAATAAACAAGTTAATCTCGGCGGAACTTGACTGGATTGCACCGGAGCTTGCCGAAGGACTGTAACCTGTATAGCTAGGCCGACAGGGTCTGGATTGCGATGCAAGCTGCAGTGTTGTTTCCAGAGGCTTCTAGAAAACCGGATGTAGTTTCGGGCTGCAGTTTTGCTACTCATCGTAAAAACCAGAATCCGTATTTATACAAAAGGAAGGCCTGCTGGGAGCATTACCAATACGGACAGTGAACTAGTTTGTTTCACATAGTTGCACGTGTTTGAGATCGGCGCAGGTGAGAAAATCGTTTGTTCCTGGGATTCAGTTGATTCTGTGCGAAATCGAAATTGTCTTACGGGTTTTAATTCGCAGGCAGCAGCGGGCACGCAGTCTTTTGTGTAAATGGAGCGACTGAGATACGCAGTCCAGAACGAAGCGCGGAAACCGTGACTATTTGGTAACCGGCGAAATAAGTATACGAGAGCAAAAACCAGGTTAGTGAGATATCCCGTGATTCAAGGATTGTTCTAACGAAATATCTGTTTTGATTTTGCGCCGCGACCTTCTAAGGCGGGCACCTCGAGACACCATTTAAACACACAGGAACGTGGGTTTCAGGAAATAGTCGAGCATCGACGGACGGCCGCTGCCGTCACCACTGCGAGCTGCAGTGCGCCGATCCCCGAGGGGCACCACCCGTTCGTGGAAGAAGCCGATCTCCGAGGGGCACCAAGCCGATCTGAGGGGACGTACCACCTGTCCCGTGGGGCACCATCTGTCCCGTGGAAGATATCAATCGAGAGAGTCACCAGACACCGACTGTGGGAGACGCAGAAACCGTTCGAGAGAAGCGTAAGGCACCGTTCGTGGAGAGCAGGAGGAGCTGAACGAGTGGAGTAAAGGATCCGCGATCCGCGGCGGCACGCGAGTCGACAGTACGGCGACCCGGGAAGCTTCTAGGTTGGTCCGTTCCAAATAATTTCGAGTCAGCGAGCTGCGGTAGTGAGGTAAGCCTTCGCCTTATTGCCTGTTAGGATACAGTTTGAAACAGTTTTAAAGTTTTACATCCCTCTGGGAAACACAACCTTACACACGCACTCCTGTTTGCACAAATACATTTTAATTTAGAACGTGCTAGGCATAGACAACAGTATTCCGTTGTGTTGTGACCAAAATATATGATGAACTGCTGACCACTGTCTCTCTAAGTTTTTACTAGCCTTGGATACTGCAGCTTTAATGTAGATTCATATCGTACAGGCCGAATTTATGTACTATTTAAGTACGAAAATTTTGTATTAATATTTGAGTATTTAAATCCTATTATAAGAATTAGCTGTGTAGATCATATTTTTGATGCAGAACTAACATTGTTAAGTGAAAAAATACTTCTGTTTGAATTCCAAAGTAAAGGGGAGAGAACCAAGTTTTGATAACATATATGTGTTTTTTTTTAATTCTGTAATAAAGCCCTTTGTTATTGAATTAACCAACTTGTTTAAATTACCTCGCCTTTACCTGAGAAGGAGGTCCGTTTTCCTTAGCCGGGCAACGGTCTTTCAATGGCGCCCAACGTTAATATTGTACATAATTAACATATTATTACATATTTCTTTAATGTAATGTTTTTTTATGTATTTTTTTATATTTTTACAACCGGCGCTCAGGTTCAGTGGCGTTCAATGTAAATTTGTTAGTTTTTTCTGCATCATATGAATCATAGGGATTTAATGATATAGGTAATAGGCACAGCGCTTAAAAATAAATACAGGCAAACAGGTGTGTACAAGAGAGTATCTTCCAAGCTACCCCATGGTCACGTTAAAAATACTGTGTGTGAAACTAAACTGTAATAACTCTTTGTGTGTTTATGCTGTACCTAATACTGTTTGTGTTATTTTGTTATCTGTGTATTATTTGACTGCTTTAGGTAAAATATTACGTGTATTTAATGGTGAATCATGTGTAATTGACTGTTTTTTTCATTCATTGGATGATGTATTGATGTGATATTTAAAACAGTATAGATCTGTTAGAGTGACTTTTACTTAGTAGGTAGGTACGTACCATTTTATTGCAAGTGCGTCACAACACAACAGATACTTATTATATATCGTTTGACATATCGGTTCCAAAACATCTAAAGAACAATTTAGTTACACAATCACACACACACATATTACCTTTTGTTCATTGTATTTTAGGGTTCGCTCAAAAAATATGTGAGGTTCCGTAGATATTTTTTGATCGATTAGTAGTTTTTTTTAGGATTTCATTATTTTTTAGCGCAACAGTATGCAGTAGCACAAATAGAGACACGTCTAATGACGCTATATTATTTTTTAAAGATGAGCAGTTTTGGTAGGGTTCTATTGGTTTAGCAGGTTTTAAAGGCACAAAGAGAAGTCCGTCAATTGGGAATCAATGAAACGGTGATTGGTGGGGTTAGAACCGTTCTAATTCTACCCCTACCATTGTAAAGCAATGAACAATTTCAGGTTCATTGCTTATGTCCAGTTTTGTTATTATTTAGGTTGTGATGTTTTCGTACGGTTGATTAGATAAGGTTTGTCTAGTCTAATTTTTTTAGTTCCATCGGCTAAATCTTTTGTTATATATTTATAATTGTTGATATTTTGTAACATTTTTTACATTTAGTAGCAAATTTTTTTTAGTTAAGTTGTAACTTTGTACATAAGTATATACAGATAGGACCATGATTTTTTTGATCATAAATTGCGAGGAATACAATGATCATCCTTTTTTGGATATTGTTACGTTCGGGAAAGGATGGAGTTCATCCGAACATAACATTTCTACTTTTCAGACCCTATAGTGGTACCGGTGATGACTCGGAGAGGTTTTTTGATCATGAATTGTGGACAACACATTGATCATCCTTTTGTGGATATTGTTGCATTCGGGTAATGAATAGAGTTAATCCGAACACAACATATCTTCTACTTTTCAGACCTTAGTGGTATTCGAGATGTCGGGGGATGGTATAAGCGTTGAGGACAGCTCCATATTTTCAGAGGAGGGGTAGGTGCTTTCTCTTGCTCACCTCTCGTTGTCAGCGTACAATACACATATTTTGCGTATATAAAGAATGACTAATCTGAGAGGTTTTGTTTTGGTGATCGTAAATGATCGTTTTTTATAGATGCTGTTGTGTTCGGGAGATCGGTAGAGTTGAGCCGATCGCAACAGGTAAAGTTTTGTGATCGTATATTGTGGGATACACAATGATCGTTTTTTGTTATAGATGCTGCCGTGTTCGGGAAATCGGTAGAGTTGAGCCGATCACAACAGGTCTGGTTTTGTGATCATATATTGTGTGGTACACAATGATCGTTTTTATAGATGCTGTGGTGCTCGGAAAATTGCTGGTGTGGAGCCGGTCACGACAGATCTTGTTTTTTGCACGCCCTTGTGGTGTGGCAATTTTGATGCACATATTTTTGCGCGATTTTTAGGCAAGAATAGTTAACCTTAGCTGGGTTAGACTGACGGCCGGATACACGGGTGCGGATGACAACACCTGAACAAAAATAAGCCTTGGTTAAAACATGGATTTTACGTTACGGAGTAATCCTAAATAGTTATCGACATTTGGAGAGAACAGGACAACCCTGGACCGCATGATGGTTGCATGAACTTCTGTCCTGGACTCATTGCTAAGAAATGATTACTTACTGAAGAAATAGGGAAGAAAGATTTTATGGGTAGTCCAATTATGTTTTGTATATATTTTTGTTAGTTTTATTTTATAACTAGCTGTACCCGCGGCTTCGCACGCGTGGTCTTTTCTTTAGGTTCAAAGTACCATAATGTGCTATTCCAGGACCAATATGCCAACATTTGATCAAAATTTATTTAGCCGTCAAAAATACTTTTATCAATTGCTCGGCTCACCAGATTGAGATACCAATTACACCAGTTTTTAAATCAAACCAGCTATCTAACAATGAAAACCACATTGCAATCGGTCCAATAATTTTTACATGATGCGTGAACAAACAAACCTACAGACAAACATCCAGAGGGACACGATTAAAAAAAAACATGTTCAATACCCTTTTTAAGCACCCAATCGCATTTTTTATCTTCTTTTTATAGCCTTTTTCGTACCTATTGCTTTATTATAAGTATAGATATATGACTGTGTCAATTTGCATCCAAAAATCCGTCCAGTAGTTTCAGCGTGATACGTTTTCTTTTTAATAACTTTCAACACTTATATTGTGGAAACAACCTATATTACAAAAATTGAAGGAATTCATTAGTTTCGCACAGAAACTACTGAATTAATTAAAAAAAACTTACTAACTTACTTATTGTTTTACTTTTTATTTCAAAATAAAAAATAAAACAGCTTTGGCTTCAGTAGGTATCGAAATAGAGAACCATCCAAAAAATATTATTTATTACTTAAATATTAATATAACTTTGACCCATATCCCACAGAAGCCCTTTTTTACGGGATAAAAAGTATCCATAATTTTCACCTATCTTATAAACTATGTCTGTGCCAAGTTGCATCAACATTCGTCCAATAGTTTCAGCGTGCTACGTGTTCTTTGAAATAATTTAATTAATTAATTAAATAATTTTTCACCCCTATCCTGCAGGAACTCTTTAATTTTTCGGGATGAAAAGTATCCAATGCCCTACCTCGAAGTATGAACTAAAATCATACCAAATTTTATTTGAATTATGTGAGTATTTTCAGCGCTGCCAAGGTACAGATACACAGACGGACAGACAGACAGACAAAAATTTAAAAATACAGTTTTGGCTTTAGTATTGAATGTAGAACAGCCTCCAAAAAGTTACAAATATCTTCAATTTACAGAATTTGGGACATGACCCAGCAGGAACTCTTAATTTTTTCGGGTTTTTTTTTGTCCTCAATTTTGTAAACTATGACTGTGCCAAGTTGCAACAAAATCCTTCCAGTAGTTTCAGCGTGATACGAGTTCTTTTAAATAAATTTCTACGCCTATCCTGCGGGAACCCTTTAATTTTTCGGGATTAAATATGTCCTACCTCGTAGTATGAACTCAAATCATACCAAGTTTCATTTAAATTCATTCAGTAGTTTCGGCGTGATGCCTAGCCAAGATACAGACAGACAGACAGACATATAGACAAAAATGAAAAAAAAACTGTTTTGGCTTCAGAATCGAATATAGTACCCTACAAAATAAAATTTCAAAATATCTTCAATGTACAGAATTGGACCCGTTACAGTTTTATTATAAATATATATATGCGCAGAGTAATTTGATATCAACCGGACAGTAGGCAATTCAGCAGACAGACAACTTCCAGTCGTAACTCGTAAGGATTTGAGAGCTGGAGGTCGTGCTGAGGCAAAGCGTTAGCGCTTTGCCTCAGCACGAAGCTAGTGTGAGCCAAATTCGAAAAGTTCACAGATTTGAATTTAGCGGAACGCTTGGTTGCAGTGAATGAAATGCTTGCGTGTTTTAAGGACAATCAGCGCCATCTAGTTTAATCGGAGGCAGAACTTTGATTCGTTTAATTTATGCGCTGGAGTTGTTGCGCAGCATCTGGCAAAGATTTGATGCTGGCTTTCTAATAATCTTTGATGCTGGTAAATTATGTAGTGTCTTTTTTGTTCTTATTGCTTTATTATAAGTACAGATACTACGCTCTCTTGTGTAGAGGTTCTACAATAAAAATACTTACGCCGTGTTAAGGAAGTAGGATACTCCATTGTGCTATACCTACTCGTTCCTTAATATCGAACCATCTCGATTACCTCAGCTTTCAATCATAAAAACCGCACCTAAATCAAACCATTCGTTTGGAAGCTACGATTCTCTCCACTTTTTCTCACCTCCTCCCTCCCCCTCCCCATATAGCTAAGAACCATCACAATCACATTAGCTTTCAACAAAAAAAAAACACCCACACACTCACACACATACAGTGATACACACCCTAAACTTATAACACCCGTCTCTTTGTTCGGGGGTTAAAAAATGTAAAAATAACGCATAAAATATGTAAACGCTATCAATTATGGAATAAAAAAAACTAAAAGCGCGTGGTTTCGATCCACGGACGTCTGAATTAGACTTCCGCGCATGTTAACCGCTCGGCCACTTGTGACGTGACGCGGACAACGAAATTTGGTACCGTTCTTTAAACGGATGTTTTATTACATTAATTTAACACAAACTTTGGACCCTTATCCCTTAAAAATCCTTTATTTTTTCGGGAGTAAAAGTACTCTAAATTTTAACAAATAATATAAACTTTGTTACATCAAAATCCGTCCAGTAGTTTGAGCGTGATACCGTGTTCTTTTAAATAACTTACAACCCTTATCCTGCAGGAACCCTTTATTTTTTTGGGATAAAAAGTATTCTAAATGTTAATCCATAACATCAGCAATAATTCTGCCAAGTTGTATCAAAATCCGTCTGGTAGTTTCAGCGTGATGCGTGTTCAAAGAAACAGACAGACAGACAGAAAGACAGACAAAAAAAATCCTTTTTGCACTCCATATCGATTTTGAAGTTTATCTCAATTATAATTTTCAAAATATATTTAATGTACAGATTTAGCCCAGTTACAGTTTTATTATAGTATAGATGGCGACCGGTGTCAGGACAACCCTGGACCGCAAGGGGTTATTGATAAGATTTGGATTTCTTGTTCTAGGTTTAGGTCAGCCAACTTAGAATCTCTGTATTAGAATATAGGATAGCCCGGACGAGACAGGATATTTTTTGGCGTGCAGAACATTGGTCCTGGCTGATGGAATAAATTAGGAATGTCAATCTCGATAAGGTAATAATGTTTCGAAATGGGGTAATCACTCATGTGACATGTATTATCTAAAGTGCATAAATTGTGTCAATATTTGGCATGTTACTTTGATCGAAATTTAACACAGAACTTTAGGAGACTGGGCTAGGTATTTGGATATTTTAGTCAGGCATATTATTTTATTTTGTTTAAAAACATATTTGATCCTAGTTCAGCATGTTATTTTTTTATGTAGTTTTTAACAAACGAGCGCAGAGGCGGTTTTTTCTGGTAACCCCTATAATAAAAAGCCTAATTACCAGTAACAGCGGGTTTTCCACTCAATACTTTTTTTACAAGGGGATAAGGGAGTATGAATGCTTGCTAATGGTAGCATAAGTGCCAACAGCTAAATGTTCGGTACTGTGTCTATATAGGTTGTTTAAAAGGAAAGTGAATGCTCACAATTTAGGTGTGCAGCAGGACTTATGGTATGAAAGAAGGATATATATATATATATATATATATATATATATATATATATATATATATATATATATATATTGACTTACTTACTGACGATACTTGATTTGTAGTGATTGATTTGTGTCAGGGATTTTGTAAATAAAAGGAGTGCAATGTAAATGAGTAAATTGATAGTTTTCACGAATAGATTCACCCGAATGGATTGGCATTATAAGTAAATGATTAGGAACCACATAGGAGGAAATATGCTAAAATAAATAATAATAATAATAATATATTGTACCCGGTTGAAATATCAACTTTTTTTCATTTGTATTTTTAGGTTTAGAGAAATGTTTGTTGGTAAATTTTGAGTTCCAGGATTGGAATTATAGTTAACTTTCGGCCTGCGCCTGCAGCAGTGAACTTAGAATTATAGTTAACTTTCGGCCTGCGCCTGCAGCAGTGAACTTAGAATTATAGTTAACTTTCGGCCTGCGCCTGCAGCAGTGAACTTAGAATTATAGTTAACTTTCGGTTTGCGCCTGCAGCAGTGAACTTAGAATTATAGTTAACTTTCGGCCTGCGCCTGCAGCAGTGAACTTAGAATTACAATATTCTGTTGGAGAATTTGGTCATTTTGTTTTTTTTAATGTTTTCGTTGTTCGATAAAGGTTGCGTTTCAGAGTTCGTTTGATTTAATATATTTTGTTCAGGGGTTGCAGATTTGCAGTATACCCAAAAAGACCAATATATGTTGAACTGCTGACCACTGTCTGTCTAAGTTTTTACTAGCCTAGGATACTGCAGTTCTAATGTAGATTCATATCGTACAGGCAAGAACATTTTGTAATAATATTTGAGTATTTAAATCTTATGATAATAATTAGCTGTGTAGATTATATTTTTGATGCAGAACAAACTTAGTTAAGTGAAAAAATACTTCTGTTTGAATTCCTCAGTAAAGGGGAGAGAACCAAGCTTTGATAACATATATGTGTTTTTTTTAATTCTGTAATAAAGCCCTTTGTTATTGAATTAACCAACTTGTTTTAATTATCTCGCCTTTACCTGAGAAGGAGGTCCGTTTCCTTAACCGGGCAACGGTCTTTCAACCTACCTACCTACACCCACTTTAGCATAGTCAATTAAAGCCTGTTCTTACATTTACCTGTAGCAATTAGTGATTGGAAAGTGGTATTTACAACTTTTAAGCATTCTTTATTATTGTTCTAGGTATGGGAAAAACATTTCCATCAGTATTACAAAATACTCAAAAATTGCCATTGGATATAGATACTGCCTGTAATGATATCATAATTGACAAAGATGGTTCCGATAACGAAGATTTGTCGCCAAATGAAAGTGATCATGAATATAAACCTGAGAGTAAACGCAGACGCCTTGTATCATCATCATCAAGCGGATCATCCTCAACGTCCTCAAGTGTGATTCTTCATCAAGCTCAAGCTCCTCCTCTAGTAGTTCTTGTAGCACCAATGCAAACAGTAACTATAGAATAGAAAGTCCTTACGTGGTGAGAGCAAATACGTCTCGTGAGTTCATAGATGGAGGTCTTACTATTGCAGAACTTCATCGTATGTACAAGGAGCAACGGACATCTTCAAATAAAGAAGCAGCCACGTACGATACATACGCTCGTATATTTAACACATAATTTAATATTTCTTTTTTCTGTCCAAAGAAAGACCTGTGCGATCTTTGCGAGTCTTTTAAAAATGCCGATGAAGAAAGACCTGTGCGATCTTTGCGAGTCTTTTAAAAATGCCGATGAAGAAAGACCTGTGCGATCTTTGCGAGTCTTTTAAAAATGCCGATGAAGAAGGTAAAAAGAAAATAGAACACAACTTTCAAGATAACCATTATATTTTGTTTTTTTTTTTGTATTTAAAACAAAAAGAGCTAAGCCGAAAAAAGAGTCGAATGATACAGCATTGTGTGTGGAACCAGGGAGTAATCTAATTGTTGCAATTTACGACTTGCAAGCAGTAATGCCAGTGCTAATTGGAGAATCGTCAGCATTTTTTTTACAGATCAAAACTCAATTGCTTTAATGTCACGGTAACTTGATAGAACGTAACAAATTTAACAAAATTGTCCATACGAGTGATTTTGCTTACAATTTTTTTTCAGATAGCGGACATAAGGCAACATCATGCTATTTTTGCCATGAAGGCCTAGGTAACCGAGGCGCTATTGAAATTGGGACTTGCGTGTATAAGTTCCTGCAAAAAGTAGCCCATGACAATCCAAATTGTGACGTTAGATTTTATTCCGACAATTATTGTGGTCAACAAAAGAACAGAAAGAGTTTTGAAATTTAGATACTTAGATTTTATTTAGAGGTTGAATTTTTCATAGGTATTACTGACCTACTGACAGTACTCTAGTCTTTTATCACAGCATCAGATTCTACTCTAGGTAGATAAATCCTAAATTTCGTATTACTATACAGACTCGGGTTTTCTGCCAATATATTCTTCGCTTATTCTCATGTATATAGTCCACCACGACTATAGAACGCATTCATTTTAATATAATTTATAATTCTGTAATATGCTTTCAGTTTTTTTATGGCTATGTATTACTTCGTAGTCAAAACATTGCCAATAAATTCGATAACGCACAAGTTCTTAATACGTGGCCGCACCCACAACGAAGGCGATAGTGCCCATTCAATAATTGAAAAGTCATTTAAAAGGGCAAATAAATCTGGCCCCATATATACGCCAGACCACTACATACAGTTGATAAGAAACGCAAAAAAGACCGGGAAGCCTTTCATTGTGCACGAATTAAATTACAACGATTCTTTGATCTGAAAGTATTTTCTTTGATAAGAAATAGGACTGAACACTGCAACGATAAAATTATCTGAGGTCAAACTTATTCGGTTTACCCACACTGAAGTTTATACGTATAAGACGCATTACGATGAAGATTGGACTCAAGTGGATTGCAAAATCATAAAAGGGCGATTTTCCATTATGAGGAGATCAATTAACGAGGTGACTTTGAAGTCGGCATACGCTTCAAAGATTAGTGTTGCTGAGCGAAAGAAGGACTTGCTGCATAAACCAATATTGTTCCCAAATTCTACGAAGGATTTTATAAGGCTATTTTAAATATTTTACGTAAAGTCAACCAAATTCGTTTTTGATTTATTAGTAGGTACAAGTACAATCCAAGATCTGTAGCAAGAAGCTCTTTAGTAGTAGGTAACCTAGGCAGTACTATTTTAAATTAAAATAATGTGATTAAAAAAGTCTGATATTACTACGGTTCCTAGTTATTATAAGTGAAAGTTTGATTTCTAAAAATGTAATATAAGTGGTAATAAAGTGTACTTTTTTTTATTGCACCATCAATACAATACAAAACTGCCAAACAATGAAAATCTTAGCACAAGAACAACGTAAATGTACATTGTAATTTTTTTATTGGTATATTTGGGGATTAATAACAATAATATTTCAAACTTTATGTAATCTGTTAACAAGGTTAACATTTAAATCATTATTTAATCTCCAAAAACAACGAAGATACGCAAACAAAAAATAGATATTGTTCTTTTAATCTTTATTTGCGTTTCCTACTAAACTATGTTTTCTGCAATAACGTCCTTGCACCGGATGTGCGACATGTTCTAGGACGCCCGCGCCGTACATCCCGCAGCGAACATTTTGTTGCTAACGGTTGCAGAATCACGTATCTCGAAAATCTTCATAAAGTGAGATATGTCAAATAAAATTTTCAGGAAAATCAATTCCTATATTTGTTCAAAGAAAACTGCACGCTCATGTCTCAAATTATATTCTTTCTATTTATTATAATCAACACAATTAATATAAGTAATAAAATTTATTAGTTATTAATAAACTCACAAAACGTTTGTTCACAATGACGCTGCATCTAGATATGCCGTGTGTGTGTGTGTGTGTGTGTGTGTGTTTCTGTAATGTGCGTAGTTTAGCCGGTACAGGGGGCCTCAATCCCGTGTGAGGACTGAGGGCCAGAGTTTTCCGCTCACAGCTCGCTTATTTAACTTTCACAATACTTTTAGGATGTTTACTGAAACCTAGGTAAGTACAGTTTCAAAGATTTTTGCATTTGGACCCTCACACCACACGCACACGATATACCGCGATGACGCCTGGTATATCTGTCCCTACCAAGGTCTCTCAACTGGTAGGGATAAGTGGAAAAAATTACAGATCTACCGGTTGTGTAAATGTAATAATAGATCTACCGGTTGTGTAAATGTAATAATAATATGTATTTTATTTATTTTTATAGTAGGGATAAGTGAACTTAGAGTTTCCACCACACAACCGGTAGATCTAAGTGGGTTTTTATCCACTTGTGGCGTAGCAACGCCTCTAAATAAATATATTCAAATATATTCAAATACTTATATACTTCGTAACATTACATACATTCATATTAATTAACATATAATATATCGATTTACCCACAGTGGTGAACCCGACGTGATATGAACACGCAACCTTCTACCTACACTACTAATTTCACTTATACCTACCAGTAGGGACACCAGGGTAGGGACAGATGCACCAGGCGCACGAAAACATGACAAGCAACCAGTTGAATAACGAATAAAGCGAACAAACTGTATAATGTTTACACACATAATTAGTACCACGCACTAGGGACCCGCCGCATGCGGCGCGCGCTACCAACATGCAAGACGCGCCAGGATACGAACCCGGGATAGCAGCAGCAAGCAGCGCAGTACTGCTGTATGTTGTTCAGACTTCACACACAGATGCATCGCCGGTGCTGTTGCGAGGCGGGGGTTTTGTAAATACTCATTATCGGACGCTGAACAAAATGCCATCCAACGTCATTAGATACAATACTCCGCTCCGACACGATTCGTTACAAGCGGAGGTAATATTGTGCTGATACCGTCACGCAAGCGGCGACGTTACAATACTCCGCTCCGACACGATTCGTTACAAGCGGAGGTAATATTGTGCTGATACCGTCACGCAAGCGGCGACGTTACAATACTCCGCTCCGACACGATTCGTTACAAGCGGAGGTAATATTGTGCTGATACCGTCACGCTAGCGGCGACGTTACAATACTCCGCTCCGACCCGATTCGTTACAAGCGGAGGTAATATTATGCTGATACCGTCACGCTAGCGGCGACGTTACAATACTCCGCTCCGACACGATTCGTTACAAGCGGAGGTAATATTGTGCTGATACCGTCACGCTAGCGGCGACGTTACAATACTCCGCTCCGACACGATTCGTTACAAGCGGAGGTAATATTGTGCTGATACCGTCACGCTAGCGGCGACGTTACAATACTCCGCTCCGACACGATTCGTTACAAGCGGAGGTAATATTGTTCTGATACCGTCACGCAAGCGGCGACGTTACAATACTCCGCTCCGACACGATTCGTTACAAGCGGAGGTAATATTGTGCTGATACCGTCACGCTAGCGGCGACGTTACAATACTCCGCTCCGACACGATTCGTTACAAGCGGAGGTAATATTGTGCTGATACCGTCACGCTAGCGGCGACGTTACAATACTCCGCTCCGACACGATTCGTTACAAGCGGAGGTAATATTGTGCTGATACCGTCACGCTAGCGGCGACGTTACAATACTCCGCTCCGACACGATTCGTTACAAGCGAAGGTAATATTGTGCTGATACCGTCACGCTAGCGGCGACGTTACAATACTCCGCTCCGACACGATTCGTTACAAGCGGAGGTAATATTGTGCTGATACCGTCACGCTAGCGGCGACGTTACAATACTCCGCTCCGACACGATTCGTTACAAGCGGAGGTAATATTGTGCTGATACCGTCACGCTAGCGGCGACGTTACAATACTCCGCTCCGACACGATTCGTTACAAGCGGAGGTAATATTGTTCTGATACCGTCACGCAAGCGGCGACGTTACAATACTCCGCTCCGACACGATTCGTTACAAGCGGAGGTAATATTGTGCTGATACCGTCACGCAAGCGGCGACGTTACAATACTCCGCTCCGACACGATTCGTTACAAGCGGAGGTAATATTGTGCTGATACCGTCACGCAAGCGGCGACGTTACAATACTCCGCTCCGACACGATTCGTTACAAGCGGAGGTAATATTGTGCTGATACCGTCACGCAAGCGGCGACGTTACAATACTCCGCTCCGACACGATTCGTTACAAGCGGAGGTAATATTGTGCTGATACCGTCACGCAAGCGGCGACGTTACAATACTCCGCTCCGACACGATTCGTTACAAGCGGAGGTAATATTGTGCTGATACCGTCACGCAAGCGGCGACGTTACAATACTCCGCTCCGACACGATTCGTTACAAGCGGAGGTAATATTATCGTGATCCGTCACGCTAGCGGGCGACGTTACAATTAAACCACAGACTGCAACATTATTCTGACAGTCGCTTCAAAATTCAAAGTTGTTTAGTAAACGACAAGATCACGGTCGGAATTATCAGTGTGACATAGATTTATATAGCTGTAAGCATACAAAAACATTAATTTTGGCACCAATTAATACTGTATGCCTTTATTGCTTTGTATGTACATTGTATATAGTGGTTGTTTTGTATGTGTATGTACTTTGTATGTACATTGTACGTAGTGGTTGTTTTGTATGTGTATGTACTTTGTATGTACATTGTACGTAGTGGTTGTTTTGTATGTGTATGTACTTTGTATGTACATAGTGGTTGTTTTGTATGTGTATGTACTTTGTATGTACATTGTACGTAGTGGTTGTTTTGTATGTGTATGTACTTTGTATGTACATTGTACATAGTGGTTGTTTTGAAACACTTATTCTTAGTGTTGTAGCAATCAAGAATATTATCTAGCTAGTTTCTAAATCTAATTTAATTCATTTAATCATGAATTCATTTCTAATCATTTAATTCATTAAACAGAAGGCCCTTCGGAGGAACTTGCGTGACAAACATAACTTTAAATTGCAAAGTACTAAATATTTTGACTAGACGCAACGTGCTGTGTTCCGGCGCTCCACAACTAGGATTCAGTACAAGAATAACTATCCTTTCTTTGTGTACAATATTATTAATATGACAATAATTAATTAATTATGTTAAAATATGTATAATTATCTGATCTGAAGAGATTCTAGCTCTTGTCGTATAGGCTAAGTCAACTGAATACCTACATTGTAAAAACTGTTACTCAAATCATTTCCTGAAGGTTATTCTTTCGTTATTACGAGAGCAGCCATCGGCAACTTACATGTTATAACTAGGGATGGCAAGAGCACCATTCAGCCAACCAAAATAAATTAATTTATCATTCAAGCTAGTTATTGGTAGCAACCCTGTGTAAAAAGCAGCTCTATTTCTAAGTTCAAACATAATACATAAATTCACAGCAAAAATAAAACACTGAAGAGTTACATTTTCAATTTGTAGTTGCTGGACGACCCAACCTCCTCACTATTGATTGTTAAATTGTTGGACGACCCAACCTCCTCACTATTGATTGTTAAATTGTTATTACATGTCAATTTCAATATTAAGTGTTAACATTCGTACTTATTAATTATGTTTGGTAAGTTATAAAAAACATTAGAGTATAGGAAAAAACAATATTATGTCTATTATTTAAAATAATATTCACAATTTACATTAAAAAAACTTTACAAACTAGTTTGTAGTTAATTTATTAGTTTATATCATAGTTAACAATAAACAGAATTATCCCCTTAGAACCTTAATAATAAATCCGTTGATATACTTATTTCAACATACAGGTACGCAATTCGCTAAATTATATTATTACAATATTCACAGATCAGCGAGAACAATATAATTTTGTGTTAGTTCCACAGAAAGTTGGTGCATAAATAGAACCTATACTAATTACCACAGTGAGTTAATTTCCTAGCTACCAAGTTTAGTTGTTTCAACATGACATCAGGGCGGCATCAGTCCGCTGGATGAGATGCAGATGAGGACAGGATATGTGCGTAGCTTCATTCACGCAGGCGAGGACACGTAGCTGTCGTTTTGCATTTGTGTGCACCTTTACAATAACTGTAATGATGTAGAGATACATCTCTACATCATTACGGTTATTGTGTGTGCTAACCTGAACTTGTGTGTGCTGCTTGCGAGGAACTGTGCTCTGTTGGTTTCCGCAGTGAGGAGCGCCACGGCCGTGCCGTCCTGTGCCTACGCCTTGGCCGGCTCCTTCTCAGCCTTCTTCTTGTCGCCGTCCTTGAACAGCAGCGGCGTCATGCCGAGGAAGCAGCCCAGAGTGATGCCGAGCACTCGCCCCTGGAAGGAAAACAGGGTTTCAAACTGTTGTTACAGCCCGATTCAAACTTAAGAGGACAGGCGCTTGTCGCGTTCTTAATCGAGCAAAGTAGGTATTTAGTACATGTATTGCTATCTCCACCTCCTGCTCCTTCCCCTACAGGTGCGACAGAGAGAGTTTCTGCTCGTGAGTTATAGTATTAGTAATTGATAGAATTGGTGTTTTGGCGGAAAGCAATTTCCATCCCCTAAATTGTAGTGAAATCTTATGTTATTAGTGTCAATCGCTTGAATAGAATATAATCTACGCGCACCTATACGTATGTTATTAGTGTCAATCGCTTGAATATAATATAATCTACGCGCACCTATACGTATGTTATTAGTGTCAATCGCTTGAATATAATATAATCTACGCGCACCTATACGTATGTTATTAGTGTTAATCGCTTGAATAGAATATAATCTACGCGCACCTATACGTATGTTATTAGTGTCAATCGCTTGAATATAATATAATCTACGCGCACCTATACGTATGTTATTAGTGTCAATCGCTTGAATAGAATATAATCTACGCGCACCTATACGTATGTTATTAGTGTCAATCGCTTGAATATAATATAATCTACGCGCACCTATACGTATGTTATTAGTGTTAATCGCTTGAATAGAATATAATCTACGCGCACCTATACGTATGTTATTAGTGTCAATCGCTTGAATATAATATAATCTACGCGCACCTATACGTATGTTATTAGTGTTAATCGCTTGAATAGAATATAATCTACGCGCACCTATACGTATGTTATTAGTGTTAATCGCTTGAATATAATATAATCTACGCGCACCTATACGTATGTTATTAGTGTTAATCGCTTGAATAGAATATAATCTACGCGCACCTATACGTATGTTATTAGTGTCAATCGCTTGAATATAATATAATCTACGCGCACCTATACGTATGTTATTAGTGTTAATCGCTTGAATAGAATATAATCTACGCGCACCTATACGTATGTTATTAGTGTTAATCGCTTGAATATAATATAATCTACGCGCACCTATACGTATGTTATTAGTGTTAATCGCTTGAATAGAATATAATCTACGCGCACCTATACGTATGTTATTAGTGTCAATCGCTTGAATAGAATATAATCTACGCGCACCTATACGTATGTTATTAGTGTCAATCGCTTGAATATAATATAATCTACGCGCACCTATACGTATGTTATTAGTGTTAATCGCTTGAATAGAATATAATCTACGCGCACCTATACGTATGTTATTAGTGTTAATCGCTTGAATAGAATATAATCTACGCGCACCTATACGTATGTTATTAGTGTCAATCGCTTGAATAGAATATAATCTACGCGCACCTATACGTATGTTATTAGTGTCAATCGCTTGAATATAATATAATCTACGCGCACCTATACGTATGTTATTAGTGTCAATCGCTTGAATAGAATATAATCTACGCGCACCTATACGTATGTTATTAGTGTCAATCGCTTGAATAGAATATAATCTACGCGCACCTATACGTATGTTATTAGTGTCAATCGCTTGAATAGAATATAATCTACGCGCACCTATACGTATGTTATTAGTGTCAATCGCTTGAATAGAATATAATCTACGCGCACCTATACGTATGTTATTAGTGTCAATCGCTTGAATAGAATATAATCTACGCGCACCTATACGTATGTTATTAGTGTCAATCGCTTGAATAGAATATAATCTACGCGCACCTATACGTATGTTATTAGTGTCAATCGCTTGAATAGAATATAATCTACGCGCACCTATACGTATGTTATTAGTGTCAATCGCTTGAATAGAATATAATCTACGCGCACCTATACGTATGTTATTAGTGTCAATCGCTTGAATAGAATATAATCTACGCGCACCTATACGTATGTTATTAGTGTCAATCGCTTGAATAGAATATAATCTACGCGCACCTATACGTATGTTATTAGTGTTAATCGCTTGAATAGAATATAATCTACGCGCACCTATACGTATGTTATTAGTGTCAATCGCTTGAATAGAATATAATCTACGCGCACCTATACGTATGTTATTAGTGTCAATCGCTTGAATAGAATATAATCTACGCGCACCTATACGTATGTTATTAGTGTTAATCGCTTGAATAGAATATAATCTACGCGCACCTATACGTATGTTATTAGTGTCAATCGCTTGAATAGAATATAATCTACGCGCACCTATACGTATGTTATTAGTGTCAATCGCTTGAATAGAATATAATCTACGCGCACCTATACGTATGTTATTAGTGTCAATCGCTTGAATAGAATATAATCTACGCGCACCTATACGTATGTTATTAGTGTCAATCGCTTGAATATAATATAATCTACGCGCACCTATACGTATGTTATTAGTGTTAATCGCTTGAATAGAATATAATCTACGCGCACCTATACGTATGTTATTAGTGTCAATCGCTTGAATAGAATATAATCTACGCGCACCTATACGTATGTTATTAGTGTCAATCGCTTGAATAGAATATAATCTACGCGCACCTATACGTATGTTATTAGTGTCAATCGCTTGAATAGAATATAATCTACGCGCACCTATACGTATGTTATTAGTGTTAATCGCTTGAATAGAATATAATCTACGCGCACCTATACGTATGTTATTAGTGTCAATCGCTTGAATAGAATATAATCTACGCGCACCTATACGTATGTTATTAGTGTTAATCGCTTGAATAGAATATAATCTACGCGCACCTATACGTATGTTATTAGTGTCAATCGCTTGAATAGAATATAATCTACGCGCACCTATACGTATGTTATTAGTGTTAATCGCTTGAATAGAATATAATCTACGCGCACCTATACGTATGTTATTAGTGTCAATCGCTTGAATAGAATATAATCTACGCGCACCTATACGTATGTTATTAGTGTCAATCGCTTGAATAGAATATAATCTACGCGCACCTATACGTATGTTATTAGTGTTAATCGCTTGAATATAATATAATCTACGCGCACCTATACGTATGTTATTAGTGTCAATCGCTTGAATAGAATATAATCTACGCGCACCTATACGTATGTTATTAGTGTCAATCGCTTGAATAGAATATAATCTACGCGCACCTATACGTATGTTATTAGTGTCAATCGCTTGAATAGAATATAATCTACGCGCACCTATACGTATGTTATTAGTGTCAATCGCTTGAATATAATATAATCTACGCGCACCTATACGTATGTTATTAGTGTTAATCGCTTGAATAGAATATAATCTACGCGCACCTATACGTATGTTATTAGTGTTAATCGCTTGAATAGAATATAATCTACGCGCACCTATACGTATGTTATTAGTGTCAATCGCTTGAATAGAATATAATCTACGCGCACCTATACGTATGTTATTAGTGTCAATCGCTTGAATAGAATATAATCTACGCGCACCTATACGTATGTTATTAGTGTTAATCGCTTGAATAGAATATAATCTACGCGCACCTATACGTATGTTATTAGTGTCAATCGCTTGAATAGAATATAATCTACGCGCACCTATACGTATGTTATTAGTGTTAATCGCTTGAATAGAATATAATCTACGCGCACCTATACGTATGTTATTAGTGTCAATCGCTTGAATAGAATATAATCTACGCGCACCTATACGTATGTTATTAGTGTCAATCGCTTGAATAGAATATAATCTACGCGCACCTATACGTATGTTATTAGTGTTAATCGCTTGAATAGAATATAATCTACGCGCACCTATACGTATGTTATTAGTGTCAATCGCTTGAATAGAATATAATCTACGCGCACCTATACGTATGTTATTAGTGTTAATCGCTTGAATATAATATAATCTACGCGCACCTATACGTATGTTATTAGTGTCAATCGCTTGAATAGAATATAATCTACGCGCACCTATACGTATGTTATTAGTGTCAATCGCTTGAATAGAATATAATCTACGCGCACCTATACGTATGTTATTAGTGTTAATCGCTTGAATATAATATAATCTACGCGCACCTATACGTATGTTATTAGTGTTAATCGCTTGAATATAATATAATCTACGCGCACCTATACGTATGTTATTAGTGTTAATCGCTTGAATAGAATATAATCTACGCGCACCTATACGTATGTTATTAGTGTCAATCGCTTGAATAGAATATAATCTACGCGCACCTATACGTATGTTATTAGTGTTAATCGCTTGAATATAATATAATCTACGCGCACCTATACGTATGTTATTAGTGTCAATCGCTTGAATAGAATATAATCTACGCGCACCTATACGTTTCATTTTTATACAGTAAGTTCTTTGTTTTTGTAAAGGAGCATTTTCAATTTGTAGTATTCCAGACAAAAGACTTGTTATTTCGTTTCCATGGCAACCACAGACCATTATGTGATGGCGACCGTTCCTTGCAGTGCGTAATCAATATTTTCCAGTTTTCCCGTGGAAACTTACAATTTTCGGGGATAAAAAGTATCCCATGTTTTATTCCAGGGTATAAGCTATCTCCATTCTAAATTTCATCAAAATCCGTCTAGCGGTTATCGCGTGAAAGCTCCCCAAACAAACAAACAAACAGACAACGTTTCACTTTTATATATTGGTATGGATTTTCATTTTTTATAAATATTTATGTATTTGATATTGATATATATTAGTAGGTATATTATAATAGATATAAATAAATAAATATATATATATATATATAAATAATAATACGTAGGAGTGTTGTCAAAGTTTGGATAAGGTTATTTAAGTGACTTAACACCATATTTTAAAAAATAGGTAAAGATTTAGCGCGTCGGATATCGAGCGGCAGTGCATTCCACAGTAGGACCGCTTGTATTGTAAAGATTTAGCGCGTCGGATATCGAGCGGCAGTGCATTCCACAGTCGGACCGCTTGTATTGTAAAGATTTAGCGCGTCGGATATCGAGCGGCAGTGCATTCCACAGTCGGACCGCTTGTATTGTAAAGATTTAGCGCGTCGGATATCGAGCGGCAGTGCATTCCACAGTCGGACCGCTTGTATTGTAAAGGATTTACTAAAGAACTCGGAAGTGTGGATAGGGATTTTAAGTTGGTGTCCTGGAAGAGCGTAACGAATGGCAGTGTGAAGGTGGATGAACTATTTTAGTTATAGTGGGGTGGAAGGAATAAATAGGAGACCATAGAGCAGAGAAAGGATATGTGCATTCCAGCGAAAACGAATGGGTAACCATTGCAACTTTTTGTAAAATTTGGAAATTGGTCATATAGTATCACATCCATAAGTTTAAGTTTGTTTACTGGAAACGACCATTCTTTTTTTTTTTACAAAAATGGTAAATTGAATAAACATTGGTTTAATTGAAAAGTTGGTTTTAACACTTGAAAAAAGTTTAAGTAGGTACATGTTTTTTTTTCTGTTAGTAAGGTGTGTTACCTCCACGTGCCCTTATCACTGATTCTAATTGTGCCGCGTACACCTGATTAGGATTATTAAACCCATTCTTGTGAAGTTGCTATTCTTAGTGCTGCCACTGTATTTCTCGCATATACTCTTTTACTAGCTCTTTTTAAATTGTCCCAAACGTGCTCAATCGAATTAAGATCCGGGCTGCGTGCTGGCCAATTCATGGTACGTATCCCAACCTCTTCGCAATATTGTCGAACTTGTGCGGCCGGGCATTATCTTGCATAAGAGTAAAAAAAAAAGCTATGAATCCCATGTAGGGTACCACGTGATCTTCTAAAATCTCTGTTATATAGCGATGTGCCGTCAAACCCCTCCGTTACAGTTTTACCTAACCATGTCAATGAACACAATTTCTATACGCCCGTTCATCGATATGCCGATCGAGACCATACACGAACCGCCTCCAGAATGAACACGCTCCTCAATGTAACTTTGAGCAGTACTCTCCCCACGTCGACGATAGACTCTTCTGCGACCATCTGCACCACATAAACATGTCCTACACTCATCGGTGAATAATACGAAGGCCCATTGCTCTTCAGACCAGTTTAGGTGTTCACGCGCAAATCTTAAGCGAGCTTGTCTGTGAACTGCAGTCAACTTTGGACCATTTGCTGGTCTAAAAAGGGTGATCCATTCAAATAAAATCATTTTATTTGTCAGAATGTAGGCAAATAGTTGAAGATGTTAGTTTAAATATACAATTTCCGTTATACATTCTCACCATTAGGCATGCAAATTATTAAATTATATACAATAAAAAATAAAATTTCAATATGGTTAAATTAAAATGTCTTACAATAAAATAAAATTCAAGTCAAAATAAAATACCTATTCCAAAATAATATTTACCATTGATCATATAAATTAATTTAAATACAGTTCAAATTATTACCATTAAGAAAATCATTAATCGTATAATAACGTTTGTCAACAAGAAATAACTTTAATTTATGTTTGAAGCTTATTAAATTACATTTCTTTATGCTCTTTGGCAATTTATTATATATATTCTCAGCCATACAAAATACACTGTTATGCATTAGCGATGTATTGAACGGTCTAAAGAAGAGTCTGTCTTTGTTTCTCATATTGAACCTGTGAGCTTCATTGAATGAATGAAAATATCCGAGGCTGTTCTTCACAAATAGCGCAACCTCATAGATATAGATGCATGGTACCATCAATATTTTCAATAATCTGAAATGTGGTCGGCAACTATATTTGGGCTGTATATGAGCTATTGCTCTAACACACCTTTTTTGGGCCAAGAATACGTCCTGTCTATTAGTTGAATTGGCCCAAAAAATTACCCCATACCTTAATGCTGAAGCAACACTTCCGTGGTATGCGGTCAATGCAGTTTCACTGTTGAGATAGTCAACAGTGAAACTGATGCAAAGCGTATGTCAAACTATATGTCAGTTGTTTATCTAAGTATATGTAATCCTAGGAATTTTGTCAGTTTCATTTATAGATTCATTTAAATAATTATTGTCCAAAATCAGATTAGCGGTTCTTTGTTGAAAATGCATCACTTTAGTGTTTTTTTCTAACCTATACTGTCCCACTGCTGGGCAAAGGTCCCCCCCATATCCTTCCAAGATTCTCTTTCCTGAGCCACCTCGTACCAGCCCTCTTGGTAGGCGTCTAGGTCATTCAAATTAAGTAAATAATTAGTTTAATTGAAATTAATTTGCAGATTGTTAATTTCCAACCAATATATAAAATAATAATAAATATATTTAGGACATTTCCGCACCAATTACCTAGCCCCAAACTAGGATACCCTATACTATGGGAACTAGATAACGGATAAACATACATAGATAAGAATATTACATCTTCATAGAAGTAATATTCTTATCTATGTATGTTAGTCATCTTGGAAACAAACATTTCTGCTCATCACACAAATGATTGCAGGATTCGAACCCGCGACTGTTCGATTTCGTACCTAGGATCTCTAGCCACTAGAACAACCGCTCGTCAATATCTTTTCCTTTAGCCTGTAGCCCATGATATTTATAAATTTAATTTTATTGTATTGGCAAAGAGACTTTAGGTCCAATACCACATATTTTAAAAATGTCGCAAATCTCTAGTCTCACCATAAACAATAAGGCTTGTGAATGTCATTGTCAGCAGTAATTCTGACTATGACGTTTTTCGTTGATGTCGCCAGCTTCGTCTGTTACCGAAACGAGTCGGGAACTAGCAAAGCCTTGGGGACATTGGGTAACATATTTCTATTATTTTGGAAACAAAATAATGACCCGTGACTGAAATGATCTGCGAATAGCCATTGCCAGTAATTTGCTCGTTGTCCCGAAGCTTCAAAGTTGTCTGGTTTCCGATTCCGTACATAACAGACCAAGCATCGAACATCAGGGAGTTTTTGGTCGGGATGGTTGGCAGCCTCCTGTATGACGATTCGGTTTTCCAAAGATTTTAGCCAATCGGCTTCATCAAAATCATAGGGAAATACGTGCAACGGCCGAAATAAGCAGCTCCTGAGGCCTGCCAACGGCTCTGGTTTCAACGTGGGAGGGGGCACTGAGAGAGGCGACTTGTGAACCCGACGAAGTTGTGCGGTTATCCAGCCCGTTCGCAGGGAAGCCGCCGAACATGAGCGCTCACTTGTGGCCGCGATCCTAGATCGACTTGTAATAATCTCGAGGGTTTCTTTGGTTACGTAAGAACTAACGTTCTACAAGGGGTCAGTGGACTCCCTACGCTGCTCAAGGGCTGCGTTCCTGCCATCTGGCACTATAGCTTACATCAGTGGACGGCAGCCCTGATGAGTATCAGCCTCCGTCATCCCGGCGGCCATCATTTTGCCAGGGTTCTCCCTAGTACGGCTTCCTACTTGCCGCACTACGAGGTCTACTAGCTACACACATAACATACACAAGCGGTACTATAGTCTGGGAATACCGAAGACTACCTTTCATTATTATGTGCCGTACTCACTAACTAACGTTAGGAATAATATTGTAACTTGGTTGCAAGGCAGGACAGTGTAGGCCGAACACATATCTCCCCTGAGATCTATATCCTTGTGGACGAGGCTTAACCTCGGTCCGCAACATTTTGTAATTTAAAGGCGCCCAACTTGTTGTACATTAACTGTTTTATTCTAATAATTTTCCTGTGTTTATTATGTGTCTTTTATACTGTTTTTTCCTATTTTAAAATAAATGTGTAATTCAACCATTCTTATTGTCTCATTCCTCTCCGTCCTACCCCCACTGGCTAGGCAGGTCACATAGAATAGTTCAGCGTTTTTTTAACCCTAACTAAGGATTAGATAACGTTGACTCTTTTAAAACGTTACAGTGGCTGCTCAACTGGTATAGGACTCTTGCAACCTTGTTATATACATATAATTATATTTAAAATCTAACATTATGATAACAATTGGATATTTGATCAAAATTTGTGTATTTTAATTACCAATGCCTCTAATTCTAAGTAAGGTAAGTGAAATATTTGTTAAATGCTTTTGTTCATTGTGTCATGGTCTAATTTTGTGTAATCATTGTGAATATTTTTTGTAATAGCTAGTGACACCATATTTTGTGTAAACTGCTTTGCAACCATTTTTTTTAATTAGATTGAATGCAATTATCAAAATAAATACACAAACACACAGTTAGACTTAGGTACCTAATTTGAAAAAAAATTGCTGGACATAGTGTAATATTTTATGTTTATAGTATGAACATTGAATAAATGAGATAAAACAAACCAAATATTGAACTAAATTAAACACAAACATATTGAAACAAGTGAAAGTACCAGCCTTTGCTTATAATTATTTTTACATATTAATTTACAAATTCAATAATCATGTCGAAGGAAATTAATGCTTACATGTTGAGAATGGACGAACTGACATATGAGGTTATGGTTAGGGGGGATACTCCAGCCTCAAATATTAAGTTGCTTAGGGCTTAGGTGTCACAACTTCTTAAAGATAGTCCAGCTCAGGAGCGGTTACCGTCTGGTTGGAACTTGACTGAGGAATTGTCAGTGTTGCAAGAGAAGATCAACACTTTATTAGCTGAATTTCCGGTTGATCCCAAACAGGAACTAGCTGCCTCACAATTGGATAGGCTCCGCTCAGTCTCCTATCACTTACTTCATGGGGTCAGAAGGATCCCTCGTGATACGGGAGTTGATTGCACAATTGTAGACAAGATTAACACCGATATTAACCAGGCAATCATGAAACTCGACTCACAAGAGATCACAGACTAGTGTGGGAGAGGATGAGGAAGAACCAGGTCCTAGTAGTAAAAACATGAAATTGGTAATGATCAGAGTTAGGCACTGCGCACTTTGGCAAATAATACTAAACATTGCTATCTCACTGTTAATTATGTCCACCCGACTAGTTTAAACTCCTTAAACTTGAAATACAATGATAAAAGTTTTACCATTTTAGTATTTTAACCTTTCTCGAACGTTTGGATGAGTTGGTGAAGTCTCGATCATTGAAGTATAGCCAGGTTTACACTTCTGCTGCAGAGTTGTTCACGGAGTCTACTTTGTTATGGTATAGGGGTATTGCAGATTCAGTAGATTCATGGGATAGCTTGAACGCTGAAATATTGGAAGAGTTTTTGCCACCGGACTTTGATTATAGACTGATGGAGGAACTCAAAGCACGCACATAGGGGATTGAAGAGACGTTTTCCACATACTACTCGGTGATGCTGAACTTCTTTAAAAGGCTACGCTCACCACTGAGTGATGAAGAAAAGCTACGTATTATAGGGCGGAACATTCTCCCGGACTTCTCGAATCGCTTAGCTCTTTTTCCAATTCATTCGTTGGCAGACTTCAAGGCTAAATGTAAGCAGTTGGAAAGGCAACGCATCAGTTCGCAGTATTTTGTAGAGCCACCAAAATAGAAACAACAAACACTAGCTTCTGATCTTGCTTACAAGGGTAGTCAACGTCAACAAGCAGTTGCGGCGGTCCCTGTGACTTCCCAGACTTCGGATTCCAATTCATTTTGTCCCCGCTGTCGTGTAAAAGGTCATTCTTTGGTTAATTGTACTTCTAAGTTTTTATTGATTTGTTATCGCAGCGATAACACAAGTTAAGTCAAGTTAAGTTGGGGCAATTGCCCGAACTGCGTCAATGTCAAGGGCAAACCTAGGGATGGGGTCCGGAAGGTTGCCACATGTGAGAATTGCCAGGAAAAAGCCAGACAAGCTAATTTACCTCCAAAAAACTTGTAGGGAAGGATCGTAGCGTTTCTCCCAACCTCAGCACCGAAGAATGGAATGACTGGTTAAAACAGTGGAGTCATTCTTCGACTCTTATAAAGTAGCTTCGATCCGTAATCCTGCATTTGACCAATCGACATCTACGGTCAACCTATAAATGGACTGCTGGATTCGGGATCCAGTAAATCCATATTAGGTTGTAACTCTCATCGATTATTTTTAGATTTAGGTACCACCCTTTCCCCATGCGTGGATACTTGTGAAATTCAATCGGTGAACGGTACTACTTCTAGCGTACGGGGGTTATTACACCTCCCAGTGGTCTTTCGGGACACTGTTAAAATAATTAAATTCTACGTCATACCTGATGTGAACACGACGCTAATACTTGGATGGGATTTTTGAAAATCGTTCCGGTTAGCCCCAGACATACTTAGCACCCTACCGTGGGTATCACGCGATGGTAGTCTGCCGATTGCAGAAATAAACTGCTTACATCCTATGGATACGCTAAATATTGAGCAACGTAAATTGGCAGACTATATTATTAACCAATCTGACAATATTTCTTTTGAGAAGGTAGGTTTAGGAAAGACCGACATAATTACCTACACCATCGACACAGGTGATGTCAAACCAATCAAACAGCGGTATTATCCAATGTCTCCGGAAAAGCTGAATGAGTTGCATCAAGAGCTGGACAATATGCTGGAACTTGGTGTGGTTGAACCAAGTCGCAGTGCGTGGAATAATCCCACTTTAATGACTCCAAAGGCGACAGGGGAATTACGGTTCTGTTTGGATAGCCGAAAGCTGAGCGAGGTTTCCAAACATATCTCACATTTTGGATAGACTTAAAAATGCCAAACATGTCATTAACCGATTTGAGCTCAGCATTTTGGCAAATAGGGTTGTATCCCGCCTCCCGGGAAAAGACCGCTTTTACTGTTCCTGGTAGGGGAATGTTTCAATTTAAACGAATGTGTTTTGGTCTGACAGGGGCACCAGCCACACAGCAAAGACTGATGGACTTGCTGTTTGGTCCGGATGGTTTTGATAATCAAGTATTTGTATATTTGGATGATATAGTAGTATGCCACAACACATTTGAGAGACAGTTAAACTTGCTAGAGAAAGTACTAGAAGTACTAACACAGGCCGGACTTACTATTAAGGCATCTAAGTGTCAGTGTTTCAGACGGGAGCTGATATACTTGGGTTACGTTGTAAATGAAAAGGGCTTGCATACAGGCCCGTAAAGGTACATTTTGGAATTTCCATCTCCTAAGTCCCGGAAGGAAGTTAAGATGTTTTTGGGAACCGCCTCCTACTATAGGCGCTTCATAAAAAAACTTTAGCCTTATTGCGGCCCCTTTAAACAGTTTAACCAGTTCAGGGAAGAAAGCTCCTCCTTTCAAGTGGTCTCCAGAGGCAGAGGAGTCGTTCTGAACTTTAAAACAAGCTCTAGTGTCAGCTTCTATTCTTGCGTATCCAGATTTTACTAAACCTTTCTCACTACATTGTGATGTATCAGCGTACGGTATCGAGGGAATGCTTGCCCATGAAATCGATGGGACAGAACATCCCATCGCTTTCGCGAGCAAGTCTCTTATTAAGTGCGAAATTAACTATTCTGCTACGAAACGAGAAGCTCTAGCGGTCGTATTTGCAGTGGAACACTTTAGGCCCTACCTAGAAGGTAGCAAACCATTCGACATCATAACGGATCATGCCAGCTTAAAATGGTTTTTGAACCTAGCGAATCCGACCGGCAGACTGGCTCGCTGGGGTTGCAGATTATCGCCTTATAACTTTGTCATAGTTCACCGCGCTGGTAAATTGAACAACGTACCCGACGCACTCTCGAGATTCGTGCCGTGCGTAGCGACCACGACGACAACCGATCCGTTTACTCCCACGGGAGATACCTGGTACGATGACCTATACAATAAATGCATCAATAAACCTCTGTCATGCCGAAATATTATAGTGAGGAACAGTAAATTATTCCGATACACTAAATCCCCGAATAGTTTGGTCTTGGACTTCCAGTGGAAAGAGGTAGTTGCGACGCCAGGCAGAAAAGCTATAATAGAAGAACATCACTGCCTTCCTACTTCTGCCCATTTAGGAATTCAGAAGCCATTTAAAAAATTATCATTGGCATATTACTGGCCCGGTTTATTTAAAGAGGTGGCAGATTTCGTGCGAAACTGTGATGCCTGTTTGTCCCATAAAATTCCCGCTCAGACTACACCAGGCCTAAGGGGTAGTCCTAAACAATGCAATAGACATTTTCAAACGCTCAGTGTGGACCTTTCCGGTTTATAGAAACCGTTTCACACATTTATTCGTAATAATGTGTTTTTGCGACCTGCGACGGCGGCAAATATCATCAAACATCTGGAGAACGACGTCTTTATGAAGCATGGAATTCCTGAAACAGTGATTTCTGACAACGGAACCCAGTTCACTGGATACGAGATCCAAGACCTATTTCATAAATACGATGTACCCCAAATCCACTTAGGCCCCCGTTACTGCCCACAGGTTAGTCCAGTGGAAAGACAAAATCGCACTATCTTAACGGCAATCTCCACTCTTATAAAAGAGGATCATCGTGTGTGGGACACGTACATTTGCCCCATATTGAATTTGCCATCAATACGTCAGTTAGTGAGGCTACTGGATTTTTCTCGTTCTTGCTAGTGCACGGTCGTGAGGCTGTAGTAACAGGGTCTTGGGAGCTTATCGGGAATCTTCCGGAAAGTTCGAGAGGAACTAGTGTAAAGGCCCATGGCAAAAACGCCAAATACTATAACCTTAGTTGAAGGGTCAAAGAACTGAACGTTGGTCAAATTGTATGGAAACGATGCTTTCCTCTTAGCGACAAAGTAAAATTCTTCTCCGCCAAATTAGCTCCTAAATACGCAAAATGTACTATAGTGGCTAAGAAATCTCCTTTAGTCTATCAGTTGGCAGATGAGAGTGGGAGAGACGTTGGGTCTTGGCATATTAAAGACTTGAAGACGTCAAATTAACAAATAAACTGCAATACTAGAGAGAGACTACTTATCTTCTCTTAGTACAGTTAATTTTCAATATTGTAGGTATTTTTCTCTAAACCCCGGACCACAGATTGACCTGTCCTGAAAGTTAGCTCTTTTTTTTCGTATCAGATTACGGTAGAAAGCGTCTTTTTTTAATGGATTATTAGTTAGTGGTGTGTATTTACTAAACCCCGCACCGCAGAGAGGCTGCGAATAGGTTTGTCCTGGGAGCTGGAATATTGTTTGTTTCTTGTATTAGATTTCTGGTGAAACGCTTGTTTTTTTTGGTTGGATAATTTGGGATCGTTCATGGTAGGATTAGGTATGTAGGTACTTATAATTTGAATTAATAGCAAAGTATGCTAAAACCCTGCTTTTTTTAAATTCTTTTTATTTACTGTTATGCTGTTGACTTGGGGAGATCTCCAAATATTTATAGGTATTATACATTTTGATATTTTTGTGTAGTTACAAAATTATTAAATATTCTTTTAAATTTTACAAGTTAACAGGGCGGGCAGTGGATCCTGTACAAATAAAAAGCCATAACACTATATTTTCTTTAAACCTAAACCAAAAAAGGGCGGTCAGTGGACCCTGATCAAATAAAAAGCCTTAACACTATATCATCTTTTAACTTTTACATGTTAACAGGGCGGGCAGTGGATCCTGTACAAATAAAAAGCTATAACACTATATTTTCTTTAAACCTAAACCAAAAAAGGGCGGGCAGTGGACCCTGATCAAATAAAAAGCCTTAACACTATATCATCTTTTAACTTTTACAAGTTAACAGGGCGGGCAGTGGATCCTGTACAAATAAAAAGCTATAACACTATATTTTCTTTAAACCTAAACCAAAAAAGGGCGGGCAGTGGACCCTGATCAAATAAAAAGCCTTAACACTATATCATCTTTTAACTTTTACAAGTTAACAGGGCGGGCAGTGGATCCTGTACAAATAAAAAGCTATAACACTATATTTTCTTTAAACCTAAACCAAAAAAGGGCGGGCAGTGGACCCTGATCAAATAAAAAGCCTTAACACTATATCATCTTTTAACTTTTACAAGTTAACAGGGCGGGCAGTGGACCCTGATCAAATGAAAAGCCATAACACTAAATCCTCTTTTACTGACTTTAATTAAACTACAACATAGTTTAAAGCAGATTGAATTAAGAATGTATTGAGGAACTTCTTTTAGAAGTTGTTTTACTTTAAGTAAGAGAAATATCCTCCATGTCAACACAGAGGCTTTTATTTTTGTATTGTGTAGTTCGGATTTTCATGTTGGTCGTGCTATGGACTTGAACCTTTATCAGCAATCACACCGCCACTTGACCGTCTGCACTGGGTTTGATTTATTTTTAGTTTCGCTTAGTTTTGATCTTTTCGTTTTATAACCAAATACGGTGAGTTTTCAAGGGAGTAAAGGGTATGTGTTTAAGTTTATCCATTATTTTCTTATAATATTTAATTCATGTAGGTATATAAATTTTACAGTTGATGCACCAACACCAAAGAAAAACTAAACAGCCATACAACGAAAATAAAATAAAAACAAGAGTAGATTTAAAGATGAATTAACTGCAGATGGTCTCTCGGAACTATGTCCAGACAACTTAATGTTTCACTTCAATCACTCTGTGGGGATTCAGTTTGCTAGGTTTAGGTTGTTTGTAAGTATGTGGAGTAGATACGAAAGGGAAAATAATGTATAACAGATGAGGTATAACTGATTGAGGTAGGTATAACAGAATGGGCATGCGTGATTACGGATATTCGGAATTACATTGAAGGGGTACACTTAAAATCATTGGGGGTTAAGAATATAGTCAAATAAACTTTTCAAAAACTCACACCGTGTAGGTTATTCTTGTTTTGTTCTTGGAGTTGCACCTGGCAATAGTTGTTACAATTATTGCATACTTTTAGACTCATAAAACAGTCCAATTTTACTTTTAGTTCGAAATCTTTTCTTGTTTGATGGTTCAGAGTGTTGCACTCAAGTTGTGCGCAGTATTTTGTGGTAATTTAATATATTCTTGTTTTAACCTACCCCGACTCTTGGAGTGGGTTCGTAAATTTCTGTTTATGGCTGAGGACAGCCGTGAATTCCCTAAGGTGAATTCTTTGGGGTTGGAGGGTCCCTCCAGCCGCGAGGTTCGATCGCGTAGTTCGATCAAGCGAACCACGAGGATTTTTAGGTCCTTATGGTTCCCTGATGAGTATCAGCCTCCGTCATCCCGGCGGCCATCACCTTGCCAGGGTTCTCCCTAGTACGGCTTCCTACTTGCCCCACTCCGAGGTCTACTAGCTACACACATCACATACACAAGCGGTACTATAGTCTGGGAATACCGAAGACTACCTTTCATTATTATGTGCCGTACTCACTAACCAACGTTAGGAATAATATTGTAACTTGGTTGCAAGGCAGGACAGTGTAGGCCGAACACATATCTCCCCTGAGATCTATATCCTTGTGGACGAGGCTTAACCTCGGTCCGCAACATTTTGTAATTTAAAGGCGCCCAACTTGTTGTACATTAACTGTTTTATTCTAATAATTTTCCTGTGTTTATTATGTGTCTTTTATACTGTTTTTTCCTATTTTAAAATAAATGTGTTTTTCAGCCATTCTTATTGTCTCATTCCTCTCCGTCCTACCTGGCTAGGCAGGTCACATAGAATAGTTCAGCGTTATTTAAACCCTAAAAGGTAAGGTTAAGGTAAGGTAAGGTTTAAATAACGTTGATTCTTTTAAAACGTTACAAGCCTCCTTCTTATTGTTCGTGCACTTTTACTCTACGTACTTCTATCAGCTCTGTTTTGATGTTAACTGACGTGAGGAAACAATTTCTCGAGGTAGTTGACACAATAAATCTGTCTTCATGACGGGTGGTTACCGAAGTTCTGCAGGTACCACGTCTCCTTTTGTAAGAACCTGTCTCTCCAAACCTTCTGTACACTCTAGAAACCGTAGACTGGTTTAAATTTAAATATATAGCAATCGTTCGTTGATTATAGCTAAGAACCATCTCGTTTACCAGTTCAGCTTTCAAACACCCCCCTTTCGCACCCCTCTTTTCTCAATCCCCCCCCCCACCCCCCATAGCTAAGAAGTCTCTCAATCACATGAGCTTTCAAACATAAAAATCTGTTCATTCGTATGGGGTTTGGGAGCTACGATCCTCACCCTACCCCCCTCCCCCCTTCCCACATTATAGCTAAGAACCATTTCGTTTACGCCAGCTTTCAAACATAAAAAACCGCATCTAAATTGGGCCATTCGTTTGATTGAAAGCTACGATTCTCACCGCGCCCGCACTACGTGACCCAATTTACACCGCGCGCTCTCATTGGTCAAGCCTTCATTTATTTCGTGATAGGTATATAATAACTTTTCGGCCTAGTAATATATGTCTGGATAGTTTCCACGGGACATAGTTTGACTTTGGATCTTGAGTACCGGAGTTCAAATCCCAACTGGAGTGTTTACATCATGCACATTAAAAATAAAATGTGATGGCTTCTAACTTGAATATGGCCGATCTAAGGCGGAAAGAGCCGACGAGCCACGGAAATTCATTACTGCCCTCTCTGAAAGTCTTGAATAGTAAATAACTACTTTGCTCCTACTTTTCCAGGAACCAATCAGTGTTTTTCCGATAGATGGGATGAAAACGTTTACCGACTGTTCGATCAAGTTGCATTGATCGTGGTCACGAGAAGACTCATTCCACGTTCGTCGTTGTTCGGACGAAGTATCCATATTATTGTACCGAGACTCTTGTTGAGTTAAAAAGACTACCCAACAATTCTATTGGTAAAAATAATTCAATTAGCAAATGAAAAAACCCCAATAACAATCAATCTTAAACTTTACCCCATTAACACGCAAATAACAATCAATCTTAAACTTTACCCCATTAACACGCAAATCTGAGAACACGCGTATTTCTTCTTTTCCCAGCTATAATCATTTGTTTTGTTGCAGTTTCATTTTTGAATGTTGTTTTTTTATGATTAATGGCTAGTCTTCACTTTTTCATTTATGTACCTAAATTTAAAAAGTTTGCATACTTATTAAAAATATTCATTTGAAAGTAATCCTGAACTTTGATGCAGTTGATGCGTAGTTGATGTGTCCGACAGTGTATACATTTGATGCGTAGTTGATGTGTCCGATAGTGTCTACATTTGATGCGTAGTTGATGTGTCCGACAGTGTCTACATTTCTTACTACCACAGTACATATATTAGTCTTTACTATAGACTAACATAATTATGTACTGTGTTACTACTGTCGGTGGCTAGTGTACATACATACATACATACATACATACATTGCAATTTAAATAATAGTAGTATACGAAACGGTGCATAACGAGGGTAATTAAAACACGAGAGTGAGTTTAAGAAACGAGCCGTAGGCGTATTTTGTAATAGTATCACTCTCGTGTTTTAATACCTAGTTATGTGCCGTTTCATACAATACTTTATCTACACTGCACTCATGCAATATAAACTTACATTTAATGAAAAAAAAACTTAATATTTTCTTGATTTTGCTTGTAAAACTAGTTCGCCAAGTTCGTTGCTGTTTCCGTGATGTCAGGTGGAATCAAATTATCCTCACTCACTGCTGTCGGACATTTTTAATCAGAATAAAAAAAACAATAAATACACATACCTAACACATTAAAATGGTTAGGTACTAATTATATGTAAAGTAAATTATTGCGCCAAAATCCAGTTCACAGCGAATTCGCGCCATACTGTCTGGCACGCGCCGCTATCTATCTATACTTATAATAAAACTGTAACGGGTCCAATTCTGTACATTGAAGATATTTTAAAAGTTTCTTTTGGAGGGTACTTTAGATTCGATACTGAAGCCAAAACAGTTTTTTTCTTTTTTGTCTGTCTGTCTGTCTGTCAGAGTCTTGGCTAGGCATCACGCCGAAACTACTGAATGAATTTAAATTAAACTTCGTATGATTTGAGTTCATACTACATAGGATACTTTTCATCCCGAAAAATTAATGGGTTTCCGCAGGATAGGGGTTGAAAGTAATTTAAAAGAGCACGTATCACGCTGAAACTACTGGGCGGTTTTTTATGCAAATTGACATATATATATATATATATATATATATATATATATATATCTATATCTATATATATATATCTCTATCTATTTATCTATACTTATAATAAAGCATTAGGTACGAAAAAGGCTGTACAAAAAAGATAAATAAAATAATGCTCTTGGGTGCTTAAAAAAGGTATTGAACTAGAATATAATTATATATATTTAATCGTATCTTTCTGTCTGTATGTTTGTTTGTTCACGCATCACGTAAAAACTACTGGACCGATTGCAATGCGGTTTTCATTAATAGACAGCTGATTGAATGATTTAACAACTGGTGTAATTGGTATCTCAATCCGGAGTTAGAAGCCGAGCAATTGATAAAAGTATTTTTGATGGCTGAAGAAATTTCGATCAAATGTTGGTATATTGGTCCTTGAATAGCACATTATGGTACTTTGAACATAAAGAAAAGAGCACACGTGCGAAACCGCGGGTACAGCTAGTAGATAATAAGTGGCGAAAACCCAACGACGACGGAGTCAAACCGGTGCTTTAATGGGAAAATATATATATATATATATATATATTATAACACTGTTTACTTCAAAAAACAATATTTTATTGTTTTTTTTCTTATTAGAGACGTCATCATCATCATCAGTCTATGTTCGTCCACTACTGGACGTAGGCCTCTCCTAGTGAATGCCACTGAGCCCGATCTTCAGCTCTCCTCATCCAGTTCCTGCCAGTCGCAAGTCGTCACTCCAACTGGCCAACGGGCGCCCTACACTACGTTTGCCTAAGCGCGGTCTCAACTCTAGAACTCGTTTACCCCAACGGTTATCGGTTCTTCGAGAGATGTGACCAGCCCATTGCCACTTCAGCTTGCTAATTCTTTGAGCTATGTCGGTAACTTAGGTTCCCTGTCGGATTACTTCGTTACGAATTTGGTCATGAAGAGAAACACCTAGCATAGCTCTTTCCATAGCTCGATGAGCGACCTTAAACTTATGAACCGATCTCACCGTGAGTGTTCACGTTACGGCTCCGTAGGTCATGACTGGTAGGACGCGCGCATTGAAGACTTTCGTCTTTAGGCACTGTGGTATGGACGACGAGAAGACTTAACGAAGTTTACTAAATGCTGCCCAGCTGAATCCTTCTATCGGAACAATTTCGAGAGGGATGTCGAAATTGTTCTAACCCAATTGCACAGTCTGCCCGAGGTAGACATATTCCTGCACAACATCAAGAGGTACATTGTTAATGACAGCAGGGGCCCAATTCTGTTAGCTATTGAACCGCGATTCAAAGTCGATTGCATGTTTTTTTTTTCACAATTTTCTCTTTTACCAAGTGTTAGAAACGTTTTATTATTCGATTAAAAAAAAAAACAAATACGCTTCGAACACTTTTAAGAGGTAAGAGAAAATTTCGCAAAAAAATTAAAAAAAAGGAAAATAAAAAAACAAAAAGCAAAAATTTTAGCAAAATTTTCACTTCCAGCACTTTTAAGTGGTAAATAAGAAAATTTCTCAAAAAAAAAAACAAGCGATCGACTTGCGTTATCGCGGTTCAATAGCTTACAGAATCGGGAACCGGCAGTGCGATTACGTAATGTTGATCATGACGGTTTCAAGCCGTCAAATTCAATAATGCTTTGCGATAGAGTCGATCTTGCTATGAAAAAAGTGACAATCTGATTGAAGCCAAGTTCTGTGGTCGGGCCCCTGTGGCCCAATTCCATAATTTGGCTACAATCGGATTATCACTTTTTTCATAGCAAATTCGACTCTATCGCAAGGCATTAGTGGTTGCGAGACTGAGAATTCGATTGAAGCCAAGTTGTGGAATCGGGCTGCTGGTCTCGGGGTAATGAGGTTATTAAACATTATTTATATATTCATGCCGAGACCGCAACACGTCGAGAGGCGTCAGCTAGATCGGTCAGCATTCGCTCAAACATTATTTATATATTTTGTTTTATATGTTCCGATTAATAATCAAGTCAATGCCGAGACCGCAACACGTCGAGAGGCGTCAGCTAGATCGGTCAGCATCGCTCAAGTTCCGATTAATAATCAAATCATTCCGAGACCGCAACACGTCGAGAGGCGTCAGCTAGGTCGGTCAGCATTCGCTCAAGTTCCGATTAATAATCAAATCATGCCGAAACCGCAACACGTCGAGAGGCGTCAGCTAGATCGGTCAGCATTCGCTCAAGTTCCGTTTAATAATCAAATCATGCCGAGACCGCAACACGTCGAGAGGCGTCAGCTAGATCGGTCAGCATTCGCTCAAGTTCCGATTAATAATCAAATCATGCCGAGACCGCAACACGTCGAGAGGCGTCAGCTAGATCGGTCAGCATTCGCTCAAGTTCCGATTAATAATCAAATCATGCCGAGACCGCAACACGTCGAGAGGCGTCAGCTAGATCGGTCAGCATTCGCTCAAGTTCCGATTAATAATCAAATCATGCAGAGACCGCAACACGTCGAGAGGCGTCAGCTAAATCGCTCAAGTTCCGATTAATAATCAAATCATGCCGAGACCGCAACACGTCGAGAGACGTCAGCTAGATCGGTCAGCATTCGCTCAAGTTCCGATTAATAATCAAATCATCAAATAAAAACAAGGAAAATTTCCGGAAATTCATTTTTTCTTACATTTTGTACAGACCGTATCGTAAAATCCGAATTATGAACTCAAAAATGGTGGCATAATGACATACATTACGCACGGCACGTCTATAGGAAAAAAAACATTATAACACTGTTTTTTGAACTAAACTATGTTACAATATATATTTTTTCCCGTAAAAGCACCGGTTGGCTCCGTACTGCGAGAGTTTTGGCCATTTATTCTCTATCGCGGTGCGTGCTAGACCGTATGTATGCGCGCGAATTCGCTGTGGACTGGATTTTGGCGCCATAATTAACTTTACATTAGTACCTAACTAATTTAATGTGTTTTTGTTTATTAAAAGTTGTCGAAACCTAGGCTGAGTTCGTGTCCCTGCAGCGATGCCAAGTGGACTGACGATACATCGAGGTATTGAGATGCTTGTATCGTGCCGCGACTATGTCCGTACAAGTACAGAACCAGCCTACTAAGCATATCCAGCTTGGCAGGGGAGTGAGACAGGGGGGAGTTATATATCCGAAACTGTTCACTAACTCCCTTGAAGATATCTTTATGACGCTGGATTGGAAAAACTCCCTTGAAGATATCTTTATGACGCTGGATTGGAAAAGTACGGGCATAAACATAAATGGCGAGTACATCTCACACATCTCTACGATCCGCTGATGATATCGTCCTTATGGCTGAGTTTAACGCCAGTAAGCGTAATTCAATCTCCTTTGGTTTAAAAAACTGGGTGCAAAGTATACTGTGTTGACAATTTTGACGTCTACACCGGAAACGTCATTGCATTATATATATTTTTTCAGGCAACAAGGCTGGTTATACATTGTAGGAAGGAAATGAAGTTACAAATTCATGATTTTTTAAATTGATTTGTTAACCTGGGTTTTTCTAGCTTACAGGCTATGTTGAAAAAACGTAGAAAAAAGAAGTTAAGTTGTGTAGAAATGATATGTCAAGTCAAGACACTGCAAGATTTATGGCATAAAATTCCGCCTATGTTCTTTACTCACGCCAAATGTGACGGGAAGATTTTTCATAAAAAGCAAGATTTTTGTCACGTGGAACAATTTGGGATAAACTAGATATATAGTTCTATAGAACAAATCAGTAAAAAAATAGAATCATTTTGTTCGATGACGTCATGTTCCATGGGACAAATGGGATCCACCCTAAAAAAATATAGAGACCCTAGGTACGAAATCAAACGCGGGTTCAAATCCTGCAAGGTGCAATCATTTGTGTGATGAGCAGAAATGTTTGTTTCTGAATCGTGGATCTAATATTTGTATCTATGTATGTTTATCCGTTATCATAGTACAGGATATATCCTAGTTTGGGGCTAGGTAATTGGTGTGGAAGAACCCGATTTTTTTAAAATTCTTTATGTGTCTTAAGACTATATAGACGACATCCATGTATTAATTTAGTAAATGGAAAGTAAAGAGAGAAGAGCCAAAGATCGGTCTCAGTGGCGTTCACAAGGAGAGGCCTACGTCTAGCAGTGGACGAATACAGGCTGATTATGATGATGATTAAGAAAACTAATCTAAAAGGAATGGTATCTATTTAATTGGGTAATTAGATCTTAGAAATAACAACGCGTCCAGTATCTCATCATAAAGCCTGCTTCTCCATTTGGTGCCCTTTGGTAGATAAATTCAGTTGGCAAAACAAGATGGCTAATGTCAGTGACAAATTGTCGGATAAAACGAGATGGCTGACGTAGTGACGGGTAAAAAAACACTGAACGTTTCACTTCACGTAGTCTAATTTGCATATTTTTTTTAAATTTTGTCTTTCCCGAAAATCACGGGATCAGGAAAACTTAATCCCGAAAACTTCGGGACTGCAGAATCCTCTAGTTGTGTCATGAAACCAATCCTACTTTTTTATATGTAACTCGACAAACGCTTGCGTGGTTTAAATATAGCCAACGCCATCTAATTTCATTTTTGGTAGTAGTTACGGCGAAATCGATGTAAATACATTACAATTTAATAGCTTATTAATATGTTTTTATTTAATGTATTAAATAGGACATAATTATTTAATTTACTTACTGTCTTACTACGAAAGAAATGCTGAGTTCAGCAAACGACATCAAACTCCATCCAGTGATTTTTGCGTGATGAAGTGACACACAGAAAGACAGACTTTTTCTTTTTATATGGACAAGGGTGCTATATGTGAAGTTGGCGTAAGGCGATGCGCACATATTATAGGTGCATTCCGAATCACGATCAAATCGATGTGATCGCGATATCATGCGTTCCAAACGCCGTGAGCGCGACTACGATATCGTGTGTGACGTCATAGAGGAGGTCATTACATCCGGCGTTTTGCGATTAAACCAACCATGCCCCAACAAACCGATATCTTCGTGAGCGCTATGTCAAAGTGATAGACTGACAGTTGTTTGAATTCAGTTGTGTTGTGTGTATTTTTTTTCTATTGTTCCAAAGATTACTTACAGACTATTGACCAACTTTAAGATATACCTACCTTTCCCACGAATAGTTTTTTTTTTTTAGTATTTTGAGCAAAGAAATTTTATGTGACAAATCTTGCAGCGGCTTAAAATATAATTTCTACAGAACATAGAATGTGCGGGCAACATGTGTGCGGGCGTAGGAGGGAGTGGGGTTCTGCGCGAAGCCGTGCTCGCAGCGCACTTCAAAGCCGACTTAAAGTTTGAACGCCTGTACGCTGCGCACTGCGCAGTGAGACGCATTAATTTACGTTACGTTTGGTTTTAATTTCATTCAACACTACACTGGACGTTGGCGAATATATATATAACTCACCACGTTGGCAAAGCGGCGGCTGACGGGCATGTCGAGATGCACTCACACGAGCGCGGGCGCACCGAGCCCCAAGAGCGCGGCGAGCCGCTCCACGTAGTCGAGAAGTCGATGCCGATGACGTTCCTGAACGTTTTGTATAACTCACCACGTTGGCGTAGCGGCGGCTGACGGGCATGTCGAGCTGCACAGGCGCGAGCGCGGGCGCACCGAGCCCCACGAGCGCGGCGAGCCGCTCTACGTAGTACGAGGAACCGATGCCGATGACGTCACTGAACGTGTTGCCGAGTGCCGCCGCCGCCATAGTCGACAGCGTGATGTACGCGCTCATGCTGCTCTCGATGCTGTCGCCCTGCAACACACGCAACATCAAACAAACCGCATCACGTTCATACATGGACCTCTTTATCTAGGGGTACAGGTGCCGTCACGGTTTAATAGTGCTGACCTTGAATACACAGAAATCGTTTTTAAGGCTTGTTTGGCAAAAGGAGTGAGGTGCGACGGGAGAGGCGCCCGGCGCCGGTGCTGCATTGGTGGCTCAGTCGCTTTCCCCCCGTCTCACCCCGTTCACGCGTCTCAAGTCTCCTAGTAGTGTCAGGTCAGTCGCACTCCGCAACAAGTACAAATATTATACCTTCACTTTGCGGCCGCAATATTGCGGTGAATTCAGTAGAGTGCCAAGCGTGCGCTCGATGAGTCGCGCGCCGTGTGCTTACGATAAAGTACCTACTTACGTAAAGTTTTTGTCAAATTTTATTCTTTTCTTATTTATGAGTACCAAGAAGAAACCTAAATTGTACTGCATAGCATTCGGTCTGACAAGTCTCGTAAAATACCTACATACTGACATTTTATTACGTAGGTAGCCATTTCTTTTTCATTCATTATTAAGCATGGAATTCAGACAGTCACCTTTTATTCATCAAAGTGCTATACCTTTTAAGTTATAATCAAATAATGAGGTACTAGGTCTATTCTGATAAGAATGACATTATATCTAGTTGATAGAACTATCAACATTTATAATAAAAAGTATAAAAAAACATTATTACATAAATGTTTATTCTGTTACAATATCTAAGTCATATCATATCACAGAATAATTACTAGTGCAAGTACCAAGTGTAGTAGTAAGTTATATCTTGATACAACCCTGCCGAGCGAAAAAGTGACAGAGCGATTCTGAAACGGTTAGAGCAATGGAAGCTCTCGCGCGTTGTGATACGGTACATTCTAGCCTGCACGCAATGGTTGAGCGCCTTCTAGGTAAATATAATTGAAAGATCGCAGCGCTGTGCGAGTTAAATTGCACTTTATTGCGTTGTAGCGAGAGTTGCAATGTATTTAAATGACTTTACTCAGTTATCCTTCTGTTTTTGTACTATTATTTATTCTGTGGTAGTGTACAGTTGTTTATTTACGTTCGATAATCGTTTCGTAGTGGGAAATATGCCGAAAAAAAGTTTTAACTAGGCAAGCTAGAAAAATGATCACGACGTGAACGGTTTCATTAAAAAAAAGACCAATGAAATCTTAAAACTGGTAAAAAATACAACAGCAGGAGCGGTAATAGCATTGCACAAAAACTTGGAAACAACCTTTAAAAGCTTATACCAGATTGAAAACCGGACAACCATTGCTGCTGTTGGATCAATATTGACTGAAATTTGCAATAAATTAAAGCAGATCCGAGAAGAAACTAGAGAAACTTATGAAAACTTATTACAACGGAGCATTCTTAATCTAAAACAATGTCAGAAACGGACAGCACAAAAATGACTGTAGGCTGTTAGGCATATTTTAACACTAGCAGGTAATTCTGAGTTATTTGCAGTGTTCAGAACACCTGGTAAGAAAAGGCCGAGAGTAAAACCAGTAACTGAACTTGATAATTTTGACCATGGTGTGGTAAAAAGGTGTATCCACAACATTCATCAGACGAATAAAGAACTTCCTACTGTTCAGAAAATAAAAAGGTGTATCCACAACATTCATCAGACGAATAAAGAACTTCCTACTGTTCAGAAAATAAAAAGGTGTATCCACAACATTCATCAGACGAATAAAGAACTTCCTACTGTTCAGAAAATAAAAAGGTGTATCCACAACATTCATCAGACGAATAAAGAACTTCCTACTGTTCAGAAAATAAAAAGGTGTATCCACAACATCCATCAGACGAATAAAGAACTTCCTACTGTTCAGAAAATAAAAAGGTGTATCCACAACATTCATCAGACGAATAAAGAACTTCCTACTGTTCAGAAAATAAAAAGGTGTATCCACAACATTCATCAGACGAATAAAGAACTTCCTACTGTTCAGAAAATAAAAAGGTGTATCCACAACATTCATCAGACGAATAAAGAACTTCCTACTGTTCAGAAAATAAAAATAAAATTACAGGATGATAATAATTTTCAAGGATCAGAAGCAAGCCTCAGGAGGATAGTTAAGGTTTTTTTACATCAACCGCAATAAAAGCAGATGTATAATAAGCTTGGCTCACTGTAAAAGGAATAGAATACGAAACCAATATGTTGAAACCAACTATACAAACTAATCAAAACAAATAAGGAACAATTCAAAACATTTAAATTAAATTAAATTCATAATCTTGAACTTTTATGACATTTAATAAAGCACTATAAAATTGCCTATAATACAGTTTTTATTTCATAAAGCTAGTTCCAATATTTTGGAAGTTATTGAGGTATTTGTTACCGACCCACATACTAACCCGCTTTCTTTGCGGCCCTTTGTATTGAAGGGAAATTTGTTACAGGTGTATCCCATTTATTGTTATTTTGGAAGTTATTGAGGTATTTGTTACCGACCCACATACTAACCCGCTTTCTTTGCGGCCCTTTGTAACTATAATGAAGGGAAAATTGTTACAGGGGTAACCCATTTATGATTATTTTGGAAGTTATTGAGGTATTTGTTACCGACCCACATACTAACCCGCTTTCTTTGCGGCCCTTTGTAACTATAATGAAGGGAAATTTATTACAGGTGTAACCCATTTATTGTTATTTTGGAAGTTATTGAGGTATTTGTTACCGACCCACATACTAACCCGCTTTCTTTGCGGCCCTTTGTAACTATAATGAAGGGAAATTTGTTACAGGTGTAACCCATTTATTGTTTTTTTTCCTTAACTACAAGTTTTTTTTAGTAAAGCAATGTATATAATTAATGACTATATTTAATTATTTTAACTAACTAGTTTTCCCGTCCGCGCGTACGAAGCGCGGACTACTGTAGGATATTAAAACCCAATGCAAACGTAGGTATAACACCAATGCTCTTGAACTTTTATGACAGATTTCGTTTCCATGGCAACTACAGACCATTCTGTGAATAATCAACATTTTCCAGTTTTCCCGTGGAAACTTACAATGTTTTATTCCAGGGTAAGCTATCTCCATTCTACAAGATATGTTCGGAAAATGTATGAAAGCTCTAAACAAGATTTTAGATATTTGTGAAGGGAATATTATTCTGATAATGACTAGCAAATGAAAACAAAAAAAATGCCTCGTTTTTTATTTGAGTTTTGTTTTTCGTTTGGTAGAAAGAAAAAACTTGCCACACTAGATACCTTACCTCTGGCAACTCTGATTTGACACTACTGGCACTACTGGGGTGCGTTTAAGTAAGTCGGCGAAATTTTCACCGGATAAAAATTAACTAGCGAGGGTTCGCTGAACGGAGTCATAGGTTTATCTTGGGTTTATCTGTCAAATTCAACTGTCGACTTGTCAAATTTATGTTCAGTAGCCTATTTTATGCCCCCTAAATGATTTTTATATTATATTCGTTGCACAGAATTTATGTTACTGCATTATTATAAATATATAAAGTATTTACGAATAAAACAATCAACCAATTGAATCTAACCACGAATCGAATGACACACAGCTGTCATTCTGACAGCAGACTAAAATTTAGCGACCTCAAAAGCTCGCTAAAATTTATCCTAGCCAGGCGAAAACTTATACCAGCGGGCGCCCGTGAACGGGGCAGATTAAATTTTATTCGGGTTAATTTTTCGCCTCGCGGTGTGCTTGAACGGGGTGTTTGACTTTTAGTCAGTTTAAATTTTATACTGGATAATTGACTTAAACGCACCCCTGGGGTGCGTTTAAGGGGTGCGTTTAAGCAAGTCGGCGAAATTTTCACCGGATAAAATTTAACCAGCGAGGGTTCGCTGAACGGAGTCATAGGTTTATCTGTCAAATTCAATTGTCGACTTGTCAAATTTATGTTTAGTTAATTTATTTATGTCCCATAGATCATTTTTATATTATATTCGTTGTACAGAATTTATGTAACTGCATTATTATAAGTATAGATAGTATTTACGAATAAAACAATCAACAAATTGAATCTAACCACGAATCGAATGACAAACAGCTGTCATTCTGACAGCAGACTAAAATTTAGCGACCTCAAAAGCTCGCTAAAATTTATCCTAGCCAGGCGAAAACTTATACCAGCGGACGCCCGTGAACGGGGCAGATTAAATTTTAGTCTGGTTAATTTTTCGCCTCGCGGTGTGCTTGAACGGGGTGTTTGACGTTTAGTCAGTTTAAATTTTAGACTGGATAATTGACTTAAACGCACCCCTGGGGTGCATTTAAGTCAATTATCCACTATAACATGTATACTGACTAAACGTCAAACACCCCGCTCAAGCACACCGCGAGTCGAAAACTTAACCCGACTAAAATTTAATCTGCCCCGTTCACGGGCGTCCGCTGGTATAAGTTTCCGCTTGGCTAGGATACATTTTAGTTAATAAACAAGAAAAGAAGAAATTGAATTTGACAGCTAAGCCTATGACTCCGTTCAGCGAGACCTCGCTAGTTAATTATTATCCGCTAAAAATTTCACCGACTTCCTTAAACGCACCTTCCTTATTTTATTATTAATTATATTCACATGGAATAATATAATAATTGAAATAATAAAAATAATAATTGAATATTGTAATAATTGAATTCACAGCTTTTTTGCTGAGCTCAGACCTTTTCTGGCAGCACTGTACATGGCAGCGATCTTTGTACACAGGTGCTTAGTTGCTTGTTTCTGGCAGCACTGTACATGGCAGCGATCTTTGTACACAGGTGCTTAGTTGCTTGTTTTTGGTTACTTTCAACCCCTATCCTGCGGAACCCTTTCATTTTTCGGGATGAAAAGTATCCTATGGCCTATCTCGTAGTATGAACTCAAATCATGCCAAGTTTCATTTGAATTCATTTAGTAGTTTCGGCGTGATGCGCGGCCAAGATGCAGACAGACAGACAAAAAAGAAAAAAAAAACAGTTTTGGCTTCAGTATCGAATAAAGAGTACCCTCCAAAAAAATATTTAATGTCTTCAATGTACAGAATTGAACCCGTTACAGTTTATTATAAGTATATAGATATATATACAGTGCTATACTAAAAAAAAAAAGTATTTAAGGAAAAATAATAATATATGGGTCACAGGTGTAACCCACGCGTGCTCAAGGAGCATTTTAGGTGTACCTATGCACTCTAATGTTAAACTTGTTATCAAGCAAACAGAACTAGCATATTACAAACATATCTTTTTTAACTATTGAAGAACATTATATTAAACCAACTACAAATGTACAGAACTTTTTTTTTTAATGTATTACTCACAGACAGGCCTTGCATTATTAAAAAAAAATGGTCTCCACAGGATATGTGTCACTAAAGAACTGCATCTAACCTAGGTGCAGTCAAGGTTTTCCGCAAAATCTTCAATTTTCCTTTTAAAAAAAATATATTTTAATAAAATAAAATTACGTAGGTGCTACGTAAATACATGACTATGTCATGGGGCCCGTTCACATAAACGTTCGAGGACGCACGGATCACCCGCGCGTACACTCGAAATCGTTCACGGCGTCGTCCGGGCGTTCGCCTGGGTCATCCGAAAAATAGTAGTGGAGTCCCCTCCACTACTATTAAAAATAGGAGGAAATAGGGAGGAATAGTATGAAACTGACACTTGACAGTTGTCAGTTGTACGTGGACGTCCAAAGTCGTTCACGATCTCCGGATGATTGAGCGATAATCGCACGGATGATTCGAGCGTGTAAGTGAACACAGCCATGAGGTGTCAATAAGTTCCGTTTCAGCTCCGTTTTTATACTCACGGCTATTATCATGATGAAGTTGTCCAAGAATCCAAATCCAATGAATGGTACCGAGTTCGCCATTGACACTGCAAACATAAATACCATACTAATAACTACTAACATCATTAATTAATCATTTTACATCATTATCATTTTATATGGTTGAATTTCCGGAAATAAAAATATCTTCTTTATTAAATTTTACTATACTTACTAGTTGTACCCGCGGCTTCGCACGCGTGCTCTTTTCTTTAGTTCAAAGAACTATAATTTGCTATTCCAGGACCAATATACCAACATTTGATCAACATTTCTTGAGCCGTCAAAAATACTTTTATCATTTGCTCGGCTTCTAACTCACCGGATTGAGATACCAATTACACCAGTTTTTAAATCAAACACTAAACTATCTAACAATGATAACCGCATTGCAATAGGTCCAGTAGGTTTTATGTGATGCGTGAACAAACAAACATACAGACAAACAGACAGAGAGACACGATTCCAAAATATGGTATACTCTTGTTCAATAGCCTTTTTAAGCACCCAAGAGCATTTTTTTATTTGTATTCTTTGTACAGCCTTTTTCGTACCTATTGCTTTATTATAAGTATAGATATATGACTGTGTCAATTTGCATCAAAAAATCCGTCCAGTAGTTTCAGCGTGATACGTGTTCTGCGCTGCGCGGTCAAGATACGGACAAACAGACAGACAGACAGACAGACAAATATAAAAAGTAAAATAGTTTTGGCTTCAGTATCGAATATAGAGTACCCTCCAATGTAAAAATTCAAAATATCTTCAATGTACAGAATTGGACCCGTTACAGTTTTATTATAAGTATAGATTAATGCAAATGTTTGAGTGTTTGTAAGTGTCACACAGTTATGTGTGTATGTTCTTTAAACAATATAAAATGAGTTGCATACAGCCAACTTAATAACAGTCTGGTTGACATATACTTCAATTCAACACCTAATTATAAATATTTATTGTCACAAAAAAATGAGGTGGCAAATTAAATGTGTGGAGAAAAGAGATGACCTATATTTATCTGATGCTCGTGAGTTGCACCTCTCATGGACAGAGACCGACTGAGAGTCTGAGACCAAGTAAGTGGTGGCGCTCACTTTATAGTCTTCAAAATTCCGCCGCTTACACCCGTTCATTCATTTTAAATTGCTCGGAGTTGTTACTGCTTCACAATGAAACGGCTTTTGATGAAATTTGATAAATAGGGTGGAATTTAGTTAGTTGGAGTAAGGAAAGTATCATAAATATTGCTGATAGCAAATATTTTATTTATTTTATTTTATTTTATTTTACACTTATGGAAAACAAACAGCCTTAATCAACAGAGTTAAAATTGGACATGATGAATACAATAGGCCTTTTTCAGTTTTCGCTTATATAAAATATTACTGAAAGGATTTGTTTATTATTTAAATTAATAATAAGTGCATTCAATAATTTTTGAAACCTTGCTTGCCTCAGCTGGTAATCGAACTGAAAAACTTCCCAAACTTTATCCTGTATTTTATTGCTTCTTTTATTTTGGAGGCTGGCATAGTGGTTAAGTGTCACGTTACAGAGATCATAATAGAGGTAAAGATGGTGACCTATAAAAATGTTACAAAATATCCTCATATAATAAAATGTGTTGTTATGATCACCTAACTTAACTTTGTTCATTGAAATATTGTTTACAAGTTTTCAACCAGGGCTTGCATTACCGAAAAAATATGGGTTATAACGGTAAACGGTATGACGTCATACCTCTTTATTTCGATATCCCTAAATTACGATACACAAATTTTTGCTACCGAAAAATAACGGTACCATTATTTTATTACGCTACCTAAACCAGAATCTTAAAATCTTTTCTTTCATACGCCGCCCGCGCTGTCCGTACCCTTCGCTCATCGCGAATTTCGAATTCTGTCTCGATAGTCGTATTAGTCGCGCGGTAGCAGTTGAATTGTGTTTTTGTCGCCGCAGTTTGCAACGTGGTAAATATGTATACTAAGTATTTGTACAATACTTGTACAAATAGTACAAGTATTGGCATGTTTCAAAGTTTCAATAGTTTTATAGAAATGTAAACAAACCTGTTTAGGTAAAACTCCACAATCAAAAGTAAAAAACTAGTAAAACACTCATCTGTATTACGAAGTTTTCAACTTGATATCTATATATTGGGGATGTACGGATCGAAACATGATAATATTGCTCCAAGCCAACCTCACCTGAACTTAGTCATCCTGCTGGATAACGAACAAGGCTCTGGCGACCGACGGATAGTGGTGTAACCATCTCAAAACAAGCGTACCCAAATGACAGGCCGGTGACGGGAAGCAGCGTCACCGGTGCGAGAAGCCAACCCGCATGCCCAGCAGCGTGGCGATTATGGGCAAAACCCCCAATATAAACGACACAACTATAAAATGGCCCCCAGTTCCCGGTCGCTCTGGTAGTCCTGACCACGGTGACGGTCGCGGTAATGGCAGGGCAGGGGATGCGAAGAATTCAAGGGCAACCGAAGGCCACGCAAAACAAAAACAACTGACCCTGGTTACGTACAACGGAAGAACGATTAGGCTTGACGAACACATGGCGCAACTCGAGACGAAACTCACGGAGAGCAGATGGTATATTCAGTCACAGCGACCTTCGTCTACCACCCTACCACCCGGATTTCAATCCAATTGAAAATATATGGGCAATGATAAAAGGATACGTGGCGAAAAAAACGTGTCAATTAATAGTAGATCATCTATCGCTATATCTAACATTTCGCAGTACTGAGCGCATACATGCGCGTGCGCGCGCGGTAAGCAACTGAGGTTAGCGAAAGAAAAAGTTGAAACTATCACTGTACAAGAATGGAAAAATGTATTGAAAAAAAGTTTCATGGTTACGACGCCGTTATTGATAATATAACGGAACGATTCATTATTAACACAAACGACACATCAGACGACAGTGAAAATGAAAACGAGAGTGATAAGGAAAATGATGACGGTGCAATGTCCGGTGTAGGAAAATTGTTTTTGTTTTTTTATATTTGAATTTTAATTATTGATCTCTGACTTCTCAGTCAGACTTACATATGTACACATACTCATCAGTCATACATATAGCTGGCCTTTATTTTAACAATTTAGTTTTATTTTATTTTAATACTAGAATACCTCTCCCATGTTATGTACCTACCTAGAACATAATAAAATTTATTTGTAAGAGTTTATTGTCTGACTCTACTTTTGGTGATCACTCACACAAATGCAAAGCTCCAGCTTAGACCTCGCGGACTGTACCTTAACTTAAAATTTTAATGTAAAAAATGAAATGAAGTTTATGTGAATAAATTATTCTTATTCTGGTGTCAGAGTTTGTCAGGCCCCTGAGGGCCCCTGACACATTAAAAAAAAGGGACTATTCCACACCAATTCCAATACCTAGCCCCAAACTAGGATACCCTGTACTATGGGCACTAGATAACGTATAAACATACATAGATACAATATTACATCCATGATTCGGAAACAAACATTTCTGCTCATCACACAAATGATTGCCACATTGCAGGATTCGAACCCGCGACCGTTTGATTCCGAACCTATGGTCTCTAGCCACTAGACCGACCAGAACTATACTTCTATTAAAGCATTACTTATCCGCTCAAGTGTGTTGCACGTCGATCGTTACCTGTTTTATTCTGGTTAAGTGCGTCGTGCAAAAACAAAGGTTCTCTCAAGTGTGACACCTGTCTGGACCCAGGACACTTGCGTAAACAAACAGTTTTTATGGCCACTTCAGAACCCTCTCATATAAACAAATGACTGTGTTCTGAGAATAGATTAATACTATACACTTATTAGAATTTATTTTAGAGGATCCCGAATCAAAATATTTATAAAACGCGAGGGATGTTGAAAATATATGTATGGATTTGATATTTTCTATATTTTTTTATTCTAAATCTTCAGCGACAACCTATGGATTTTATCTGTATTAAGAACCGTTCCAGATGTGCCATTCCAACAGATTAAAAATAAAAAGGTAATCGAATAGGTTACTAATATCAAAAATAAATTCCGCCTGTGGACTCTACGTAGTGCAGATGTGCTTGTTTGCATTCCCGCAACAATATATTTCGCATTTATAACAACACTTGGAAGACCGAAGCCGATTGATATACTGCTCACGCAAGATTGATTTGATTGATTGATTGAGATTTGATTGATTGATTGCAGATTATATATACTTAACATCATTGCACCTCTGCAGAGGTGCAATGATGTTAAGTATATATAATCTGCAATGATGTTAAGTATATATAATTGCTCTGTCGGCTTCTGTAACCACCTCGACGTTACTCACGCAAAACTAGTTTTGCTTGAGTTTTTTCACATATAATTTAACGCATACTAACACTCCCGGGCGTGTATCACTTTTTAGGCCTAGTGTTCATCAGTGCATTCAGTTGTTTACTAACAATGTCGCTCCAGCGTACTCCGCCTGGTGACAGCGCCGGCAGCTCCCAGCCACGGTTAGTGCCACCGTATACTCCAGTACATTACAATTCGGACTCTGCTATACACAGAGACAGTAACTCAGATCTGGGCGATAATTATTTAAATGTCACTAAACGTCTAAAGCGTACCTACTTTTGGCCATCACCCAGTTGCATCTATTTCCGAAATTAAATTCATAATTGATGACCTAAAGGAGCAACAAGATACAAATTTGAGTCGTTGACTAACCCCCTTACTTATAAAAAGTTATGCAATGGTTATGCAATGATTAATAATTCCGCGCAGTACAATTTTGTACTGCGCGGAATTTCTAATCATTGCATAACTTTTTATAAGTAAGGGGGTAAGGCTCTAAGTACCATCATGGCTCAAAACGAAGGAATCCAAACATCGGTCGCCGGTGTGAAAACCCAGAATGAAGACCTAAAAAGACCTGAACCTTCTAAAAATTAGCAATCTTGAACAAGAAAATAACGAATATAAAAAGCGGGTGTCTGTTCTGGAACAGACACCTGTTCTGGAAGCTAAGGTTAACTCACTTGAAAAAACTCCCGCTCTTCTACCATTGAGATTCGGAACGTTCTAAAACAACCCAATGAGAATAAAAAGGAATTAATTAACATTGTTCAAAACCTTGGCTCAGCCCTCGGCCTGGACACTCCAATTCAGGAGTCTGAAATTAGGGAGCTTTATCGCTCCAAGTCTGAGGCCGTAGTGGTTTAGTACCACTTTTCGGAAGGAAACAATAATTTCAAAACTGAAATCTTTTAATAAGTCAATACGAGAAAACAAGGAGCCCCAGTTACTTTCTGAGCTCATTAAAATACCGGGTCCCTCTCGTGCCGTATTTATTTCGGAGTACTTGATAAGTAAAGCAAGAAGAGTATTCTATGTAACACGTGAAAATGTCAAGAACAAAAAATTGGCTGCAGCCTGGACTGCCTTTGGAAAGGTTTATGTGACAAAAGAAGAAGGAGATGCACCGATCCGCATTGATGAAGAAACTGAAATATTTAAACTGTTTTTCTGACTACTGTTTTTCATATACCTATTATTTCTTTAGTATTACTACGGTTTTTATATTGGCAGCTCTTTGTAGCATTTATTATGTAATAATGCATGCTGGATACTTATTGTATTTTTGGTTTTCTTTGTCCGAGAATGGTAAATTTATATACATACTATGTACACTTCACATAAAACTCATACACTTACTCAACGTTGTCCAAGCGAGTTATAATATTAAATAATCTTGACATGGCACTTTTCGCTATCTATTGCTCATCTAGCTCTGCAGCTCCTATTTTACCAGATCTGGGTTTCTATATAAAAAATGTAAATAAGCGTGACCGTGACTATCCCAATAATTTTATTTATTGTTAGTATGAATAATATTGAAACTATAAACTTGGATCTGGATTCCATTTCAGTAGCTAGAGACGTGGTCTGCGATGTTGATAATGTACGAGCGAATTTAATGGATAATAATCACACTCTCAATGTCCTTTCTCAAAACATTCGTAGTATAAACTGTAATATGCCCAACTTTACTACGCTTCTTCAGAGATCCCAGATGTCATGGGATATACTGGTTCTTTCAGAGTGTTGGCTCTCATCGACTAAAAGTATACCGGACCTTGACAATTATAACTACGTAGCCACTACGTCCCACAAAACGCAGAATGAGGGAGTGGTTATATACTACAATAAGCATCTAAAAGTAACGACGAAGAACCTCAAATTGATGATGCAAATTGTCTGTTATTAAAAATAAACAATGACACTTGCATCATAGGAATATACCGTCCGCCTAGTCAGCTCAACACCAGTAACTTTGTTAACTCTATTGACGTACTTATTTCTAAACTAAATTGTTTTAAAAATTTAATCCTTTGTGGTGACATCAACATCCATATACTTCCTAATACTCATGACAAACGATCTTACGAGTATTTAAATATTCTTGCAAGCTATTGCATGCTACCTGCACACACTGTGCCAACTCATGGTCGGTCATCTCTAGACCATATGATGCTTAGAACTAAATTGGATGCAACCTGTGTTATATTTGAATCATCAATTACGGATCACGAAAGTGTGGCTATTAGTCTCAATCGAGTAAATCAGATAGATTATTCTAAAAAAGTTATCCATTTTGTTGACTATGACAGTTTAGATCAAACCATTCAAAATATTAATTTTCAGGATATTCTCGAAATTGATGATCAGCGACAGATCAATTAGTAAATTACTTAAATTAAAACTAACACTAAATTAAAAACTGGGCCTTCGAGAAAACGGACATACAAGCCATGGATTACCCAGGGCTTGTTGCGTTGCATGAGGAATGGAGATAATCTCTATAAAAACTAAAAAAATATCCTAGTAATGACGTTCTAAAGGAAACGTACAAACGTTACAGAAATTTTTGTAACTCTCGCGTAAAGAAATCTAAACGAGACTACGAGAAAAAGCAAATCGAATGTGCTAAAGGTGATAAAAAAATGCTATGGAAGGCTATTAAAAAGATTGGTGGTTCAGATCGGTCAGTGGATCTTTCGTCCTGTCTTCTGTCGTCTGACACTCCTGAAAGGAGTGTCAATAAAGTAAACTCTTTCTTTGCGGATGTTGGCACAAGGCTTGCAGAAAAAATTATCCAACGCTCTTCAAATACCTTTAATGAAACTAATTCTTCCACCCGTGGCTCTTTTGTTATGTTACCTGCTGATGAAGGCGAAATTTTACACATTGTTAGTCGTCTAAAAGATAGCGGTTCGGTGGGGATCGATCGGATCTCTGGCAGAGTATTAAAGAAATATATTCACGTTCTTTTATCTCCTATCATGCATATTTGTAACTTGGCCATATCAACGGGAGTCTTTCCGTCAGCGTTTAAAATTGCAGTTATTAAACCAATTTATTAGGGTGGTGGTAGAGACTGCGTCAATAACTTTAGGCCTATTTCTATATTACCCACGCTTTCAAAGATTCTTGAACGTCTAATGAACCGTCGTTTAATTATTTACTTAGAATCAAACAATCTTCTTTCAGACTCTCAATATGGCTTTCGTCGTGGTAGGTCTACAGATGATGCGGTTCATGAACTGGTTAACTCTGCTTTAACCAATCTGGATGAAAAGAGGAAGTGCTTGGTTGTGTTCCTTGATCTAGCTAAGGGCTTTGACACGGTCTCTATCCTACACTTGTTACAGAAATTGGAAATGCTTGGTGTCAGAGGCATTCAGTTGCGGTTATTTGATGAATACCTAACCTCAAGGAAGCAGCGAGTCAAAATTGAGAACTGGCTTAGTGATGAGCAAACTACTAAGTACGGAGTTCCGCAAGGCAGTATATTGGGTCCAACACTGTTTTTAGTTTATATAAATGGCCTCTGTGAGCTCCAGCTTGGTGATGGCAGAACACTCACATTTGCCGACGACACTGCTCTTTTCTTTAGCGGTGATAGCTGGGACGAGGTATTTGATATTGCTCAAAATGGAGTTAATAGGGTCTGTAAATGGTTACAAAATAATGTACTGACATTAAATGTCGTTAAAACTAGGTATATCCCGTTTGCCTTAAGGTCACATTTTCTTCCACCGTCAACCTTATCCATAACTGCCCATGTTTGTGATCCAGGATTTCTTAATTGCTCCTGTCCTGCTCTTCAAAGAACTGACAAAATGAAATACCTAGGTGTTATTATAGATCACACAATTACCTTTAAGCCACACCTTGACATCCTTGTGACCAGATTACGTAAACTCATTTATATTTTTAAGGGCTTGCGACATACTGCTGACCGTAAAATTGACAAAATGGTATATTTTGCCCTATGTCAGTCTCTAGTTGACTACTGTATTGTCGCTTGGGGTGGTGCTGCCAAAACACATCTGATTAAGGTTGAGACAGCGCAACGTGCGATATTAAAAGTTGGAGCTTGTCTACCCTTCCGATATCCTACTGTTGACCTTTACAAAGAATGGGAGGTCCTAACTGTCAGGCAACTCTTCATTTTTCACACTGTCCTCAAAAAACATTCTCAACTCGAATACAACCCTGAACTTGTGAAAGACAAGCGCAGAAAGGGCACTGTCTGTCAGGCACCTTTACAAAATACAGCCAGGTCACATAATTTCTTCTGATTCCAAGGTCCTTATCTATATAATAAGCTAAACAAAATTCTAAATTTATACCATCTACACCGCCATAGTTGCAAACAAACTCTCTTTAAATATCTCAAAACTTTGGACTATGATGAAACTGAAAAACTACTGAAACTTTTAGTTTAATAATAAATATAGTTTTTCCTCTTTTTGTCTAATAGCTTCTTTAGCGTGCTTCAATTTGATTTGACTTATAATGATCTCATTTTAGGATGTCAACCCCTTTACACCGCAATAGTATACAATTCTTCTAAATTTCATAATGATCCAATAAACAATCATTATTTAACATTTTAAAACGCCAACTTTCGGTACATATCGATGTAAATAAGCCTAAGCACCTCTAATCTACTGTTTGTAACTTAATAGTTCCATTGCTTGCCTTTTGTCTTATCATTAGATGTATTTTAATGTCAATTTTGAGTCTGCTTGTAACAAGTATGAAATCACTTGTAACTTTACTACTGACTCTCATTTTATATCTCGAATACACAAACACGGACACGTTCACCACACGCACCACAGCTACACTCACGTATATATCACTACACAACACTCACACAGCCTTCTCGCCGCTCGGAACAAATATGTAGCTATGTTTATTATTTTTCTTCTACCCACAAAATTAAATAATTGTTTATTTAGGATGGGGATGCCAAGATAATTTTCTTCCCACGGGAGGGGATCCTGGTGACCTGTACTACAGGTTTTATTAAACCTATTTCAGGCACCAGCTCCTCACAAAGCTGGGTTTGTTTTTTACTTCTGTCTGATCGCAATTACTGTGTAACCATTTGTGAGGAAAAAAAAAACTTTTGATTTTTTGATTTGATAAAATAAAAATGGAATGCTCTAGATTTCCCACAAATTATTTATGGAAAAAAAATATAAAAAAATACACAAATTATTTATTACTAGTAAACTAGATTAAATAAAGAGCCCTAAATTCGATAACTTTTAAATAAATCGAAAAATATAATTGATAGATTCAGGCGTTACTTTGCGGAAATCCATATTTAAAATGAACAAAATAAAAATATGTAGCTTACTTCCGCCAAAACTGTAAGTCAGACAAATGATAAATGGTAAAATTAACACAAGTAAAACCCCACGCTAAACAAAACCCTACCCCAGATTAAACTAAAAAAAAATAAAAAAATATATATATATATACAAATAATATATATAAATATATATACACAATAAAAAAGCCCCAAGCTAACAAAACCTACCCAAATACAAGTATCGAAACACATATATTCATATATATATAATATAAAAAAAAAACAGAATGAAAAACATATACCTCGATCCAAATACCAAACGTCTGACATCAATACGACACGTGTTTCGCCTCTGCACGAGGCACACGGTTTTTTTTTTTTAGTTCAATCTGGGGTAGGGTTTTGTTTAGCGTGGGGTTTTACTTGTGTTAATTTTACCATTTATCATTTGTCTGACTTACAGTTTTGGCGGAAGTAAGCTACATATTTTTTATTTTATTTTTTTTATTTTGTTCATTTTAAATCGAAATATGTTTCGCTCGCAACTAGAGAAGCATGCCACAATCGGGCTTTTATTATTTTGCAACTAAAGAAGCTTTATTCATACAAATGATTTAATCGATAGAGGTTGAAACAATGATAATTTTAATATATAACACTTGTTATCACATAAACGTACGGCATGTCTGCAGAATTTGCAAAATATTTCAAGGTTAACTTTTTTATCTTCCGAGTTGTGCATCACAGTTTTTTTTTTTAAAGTGGAATGAATCTGTTTCTTAAACTATGCCATTTTATTGCGTTGCTATATGATATTACTAGTACCGTAGATTAAATTAAATGTACAAATTTGGCGCAAAAGCGTCAATTGACGCACAACACACTCGGGGAAATCAAAAGGTGTAACTATCAACGCTTGACACACCTGAGGTTTCCTTTTTTTTTACCAACTCACGTGAGTGGTTATAATATAACAAAAAATAAAATAAAAAAGTTTAGGTAATTAACAAATAACAACAATAAAATGAGCTACTGAACAAGAATATAACATTTTATAAAATGGTGTCTGTCTGTTTGGTTGTTCACGTTAAAACTACTGGACCAATTGAGATGTGGAACACTGTTGGATAGCTTAGGGTTTCTGGTGAACTTGGTATCTCAATCCGATGAGTAGAAGTTAAGCAATTGATGTTTGTTTGTTTGTTTGTTTGTTTGGCATATGAGGTAGTGCTGGCCTCTGGTGTCAGAGTTTATCAAGCCGCGCGACATGGCTTAACGACTGCTATTAATCAATAACAGCCGGGACCGACTTAACGTGCCCTCCGAAGCACGGAGCGATGGAAAAGCGCACATAACTCAGAAAAGTCATTGGTGCGGAGCCTAGGTTTTGAACCCGGTATCATTGGATTCTAAATTGCACTATAGAACCGTTAGGCCACCATCGCTAGCAAGCAATTGATAAAAAAACATTTAATGTCTGAACAAAGTTTGATGATATTGGTACCTTTGGTTCTGGAATAACACATAAGATCCTTATATCCCAGAAAAATTACCTCGCAGGCAAAGCTAGTCTCATTATAAAATGATAATAATTAATTAACAATAACATAATAACTTACAGTGAAATAGCTCTTTGGTTGTGGGCTTTGGTACTGTAGCAGCTGAAATAAAAAAAACTGACATGCAGTTAAATTATCCCATTTTTAATTAAAGTAAATGCAACAGATGGATTATTGAAATAGTTACTTGAATAAACAATTCTGATATGAATGACTTAGCCCAAGATTTATGAATCCTGATTGAAAATTCATAATCTAGCTTTTCTAGACCTAATGTTTAATTTCTTACCTCCTACAGGATTACTGCAAAATATTGCAGTAATCCTTTAGGAGGTAACTAATAAGTTATAGTGACTCATGACTACATAGTTAAATGTTGGCTGCATTTCCACATTAATTTCTGAGCAAACTAGGAGCCAGAAAATAGTATCAATAATCCTATGACTAGCCTGTTCTATAACTGAAATGAAATGTTACATAGTCATAATTTTACCACTAAACCATCATTAAGTGGTAAAATTATGCCAACATTTAAACTGCAAAACCAGATAAAAATAACATTGAGTTAAGATGTCTAACAGAGTCAATGACATCATTGTGTAAATACTGGCAAAAACCAGATTTAGCCTGATTATGTTTTGGAGATGGCACACATTCTCACCATACTTCTTCTTCAACCAGTCCTCGGGCACCGGGCAGTAGGAGCCAGTGGGATCCACATCTCCTAATGTGGGCACTTTACTGGGCCTTCCAAATTTACTTCTCCATCTTTGACCAGCTAGTTTGTCTGTAAAATACCTATGTATTTAATTTTACAAAAACCAATAATAAATCTCATAATGATTGCGTGAGTGTTAGCCGTACCTTCGAAATCTTCTTTGATTATGTTAGATTCGTATTCCTGGAGCGCAGTGTGCAGTAGTTTCCTCTCGTCATCAGTGAGATGCAGCACAAGCTCGGTGGCGTGTACCTTCGTCATGGGGCCGGTGATCTGCGCGGGCTCCTCGAAGTCCTTCGAGGTCGGCCCCAGACCTAAATTACGAATTTTAACACCAACAGGTGCAAATATTTTAAAATTCGAACATCCTATTGAGGCATTGTGTCGCACTTGTATCTCGGATGGTTTTTTATGACAACATGTATTAAATTGTAATAAAGATGAACCACTAAATCGTTTATGGAGCCGTGCAGCTCTCATATTTCATTTATTGTAAAATAAACAAATGGAAAAAGGGATATACTTATTCACACCACAAATTATAAAGTATTTGGCTGTGTTCACATACACGCTCGAATCATCCGTGTGATTATCGCTCGATCATCCGGAGATCGTGAACGACTTTGGACGTCCACATACAACTGACAACTGTCAAGTGTCAGTTTCATACTATTCCTCCCCTCCACTACTATTTTTCGGATGACCCAGGCGAACGCCCGGACGACCGCGACGCCGTGAACGATTTCGAGTGTACGCGTACGTAGTATCTCTACCTAGTCTGTGTGTACGCGCGGGTGATCCGTGCGTCCTTGAACGTTTATGTGAACAGCACAGCAATTCCATAACTTGGCTACAATCGGATTATCACTTTTTTCATAGCAAATTCGACTCTATCGCAAGGCATTAGTGGCTGCGATACTAAGAATTCGATTGAAGCCAAGTTATGGAATCGGGCTGCAGGCCCGGCACAGCAATTCCATAACTTGGCTACAATCGGATTATCACTTTTTTCATAGCAAATTCGACTCTATCGCAAGGCATTAGTGGCTGCGATACTGAGAATTCGATTGAAGCCAAGTTATGAAATCGGGCTGCAGGTGTACGCGCGGGTGATCCGTGCGTCCTCGAACGTTTATGTGAACAGTGGCCCAATTACAGAACTTAGCTTCAATCGGATTGTCAGTATCGCAACCACTAATGCCTTGCGATAGAGTCGAAATTGCTATGAAAAAAATTATAATCCGATTGAAGCCAAGTTATGTAATCGGGCTGCGGGCCGGAGGCCCTTTGATTCACACCCACAGATAAGCTAGGGGCGCGTTCACTTACACGTTCGAGGACGCACGGATCATCCGCGCGATTGCTCGAAATCGTTCACGGCGTCGTCGGACGTACGCCAGGGGCCCAACCACATAACTTAGCTTCAATCGGATTCTCAGTATCGATATCACTAATGCTTTGCGATAGAGTCGAAATTGCTATGAAAAAAGTGATAATCCGATTGTAACCAAGTTCTGTAATTGGGCCACTGATGATCGAGCGATAATCGCGCGGATGATTCGAGCGTGTAAGTGAACACAGCCTAGGTACTTGTACATCACAGACTACTTAAATATATGCTGTAAATATTTATTAAATACTAAAATTTGTAAATCTAGGCCTGCGTTCACTGACTACGCTCGAATCATCCGTGCGACTTTGGACGTCCACATAGAACTGACAACTATCAAGTGTCAGTTTCATACTATTTCTCCCTTCCCCTAGTCCCCTACTATTTTTCGGATGACCCAGGCAAACGCCCGACGACGCCGTGAGCGATTTCAAGTGATCGCGCGCATGATCCTTGCGTCCTCGAATGTACTAAGTGAACGCGCCCCTGGGGTGCATTCCACAGAGTAACATTTCCTTCGTCATTGGTGAATTCCGATTCATGATAATATCGATTTGAGCGATCACAGCACTAATTTGCGTTCCGCTGAATTCAGTGGCCCAATTCCATAACTTGGCTACAATCGGATTATCACTTTTTTAATAGCAAATTCGACTCTATCGCAAGGCATTAGTGGCTGCGATACTGAGAATTCGATTGAAGCCAAGTTATGGAATTGGGCCACAGATATCGCGTACATGACAGTTGAGTGCTGCAGTTGATTCGGAACGCTCGTGAGCGTGATTACAAGATCACAACAACATAACCTCAAAATTTGCTCAAAATACAAAGTAGTACTCGTGGGGAAAGTAGTCTATCTAAAAATTGGTCAATTGTCTGTAGTAATATTTGGAAAAATGTACGAAAATCACACTCAACTGAATTAAAACAACAGTTTTCTTTGCAAACAACCGTCAGTCTGTCACTTTGACAGTAGCACTCACGGTGATATCGGTTCGGAGCATGGTCGGTGTAATCGCAAAATGGCGGATGTAATGACGTAATCCGTGACGTCACAAGGAATATCGTTGTCGTGCTCACGGTGACTCGGTAAGTATTTTAGCGCGATAATATCGATTTTAACGATTTTTGTGCGTCTCGGAATGCACCTTTTGTACTGCGATTTTTTTAATTGTACCAACTTCGTACAGTTCGTACTTTACTTTTATGGGTGTTCGTTTTGAATGAAATTGCAATTCTAATCTAAAACAAAAGGCAAATGAGACATAACGCCAAAGTCACATTTGCATTTTGTTTTAGCGGTTTTATCATTTTGTGGGCAAAATGTTTTCGATCACCATTAGTTTTGCTTAAAAAAATTACATTGACTGTTAAATATGACGTTGGAATTAACACTTTATCACCTAGTGAATAAGGTAATTTGTTGTTTGGCTTCGGGAAGATCGTAAGTGGCAAAAATAGGCAGTGTTGAAAATATTCAAACAAAACGCTTGCGTAACAATGCTAAAGAGCATCCGATCCAATTAAATTAAATTCCCAAATAAAAGCAAAGAGGGACCGCAAAAATTGTAATAAAAAAATAACTGATATCATTATGAGCCGTTTGCTTTGAAGCAAATGGCAAAAATAACTGTTAAACAAATTAAAAATGTATAGAACAAAAACACTTTAAAACTAAATTATTTAGTATAAAATTTTAACTGTTAATATAATCTTTAATAGAACGACCGCAAAGAATTCGATTCACGAATCGACTGTCTTAATACTAACTAGAACAAAGGAACTTGAAAATGCTAAGTTGAAAAAACGGATGGACGATGGTACGGTACCCACGCCATATTCTCGGTAATCTACCGCTAGGTGCTGACTGTTGTTATGAGGCGACTGGGTAGCTGTATCATAACTTATCCCTCCCCAAATGTGAAATTATCAGGTTCCGCAGAAGTTGATGTTGGGTTCCGATAACTTCGCAAACGTTTATAAACATGAAAAACTATAAAACCAGTGCCGGATTAACTACGTAGCAAGAGTAGCAATTGTTACGGGCCCCGCACGAATGGGGGCCCCGCTTAATTAAACCCACTTATCTCTGCCTGCAGCGTCGGACTGGCCATATAGTCGAGGTGGCGTTTGCCAGCCGGGCCCTAGCCTACGCGGCCCCAACGGGTCTGGTTTGTGGGGCTTGCCACAAGCCGGTAGGGGGCCCGCGCATGCGGCCGAGCCCAGCTCCTTTTTTTTCTTATAGACTTTGTAGAAAAACTCAAAATTTTCGCGCTCGCTGCTCTCGCGCTATTATTATATTTCTATGTCGCAAGACGACATACGGCAGATTTATTGAGCACTCAAAAGATCCTTTGTTTTCCTTACATAAGTTTTTAATAAACACTTCTAGAAGTAGCTTTAAATTATCACGCTTGCTACCCTCGCGCCTTGTTGTTAATATTGTCTGTTTCCACTGACCTGCATTATAATAGTGTAATGCAACTCAGTGATTTTTTCTATCATTTTCGTTCTTGCTACTCGGGCCTTCAATAAAAGGTACTATTGTTTCCTCATTCTCATAATGTACCAGAAATAGCTCCAAAAATTTCGCGCTCGCTTCGCTCGCGCATTTTCATGTAATTGAGTAATATTTTTTCGCTCCGAGATGATCGATCATAAACGCCTTTTTTCACAATATTATTCATTTTCTGTAATTACCATAATAAAAGTACTTATAAACGATAGCTCATTTGATGTGAAATCTAATTTTGTGAAAGACGTATTTTTTTCTGATATTCAAAATTTTAATTTGTTATTTACAATAAACATAAACAAACAAAAGGGTCTCAGTAGCTTTTTGATAAAAACTCAATAACCATGAGCAATATCGAAAATCGGAAAAAATTGCTACGGGCCCCGCGCTTGCTTAATCCGGCACTGTATAAAACTAATTATAATTAACACAATAAAGGCATGGAATACAATTGTGCATACGCTAAAACTAACACTTTCGACACTGATTAATTTTGGCACTTCACTTTCACTGCAGTAAGTTTTAAAACTGTGTTCTTATACCAATAATTCCCATGTGCCCATCGTTTATAAAATCCTTTTTCGTATCTATTATTTTAGTAAATACATCATAGATAGATAGATAGATAGATAATACTTTATTGCACCTAAAAATATATTATTACACAAAAAATATTGCTTTAAAATAAGTACAATGGGCGGTCTTATCGCTAAGAGCGATCTCTTCCAGACAACCTTTGGATGGACAGCAATGGAAGAACAAGGAGTAGACGGCGGTGCATTAAAATAACATTCTATTACATAGATACTTTTCTAAAATACAATAAATCAATAACTATTTATATAATAAACTAATACATGTTATTACAATAAACTAATACATATTTATATTACAAATTAGGTTTAAATACATACTAATCATATTGTTTAATATTAAAATCTAAGTCATTGGCTATGCCGCTTAAGTCTAACACCTTAATAACTATCCATTGATCTTCGTGATTATAGGCATTTCCTTGTCTAACAGGTAAGATGCCAAGGTTATCCTTAATCTTTTGCAGATGAAGGGCCTAGTTTGGGATGATTAGGGTCATTACGACCAAGCATTACCTGTGGAGGACGTTTAATATTTTTATCGGCAATTTTAGTGTCTCTGTTACCTATGTGTACTTGTGCTACGTTTCTTTCGACTGAACCCTTAACTACTGCTTTATGGTATTGGGGCTTGTCTTTACTTTTCCTTTTATTCACATCTTTTGCGAATATGATTTTTCCCTGTTCTAACTCTATTTCATCGTTTCCCCCTTGGTTTTCTCTATGTTTCTGCTTTTTCTCTAACATTTTACTAGCTATAAATTGGTACAAGACTTTTGTAATTTTGGCGTGATCATTTAAGAGTTGTTGAGTGTATGCCTTTTCAAATTCGTTCAATTCAATGGCTTCGTTCAGGATAGGAATGCCTTAAGATTCTAGGTCATTAGCAGAGTGAGCAGTTTCTGTACCACTTGAAGACGGAAGCAAAGGGCATATTATGTCCTGTTGTGAAATCAGGGTCAATGCTCATGTCAGATATTGTTCTAGATATGTCGCTAATAGTCAAGGTATCAGAGCTGTCTCTAACGAATTTAACTTTGTTAGTCAATTTAACCAATTTGTCTATTACGTCTTGACATTATTTTTTTGCAGATTCATCTCGTCCTTGTCAATAATATTCACTTTCATGGATCGCGTTTTATTTAATCCTAGATAATGCGTCAGCGTTGGTATTTTGTTTGCCATTTTTGTAAATGATTTTAAAGTCGTATTCTTGTAGGCGTAACCGCCATCGGGTCAACTTACTATTTTTTCTGTACGGGGTGCTAGCTTTAAATTCTTTAAGTCAATTATTGCTTATAATTGTACAAGCAGGTCATTTCCTATAAGTCCGTCATATCGTTTATCCACGTCATATAGGAAAAACTTATGGTGACCGTGATCAATGAACGAGGGTAGCAAAGGAATTTGGATAACTTCATCATGATTACTGGATGCATGTGTACTAATCACAGTAAATGGTTCGTGATAAATTTCCGATCCAAAGTATCTATATGCTTTTCTGGATTAATAAACGACCGTGTGCTACCTGTATCGATCATAAACTTCCCATCTATTTCCGGTATGTAAACATATGGCAGTTTTAATTTTAAGTCACAATTTATGTTAATTACTTCACGTTCCCTACTGCGGAGGCAAAAAAAAAAAACATAATAAAAAAAATGAAATTTTTCTAGAAATTTAAAAAAAAAAACAATACACTGAGCTTCGTCACTTTCATTCTTATTTCCCTGATTTTCGTCTACTATTTCACATACTTCCACCTGGTAATAGTCTTCAGGATCATTGAAGTTTTAGTAGTAATTATCCTGATATTCATGTGGATATTGATCATAGGGATCATAGAGCTGTTTTTCATCTAGCTCTGTTTCATTGAGGCGAAAACTCTGTTGCTGTGGTTTTGCAGGGGCTGCAGTTCGCATGGGTACATCCATACTTTCGTTAGGCATGGGCTTAGCAATAGCCTGGGGTGGTTTGTAACCGAACTGGGGTTGGTTGAACTGTGGGCGGTAACCTATGGGTTGAGGTCGCATGCCAAACTGTTGGGGTTGATAGGATGGCCTAAAGGGTTGCAACCCGAATTGTTGGGGGCGCATGCCACCTTGAGGTCCTAGCTGGGGCCTATAATCAAACTGTTGTGGTTGAGGGCTATTGAATCTGAAGCATTGACTTTTAAATTGGGGCAAGCCCTGTTGGTTGTTACTTGGTATGCCGAAATTTAGGCGTGAAGGTGGGAACTGTAACGGCCTAAAACCTAGTGCGGAGGTTGGTGATGGTTGTGTAACACCAAACTTAAATGGTGCACTGGGCATGGGTTGCATAACTCGGTTGTGGCTTATTAGAGTTAACTCCCATTTTATTTCGCAATGTATATTGTTCATAGAAATTTACTTCTTCTAAAACAATCTCCAGAGCTTTTTCAAGGGTATTCGGAGTTTTCAGCCTCACTATACGTACAAAATTTTCAGGTAGATTGTATAAGAAGACGTTTAAGGAAGTGTTATTGTATATTATTACTTTACTGCGTTTAATTTCGTCGTCAGACATTTTTTTTTAATTTTTTTATTACGGACTAGGCAATCGTTTGACCACGATCTCACCTGATGGAAAGCGATAATGTGGTCGAAGGTGTACCACGCTTACCTATTCACTCTTGACTTGAACACACCGGGGTTATAATTTACCGGAAACACTGACGAGGGCAGGGCATTCTACTCCTTTGCAGTTCTTATAATAAATGAAGAAGCGTAACGCTTCGTTCTTGTGCGAGGTATTTCAACCATGAAAGGGTGGCGCTTTGCTGATCGTCTAGTCGTACGGTGATGGAAAGGTGATGGGGGAATCAGGTTGTGCAGTTCTTGTGCACACTCTCCATAGTGCAATCTGTAGAATACCACCAGGCTTGCTACCTCAAGTCGATGCGCCAGACTTTGAAGCTTACTTTTTACCAGAGTGTCATCCCCAATGAGCCTGATAGCACGTCTCTCAATTGAATCCAAAAACTCGAGCTGATACTTGGCAGAACCGTCCCAGAGGTGGCAGCAGTACTCCATACAAGATCGGACCTGTGCTTGATAAAGATTCAAAAGCTGTCCCGGTGTGAAGTTCCGCCTAACTTTAGACAAAATACCAAGGTTTTTTGCAGCTACCTTGGCTTTGGATTCAATATTAGACCCAAAATTCAGATTTGATGTGAGTTCGACACTTAAAAGCTCCAAATGGTCGCCTATTGGTATTGTTACACATTGGAAAGACGGAGATCGGTTTAGAGGACTCTTTTTAGCAGAAAACAAACACGCCTGCGTTTTAGTAGCATTAAACTTAACCAGGTTAGCATCGCCCCAATCGGTCACGGCTTCTAAGGCTAAATTTAAACGGTCTACCATAGCCTCACTCTGAAAGTGGACAGAGTCACAGCTGGCTTGAGCATTGAAAGTATATCTATCAACTACAGTACTGTCATCAGCATACCCAAAGGTACCGGGCTTCAGAAGGTCATTAATGTGCAGTAAAAACAGTGTAGCTCTCGGCTACACCTAGCCATTTGATCAGACGAGCAGCCCTCTAAGACTACTCGAATAGATCGTTCCCTTAAGAAAACAACTATCCAATTGCATAAGCCAACAGGTAAACCATATGAGGGAACCTTGTTTAAAAGACCATCGTGCCAGAACCGATCAAATGCCTTCGATATGTCAAGGGAGACGGCAAGCGCCTCACCATGCATCTCTATGGCTTCGCTCAGTACGTGAGTGGAATACGCGAGAAGATCCCCAGTAGACCGGTTTCGGCGAAATCCGTATTGCCGGTCACTGAGAAGATCATTGTCTTCAAGGTATGCCAAGAGCCTAATGTTTATGACACGCTCCATACACTTACAGAGTAAGGAGGTTATCGAGATGGGACGATAATTGGCTGGATCAGCCCGACTACCCTTTTTTGGTACTGGTTGTACATTGGCAAGCTTCCAGCTCTTCGGAACTTTACCTGAGTGAAGAGAGAGGCGGTACAAACGCGTTAAGATGGGAGACAATTTGGGTGCACAGTTTTTCAACATAATCGCTGGAATACCATCAGGACCACTGGCCTTGTTTGCATCTAGAGCTCGAAGCGTTCTGAGAACCTCCTTCTGGTGAATGCGAATTTCGGGCATAAAAACCCCGCAATGAGGAAGGCAGGAAGGTGTCTTTCCAGAAGCATCTAGATGCGAGGTCTCTGCAAAAAGAAAAGCAAATAAATTCGCTTTTTCTCCAGCAGTGTGAGCTAGTGATCCATCAGGTTTCAGCAATGGTGGCAGTGAAGGGTGGCAGAAGTTTTGTTCGACCGACTTGGCCAGGGACCAAAAAACTTTGCTACGTTGCGGGGTATGAAGCCAGTTTGGCCCCAATTCGACTTACGTGATCAAAATGAGCCTTCCTAAGTATCTTCTTGCAGGTCTTAGCAGCAACGTTAAATTTTCTTTTCTTAGCCCGAATAGAGCCAGCCCAGTCTAGATATGCCGCACGCTTTAGAGCCACAGCACGACCACAGCTGGATCCAAACCAAGGCTGAGCTTTGCTGGAAAAAGTCTTGTCACTGAATGGAATGAAATATTCCATTGCCTGAGATATTACCTGTGTAACAGCAGACGCGCAAGTCGACGGGTCCTGGGAGGTGAAACATGTACGCCAAGGGTACGATGCAAGGAATTGCCGCATCTCGTCCCAATCTGCTGAATTGTATTTACACACGCGCCTATTACCCTTAAAGCTAGGATCAGTTGGGGAATACACGAGAGAATACACAGCATGGGCGGTTTTTTGGTATGGGACAAGCCACTCCTTGTGGTGGGCGTTAAAATCCCCCAAAAACAGCAATTGAGCAGACGGGTAACGCTGTTCGGCCACACTTGCCGCCCCCCCCAGAAAGTATACCAATAAAGTCGTCCCCCGATCTCTGCTGTGTGAGCGGTACACACAAGCATACATAATTTTCTCTATGCCCGTGTCCACCAGCACCCAAATAACGGAGAAGTTAGGGTGCTCAAGATTTCGGAGACGCAGACAGCAAATGTCATCACGGGCGTATACACAAACGCCGGCATTTGGGATAAATAGATGCTCCAATATATAGCCTGGGTAATCCAAGTATGCCGTATCAGCTGGACATCCTATCTGCGTCTCCGACAAGAAGAACAAGTGAGGCTTAGAGGTTCCAGATGATAATAGACCGGTTGGAGATTGGAGTGAAACCCGCGAATTTTCGCAACATCCACTTTAACTTTTTTCTTCTTTGGACTTTTTTGGATCATTTCAGGATTTTTCACAAGCGGCGGGGCAGACTACTACTTGAGCCCCCTACAAGTTGCGGTCGGCCAGTAGAGAACACCGTGCTTCGGATCCCGCTACCCACCAAAGCAAGGCCTCCGACACAGAAACACCATGATTCCGATCACGGTCCACCCTTCCAACACAACTGCATCCTACAACTCATCCAGACGGCTTCTCTGAACATCATGATGGAACACGACAAGTCGTTTGGCATCAAGACTTTGTCCAGAGGGGGTGGTAATATAAAAAGCCGGCGGCCGAAGCCTACCACCATTCGGTGATTCGGTTGCTCTTTAGGCACTACCCGAGGGTCACGCGTAGGACATCGAGGGGTGAATCCTACGGACGCGAGCAAACAATAAACCCTCAAAATCAAAAACAATTGATTCACTTTAGAGATCACTTTTGAATTCGGTTACAAAAATCCAAATAGTTTTCGTTACTTTTGATTTTTAATGTTTCTAATTCTATAGCGATACACTCCTAGCTTGGAGGATCCCCAAAATGCTGTACTAATAATCCCTTCAATTCACTCCAGATTTAGACATCCTCTCGCTCGCTAACGAGAGCTGCAGCTTCATCTAATTAGCCTAGTCGAATGAAAAATTACCCTGTACTATGGTAAAGAGAATAAAGTCGATTTTCCTATGTCAACATGTCATCTAAACATGTAAAAGGAACGGTGATCGAAAACAGTTCAAGGGCCTGATTCCGTAGAGTTAAAGTGAGGTTCGGTTAATGCCACTTGGACCATTCATTGCCACCGATCACTCGTTTTGAATTCACCAAGCTCAGTGAGCATGTGAAATGATGTCATCAAGGCGATGAGCACTCAACCGCACGGAAACTGTCATTTTACTAGGAAATACAAAGCCGGTAATTCAAAATCAGAATTCACAAGGAATTCAGTAGCAATGAGTTTTTGTCAACCGAAGAGCACCCGGTGCGTTCATTGCATTTACTATCTAGCAGTGTTTGGTTAGTGAAGATCATTGGTAATGCATAGTTACTATGAAACTTATAGGCTTCGACGAGATGATGCTGCCACTGTCCGTCTTCAGCTTCGCAAACAGGCTTTGCTCAATAGACAGATCTCTTGCAAACATTTTGGAGCCCGTGTTCCGCTCTATTGCGTTCTTAATACAATTAGTAATTTAGGAAAGCAAATTATGTTGCATCGACTTGGAGATCTGTTTATTAAGCAAGCTCTAACTCGAAATATCCAATAAAGACTGCAGCCTCATCTCGCCTTGGTCTGCCATATGTTTAAGTGTATGCTCAGAGAGTTTCTGTGTTTTATTTTTGCGATGGGTCTTAAAGAACTCCGACCCAACCGCGTGAACAATTTCCACCAGCCCGTTGTTTAGTTCGTCCACTGTATCGCATTCGGTAAGGATTTGGAAGCGATTTTGGAGCTCCAACTGAAAGCTCTTGGGGTTTTGGATTAGGGCAGGACTTGGGCGAAGAGTAGATCTTATCAAACGAGGCCTTTCCAGCTTTACGTTGATATTCAACGAGCCTAATGGATTAAGACCGGCAGTGATCATCGCATGGTAAGCCATGCGGTGATCACTGTTGATCACAGAGACATCATTGAATATAATATGCCTATTGGTCGTCAAAATGAAATCTAACTCGAGTTTATGACCACCGGGGTGCAGCCACGTCCATTTTCTGGACGGGCGCTTTTTGAAAAAGGAGTTCATCATAAAGAGTCCCTCCTTCTCCTAGAAGTCGGCCAATCACTGACCCCTTTGGTTCCGCTGTCCAAATCCAAACTACTCCACTCTCAGTTCATCGCCATTCCTCATGCCCAGCCGTGCGTTAAATTCTCCAATCACCACTGTGAAGTGTGTTTTCGGGGCATGTATGGCATTGGAAATGTCGTCGTACATACCGTACAACCAAACACTGCTAGATAGTAAATGCAATGAACGCACCGGGTGCTCTTCGGTTGACGAAAACTCATTGCTACTGAATTCCTTGTTTATTCTGATTTTGACTTACCGGTTTTGTATTTTCTAGTAAAATGACAGTTTCCGTGCGGTTGAGTGCTCATCGCCTTGATGCCGTCATTTCACATGCTCATTGAGCTTAGGGAATTCGAAACGAGTGATCGGTGGCAATGAATGGTCCAAGTGGCATTAACCGAACCACACTTTAACTCTACTGAATCAGGCCCTAGCCTGCAGAACGCTAATTTTGCCCACAAATGTCCAAAGGGAACGGCAAATGTGATCATATATAGCGTTTTTAACAGTTCATTTCACCATTTGCTACAAAACGAACGGCGCTATCAACGTCATGTATTAAACTACAATCAATGTCAGACTGTCAGTCTATTCTTTTCAATTCAAATTCTTCAATCAGCTGCTGATTCTGTGAGGGCATTTATGAAAAATAAAAACAAAGATTTTTTTAAATTTACTTCTAAATTTGTAGGTAAATTCCATAATTACTAAAGATGTTAGGACTTCAACAGCAAGTCTGTCGAGTGTAGTCCATAACAGCTTTAAAAATACTGTTACACAGATATATATACTACAGGACACCTACTCAATGATTTGTGTTTGTTTTAGGCCAAAGTGCGTTACCGGAAGGTGTAAAATACTTTTAACGGTAGTAGAAAGCACCATGCACGATGTTGGAAGGTTTGGTAGCTTGGGTTTTGAACAATTACCTCGGGAAATACGTGGAAAATTTGAACACCGATCAACTCAGCGTCGCTCTGCTCTCAGGTATTATTTACACTATGACATCGATTTTACTTTTGGCTCTTAAACACTGCTAATGTCTGGTTCCTATATCTTAAAACGAACCGTTTTCGCCACTGCCCGTCAGCTTTTGACAAAAACGCCATACAAAAAACGTCAAAAGCAACGAGAAGTTGCAAAAACGACTAGTTTCATTTTTACAGGGGGGAAAGAGAAAAATTCAGCTCAACTATTGAAACTTTACCGTCGATTTTAGGGGGGAAGGGTAGTAGGGGGCAGGGAGTAGTACCCCTCCCCTGATAGAGGGAGACGTAGACTCCACCTGAGATATGACAATATAATGAAATCTCCATAGATATTCTTGGTGTTCTCTTTTCTAACGGGCGTATTTCCGAAGCACCGGTAGAGTCAGAAAGGTATTTCATTTTCCGGTGTGAACTTTAACTCTGTTGGCACATGAAAGGCAAATTTCCTTTTTAAACTCAAAGCATACTTAGTTTGCCTAAACTTTATTTTTTTGATATTTTTATAACATTTTATGTAGTTCTCCTTAATCATGAGTGTAGTGTAAACTCTTTAATTTTGACAATGTCAATTATTGTCTGTGTAATTAAATGTTGAGTTCTAAGCTGAATAAAGCTACAATTCTAATGTAATCATTCTTTAATATGCAACAATTTATTCAGCTTAGAACTCAACATTTAATTACACAGACAATAATTGACATTGTCAAAATATAAACAAAACAGTCTTGTAGGTATAGTAGAAAAGAGTTTACACTACATTCACTCCCTCTTATCTGTGTCTGTGACATAGTCTCTCAAGTATACGGGGGTCCGTTTTTCACGTGACGATTGACGCAGAGCCGGATCGGGTGCTACTACCTCTAAATTATCCTCTCGAGCTACGGGCGTAGGTTCGTTAGGTTCACCAGTGCGTTCCTCTGTTGCTGGCTTACCGTTATCGTCTGTGGCATCTTTGAAATGATCTTCATCTGGCAAAGGTGCCAAGTGTCGATTGGATACGGTAGTTTCCCTTCCGTTTTGGAGCCTTATGTGGGAGTAAAGTGGATTCGCTTCTGAGCTCCGCTTCTTCCACTAGAGCGTCAAACTTTGAATTCCGGACATGTTTTTTTATTAATGCAGGCCCTGGAGTCAAAAGCCAAGATGGTACAGATTCTCCAGTTGGAGAACGCCGCGAATGATTGAACATCCGTTCATGTGGTGTAGCATTCGTGCTGGTGCACAATAAAGACCGGATGGAATGTAATGCTACAGGTAGAACTTGTTCCCACTCAGTGATTGGCATGTTCTTGGATCGTAAAATCAGTTGTAACGTCTTCCTCAAAGTTCCATTCAGTCGTTCCACTTGCCCATTACATTGTGGATTATACGGCGTTGTTCTACTGCATGCTACACCTAATGGAACAAGGAAATTTCGTAGTTCATTTGACATAAATGATGTTCCTCTGTCCGAATGAATATATTGTGGGGTACGAAACATAATGAAAATTTCTGTTAAGTGCTTTATGACTGTAGTTGTAGTCATGTCTTTGCAAGGAAATGCGAAAGGAAATCTTGGAATTCATCTATGACGGTCAAAATGTATTTGTTCTGTGAATTAGATGGTAAAGGGCCTTTGAAATCAATGTTCAATCTTTCAAGAGGGTTTAAAGCTTTTATTAAATTTCTATTTGTTGTTGCAAAATGAGGTTTGATGTCAGCGCATATTCTGCAACTTTCTATCATACTTTTTATGTTGTTAGTGGTATATGGAAGATTTTTCATTCTAATCCAATCCAGTGAGTCATTCTTACTATTCCTGGATGTCCTAGTGCATTATGCAATTCATGCAGTCTATTAGTATTTGAATGAGCACATATGCGAGAAAAAGTGTCTGCAACCGTATTCTCTCGACCAGGTCTGTATATAACATCGTATTTATAGCAAGAGAGTTCAAGACGCCATCTTTCTATTTTCTCGTTTTTTATTTTGCTTGTATGATTTTGACTGAACATAAATGACACTGATTGTTGATCCGTGATGAGGATGAAGTGTCTTCCGAGCAATATCCAATCACAATAACAAAACAAAAAAAAAAACCATCCAATCAATATAACTGCAGTGTCCAATGTTAGATATATCGCCACCTGATGATCTACTGGATAAACAAGTTGAACTTGTGGATGAGTGCCTTTTTGGAGTTTTTGGGCTATTTTTTAAATAAAGAATGATTAAAAGGTTTGCTATACACAAAATCTGTATTTGAGGAAGGTAAATGAACAAAAAAGTTTTTTTTACTTAGTTTTACCTTTTTATTTTTTTTGCAAAATTTGCAGAAATAATCTCAAATATCCCGTAGGGTACCGATAGCCGACAGGTTAATTTGCTTAAGCCTTGAACATCTACCTGTGTTAACACACTTCAGTGGCGGTTCAACTTGTTAACACACTCCAGTGGCGGTTCAACTTGTTAACACACTTCAGTGGTGGTTCAACTTGGCCATGATAGATTAGAAGGGAATTTTGCCTTTGCGTTTTTTTTTTAGCTTTGAATGTCTATCTCTCTCTTCTAGGGCACCCATGGTAAGTTAGGATGCGGTTAGGCTTGTGGGTGACCCAAGTGCAACAAATATGTCAAAAAAAACAAGAAAAATAAGGGGGGGGGGGTTCTATGGGTCTCTGCCACCCCCCTCCCCTTATAGGGAGAGGGTTATCCCCCTTCCTCTCCCATCCCCTCCCCACCCCTTATGTACATATACCGATTCTAAAGACGAGAGTTTCTACTACCATACTCCTTCCCTCCTCACCCTTAAAAAAGACGGTAAAAATAAATAAATATATTCGGGACATTTCCACACCAATTATGTAGCCCCATACTAGGATACCCTGTGCATCAGTGTCCGCTGTGCACTGATGCATAACTTAATGGTAAGGAAGGACGCATGTTATATTTTACAACTGCCCCTATTTTTTATGTATATCATTAACCCCCCCATTCCTATAAAAATAAAAAGAGTCGTTTTTGCAACATCTCGTTACTTTTTGACGTTTCTTGTATGGCTTTTATGTCAAAAGCCTATCGACAGTAAGCAAAAACGGTTCTTTTTGATATAGGAACCGGCCATAAGTAGATAAATAAAAATGAGTAAAGACCAGGCTCCTTAAATTTAAGGGGTTTTTCCATAAATATGCTCATCAACCACAAAGATAAATGTGAAACTTAACATATATGGTTTTGAGATTTTTATTTTTCCGTGATCAAGACAAAACGTGATATATAAAATTTCATTTGATATATTTCTTATCAAAAACTACATTATTTTTAGTAATATTTTTATTTCTCTACTAACGTCGCTTTAATGCACATCGGAAGATGGGCAGCAGCTTCCTCCGAGTACATATTTGTTGCACTGCGGTCACCAATCTGCCTGTCAAGCGTGGTGACTATGGCAAATCCCCCCACCCCGGATATGGTAGACACACTGAAAAGATGGCCCCCGGTCCCCGGCGGCTCCGTTATGCCTGGCAGCGGTAGCAGCCACGGTAACGGCTGAGCAGGGGGAGCTCAAAATCCCCGCCAGAGACCCAGCTACCAATCCCCCACAATCTCTGGACCTGGCAAAATACAACGCACGCACATTGAGGACCGACGAGAAGTTGATAGAGCTGGAAGAAGTAGTAAGTAAGTTGCGCTGGGATATTATAGGGTTATCGAAAGTGCGAAGAGAGGGAGAGGATACGATGACCCTGAATTCCGGCAACATACTTTATTACCGGGAGGGCGGCCAGCAGTCCCAACACGGTGTCAGTCAGGTTTCTCGTCCACAAGTCCCTCGTCAACAACGTGGTGAAGATCGAAAGCGTTTCAAGCAGGGTGGCATACCTTATACTCAGAATTACCGAACGGTATTCGTTGAAGGTCATACAGGTGTACGCCCCACACTCGAAACGCCCGTCGATGAAGTGGAGGCTATGTATGAAGACATTTCTAATGCCATACATGACCCGATAAAACACACTTCACAGTGGTGATGGGGGATTCAACGCACGGCTGGGCATGAGGAATGGCGATGAACTGAGAGTAGGGCAGTTTGGATTTGGACAGCGGAACCAAAGGGGTCAGCGATTGGCCGACTACATGGAGAAGGAGGGACTCTTAATGATGAACTCCTTTTTCAAGAAGCGCCCCTCGAGGAAATGGACGTGGTTGCACCCCGGCGGTCATATTTTATTTTGACAACCAATCGGCATAATATTCAATGATGTCTCTGTGATCAACAGGGTTATCCGGCAGTGATCACCGCATGGTAAGAGGCTCATTGAATATCAAAGTAAAGCTGGAAAGGTCTTGTTTGATGAGATCTATCTTCGCCCAAATCCAAAACCAGAGAGCTTTCAGTTGGAGCTCCAAAAACGCTTCCAAATCTATACCGAATGCAATACAGTGGACGAACTAAACAAAGTGCTAGTGGAAATTATTCAAGCGGTCGGGTCGGAGTTCTCTGAGGCCCACCGCAAAAGTAGAACACAGAAACTCTCTGAGCATACACTCAAACTTATGGCAGAATAAGGCGAAATGAGACTGCAGTCTTCAGTGGATATGTCGAGTTACAGCTTACTCGTATGGGCAGCGTTCGGGGAATTACGCGACATCTCGTCACAGATACTGCAGTGCCTCAAGGCGAAAGTTTATAATCAGTGCGTGTTGCCAGTGATGACATACGGTACTGAGACGTGGTCGCTAACTATTGGTCACAGACATAAGCTCAAAGTCACGCAGCGTGCAATGGAGAAGCTATGCTTGGAGTTTCACTCTGTGATAAGATCCGTAACGAGGAAATCCGTAGAAGAACCAAGGTTATCGACATAGCTCTCAGAATTTGCAAGTTGAAGTGGCAATGGGCAGGCCATAAAGTTTGCAGAGCCGAAAACCGCTGGGGAATAAAGGTTCTGGAATAGCAACCACGAACAAGCCAGCAAAGTGTAGGGAGACCCCCACACGATGGAAGGACGACATTGTAACCATCGCAGGGAGTCGGTGGATGGAGGTGGCACAAGATCGCTCGTTACGGCGCTCTTTGGGAGAGGCGCTCTGTCTATTTTCAGTAGTGGACTTCTAAAGGCTGACATGATGATGATGATGATGACTATATACACGGGCTTTGCCCTTGTGTCGCACCAGCTACAGGCATCATTCGCCGTTGTACCGCTTCTGTTCTAATTACAACAGTATAATTGTTATCTTAAAACACGGACTTTGCCCTTGGGTCTAAATAATAATAACGTAATGGCTGAAATGATGAAGATTGACGTTGGAGTCCCTTCGGAGCTCTTGAAAGCAGGTGGTAAATCTGTACGTTGAGAGCTTCAGAAGTTCAACTCTGTTCTGAATACTGGGAGAACTCCAAAGGCGTGGAACAGGAGTATTTTAGTATTATTTTTATTAAGTCAAACACTAAGCTATCCTACATTGAAAACCGCATATCAATCGGTCCAGTTGTTTTTACGTGATGCACAAAAATACAGCCAAACAGACAGAAAGACAGGAACAAAAACAAAAAATTTGTTCTGTAGCTTATTTTAGAGTACCCTAGATCATTTTTTTATTTGACTTCTTTGTGCAGCCTATTGCTTTATTATAAGTATAGATGGACAACTGTGCCAAGTTGCATCAAAATCCGTCCATTATTTTCAGCGTGTAAATATTTTATTTTCAGCGTGTGTTCTTATAAAAATATTTCAACCCTTTTCCTGCGGGAACCCTTTAACTTTTCGGGATGAAAAGTATCCTATGTCCTACCTCGTAGTATGAACTCAAATTATACCAAGTTTCATTTGAATTCATTCTGTAGTTTCGGTTTGATAAATTGATATATAGGCAAATTTACGACTGACTAGCTAGTGACTATTTAATGAGAAGTGATTATTTAATGAGAAGTGATGGTAGAAGATTTTTGCAGGTGGTGACTGACCAAAGTATTATGATTTAGTAGGAATAGATCTGGTTATATTAGTATACAATGTGTAATAATATTAGGTGACAATATGAAACACTAGCTGATGCCCGCGGCTTCGCACGCGTTGTTATTTTAATATATATAGCTTATGACACTCACAAATAACGCGGCTTTCTAAAAAAAGAACAAAAAAATAAATAAAAAATAAATTGGGTGGTAAAAGAATTTTCAAAATCGGTTCAGTAGATCCAGAGATTACCCACTACAACCTCACAAACTCGCAAACTTTACTTCATTATAATATTATGTAGTATATATTAGTATAGATTAGTGATGCAACGAATAGTACTTTTACGAATACGAATACGGATATCAAACCTACTATTCGGCGAATACGAATACGAATATCTCGCCATGGTAATAAAAGACTAATTTATTTGATAAATTTCTATTCTTTTAATAATTAGAATTTACAACAGGCAAATTTTTATTTAAAAAACATAAAAATTGTAGATTTTCTGGTTTAAGGCGATTTCTTTTTTCAGTCTGAATGTTCCCAGCCATTGAAAAAAGTCTTTCTGAGGCGACTGTACATGGCTTCAGTGAAAAATATTTTTGGGCAAGTTTTTTCAGACTTGGAAAATGGACATCTTCTCGCCAAAAGGCCAGTGGATCAGCAGTCGGCAATAAATTTGGGAGCTTTAGATAAGCATCTATTTCGTTTTTAGTTTGCGAATCCCCTGTAAAAAGACATTTTGAAATTAAATTTAACTTTTAGTATACTATGTAGATGACAAAGAGTACCTATTACCTATTAATAACTTTTCTAACTTTCTTCATACTCACCAGAAAATATTGAAATTGGCTCTTCCATTTCAGCCTCTTCAATTATTTCTTGGCATACTTGCCAAATTCCTCTACTTGTCGACGGTTGAGGTTCTTCTGGAGGTCTTGTCGGTCTTACGGCCTCTCTGCCATCAAAAGCAGCGTTAAGAACTGATCGAGCGGTTTCAGCGACCACTGTTGAGCTGAAAATCCTTGTTTTGAACCGTGGGTCAAGGTTCGTTGCTAATAGGTAAGTTTCATCACTTTCCATAAAGGCAAATCTATTCGAAAGTCCACTGAATAGGGAGTTTGCCAGATCATTTTACATCAGGATGAGAAGAAGGATCATTTGAAATTTTATTGAGGCAAGATTTTAGACTTTGTATTATTGGGATTGCTTAAGATAACGTCGTTGATTCTTTGCTTAGCTCTTTAGTAGCTTCTTCAAAATTGGCCAGAATATCAATGATTTGGCTCATAAGAGCCCATTGCCTTGCTGTGATTTCATGACGACAATTTGGTAGAGATGGTAAAACATCTTGAATCGCTATGCGTTGTTCATGTAATCTCTTCAACATCTGATATGTTGAGTCCCATCTAGTTTCAACATCTTGAAACAAAACATGTTTCGGTATATTGTTAGCTTGTTGAGAATCTTTCAGTTGTTTGAGTGCGGAGGTTGAGTGATTAAAATGAGTGATAACTCCCCTGCATGGGTTAACATTTCGGTCAAGCGTTCTTGACCAAATAAACTTTTTTTCAGCGCTAATTGGATGCTGTGTACCAAACAAGAAATATGTTTAATACTAAGATCAAGCTCATCATTTGCTTTAACCATATTCCGTGCGTTGTCCGTTACAACTGCTGCAACTTTACCCAATAGCTGCCATTCCAGAAACATCATATGCATATTGTGGGCAATATTTTCTCCTGAATGTGAGTCACCTTCAAAGGGAAACACTTCCAGACAATAAGATTTGAGCTGGAAATCTTCATTGACACCATGTCCAGTAAGACTTATAAAATCATTGACTTGTGAGGAAGCGTCACTGGTCCACATGTCTGTTGTGACAGAGAGATATAGGGTCTTTGTTAACTGCTCCTTCAATTTTATTTTAACACGTTCATTAATATCCGGCAGATTTTTTTCTGTAAGGTGGGTTCTAGATATAATATTATATCTGTAAAAAAAATAGCAGTCAGGAATTAAAAAGGGTTTTGTGAAAGTTGAAAGAAAATCCTACTGATATGTATGAATGAACAAATGTATAGCATTTTAATAAAAGCAAACAAACCTTGGAGCTAGTTCACTGAGCAAACGACGGTATCCCTGTTTATTTACCAAATTCAGGGGCTCCATGTCTAGACAAACTTGTTCAGCAATCAAATATGTGATTTTGACAGCCCGAGGATCACCCGTTTCATACGTAGTTCGCTTTTACCATATTTCCTTTAAGGACGCTTGTTTCTTCGCTGGAGTTACTTCAACTTCAGTGCTTGTTTCGTCTACAGTACTTATACTGGCACCAAGCTCATTTTCGTGAAATCTCTTCACATGAGCCCACAGTGCGGTCGTAGTAAATCCTTTAATATATGCATTTTTCCCTCCCCGAGACAATTCACAAGCACAATATCTGCATCTAGCTTTGCTTTCATTGTCTAAAATAAAATCAACACAATTTAAAATCCTATCCCACTATAATATTACATGTGAAAGTAAAACCGATGTCTGTGCGGACGAAGTCGCGGGCAAAGTCTAGTACTACATTAACGCAGCCATTAACTACCAACGTTCGTCTAAGTTACTTACTTACTATCCTACCTTTTGTTGATACCAAAGAAATACAGACCATATAACTACTTACTCGGTAATTTATCGAAGTGTTTCCATATGTCACTTTGATCTCGTTTACGAGAAGACATTTTCAATTCAACTTTAATTTCTTTTACTTCGCAGCAACCTCAGAAAATAAATAAAACAATACTCTCTTGCTTGACTTCTGCTTTCGACTAACAAATGAAGTGAAAGAAATGAATCAATCAATCAATGGTTCGTAATTGTAATGATAGGGAAACTCCCGGAGCTGCGGTACTGTACAAACTATGGCCGGGGAGTCCCCCGTTGCGTCGTCGTTGCGGTTAAGGCCCTCTGCACACGTGCGTATTTTTACACGCGCGTTTTTCAAGTCTGCCAGTAATTAGAGTTGCGTTTGTACGTAAAATATTAGTTTTTAAATATTCGTATTAGTATTCGCCGAATACGAATATTCGGTAAATGTCTACTATTCGGCGAATACGAATATTCGTATTCGTTGCATCACTAGTATAGATGTATATAGGTATTATATTAATTAACCACCTATACTATAAGACTTACTTTGGAATTACAAAAAAAAAAAATCCATACATATTGCAATGTCAACGCGATTAAAATAAATGAAACAGTAGTATTTTTTTTGTGACCAAAGAGCTGGTCTCATAATAAAGGAATGTCAGTTGTTGGTGTACGGCAAGTATTCGGTACTGAGATGTGGGGGCTACCTTCATTATCTAATGTATTGTAAGAATATCAAAATAATAAGATACAAAATATTTAAAGAATACGAATAGGCACAAAGTCAAAGTATTTTATTGTAAATAGGCAAAATAATAGAAATACAACTACGCTTACACGCTTATACGCTTTTACAATTCAAAATTAACATCTCATGAAAAAGGAGAAATACATAAAATATAATAAATAGATCCAATCAATAAAACTTAGGTAAACTAGGACTGCTTTGAGTTTGAAAAGGAAATTTCCTTTCATGTGCCGACAGTTAAATCTCACACTGGCAAAGGAAATAAACACCCTTCTAAATCTACCGGTGCTTCGGAAATACACCCGCTAGAGAAGAGAGCAAGAAACTCTACGAGGATGTATATTTTTCCATATTTGTTCATTCTTTTGATGAGATTTATTCTTTGCCCAAGTCCTCCCCAAATCCAGAATCCCGAGAGCTTTCAGTTTGAGCTGCAACATCGCTTCTAAATCCTTACTGAATGCGATACAGTGGACAAACTAAACACTAAACAACGGGCTGGTGGAACTTGTTCACGCGGTGGGGTCGGAGTTCTATAAGATCTACCGCAAAAATAGAACACAGTAACTCTCTGAGCATACACTCAAACTTATGGCAGAACGAGGCGAGATGAGGCTGCAGTGTTCAGTGGATATGTCGAGTAACAGCTTGCTTAATAAACAGATCTCCAAGTAAATGCGATACGATTTGTGTTCTTATAATATTAATTGTATTATGAATAGAGCGAAACAAGGTGTTCGTAAGAAATCTGTCTATTGAGCAAAGTTTATTGACGAAGCTGAAGACCGACAGTGGGAGCATCGTTTCGTCAAAGCCAGAAATTTTGAGTGAGCTCAACTTATGAGGAACAAGGCACCAGGGGAGGATGGAATAACGACAAAGCTACTGAAAGCGGGTGGCACACCGGTACTTAAAGTCCTTCAGAGGCTGTTTAACTCGGTCATCCTCGAGGGTACTATGCTAGAGGCGTGGCACAGGAGCGTAGTGGTGTTGTTCTTTAAGAAAGGTGATAACACCCTCTTGAAGAATTATAGGCCCATTTTGCTGCTGAACCACGTCTATAAGCTGTTTTCGAGAGTATTTACTAACCGTCGGGCTCGTAGGTTCAACGACTTTCAGCCTCCCGAACAAGCTGGATTCCGGAAGGGATCTAGCACCGTAGACCACATCCATACGCTCCGGAAGATTATACAGAAGACCGAAGAGTATAATCGACCACTATGTCTTACGTTTGTGCACTACGAGAAATTATTCACCTCTGCACTAGAAAATATATTCAAGCTTCTGAACTGGAATGGATATGGTAGTAATATCAATGGCGAATGCATCACATCTACGGATTTCCTCATTTCGGATTCTATCACGTAATGAAACACCGAGCATAGCTCTCTCCATTGCATGCTGCGCAACTCTGAGCTTGTGTTCGATACTATCTTTTCGTTAGCGACCACATCTCAGTGCCGTATGTCATCTGCATACTGGCAACACACACTGATTATAAACTTTCGTCTTGAGGCTCTGCGGTATCTGCAACGAGAAGATATGGCGTAATTTCACTAACGCTGCTTATCCGAGTTGGATTCGTTGGTTGACTTCTTTGTCGAAGTTGGATCTACCCAGTTGGATCGTCTGACCTAAGTAGACATAGTGATCAACAGCTTCGATACTATCTTTTCGATAGTATGTGATGATGTTCGTCTTACCATTGGTCGAGAAAAAGGGGGAAAAGGTGATGATAGCGACTCACTCACGCGTGCTGATCTTGATATTTCTTCGATGGCGCTGGTTCTGGTGCATCAGGCTAATTTCTCTTCCATTCGTAGATGATTTGCTGATTTTCTTTAGTGGTTTGATTCTTGATGCTTGCAGATTAATAACGCGGCGAAATAAGCTATCCGAGCTCATTGATCGGCGATAATCTGATTTATTAGTAACCGGTGTCGCAACAATGGCGGATCGTGGACGCGCAAGCAAGTAGTAATGTCGTGTCGCTGTTCAGACGTTGAAAGGGAGGAGGTAGGAAAAGTGTAGGTACCCCCCAAACGCCTTTTATTTCTTTCTTTCATAGAGGGGAATGAAAGTAGGGAAATTACGCCATATCTTCTCGTCGCAGATACCGCAGCGCCTCAAGATGAATGTTTATAATCAGTGGGTGCTGCCAGTGATGACATACGGCACTGAGACGTGGTCGCTAACTATTGGTCTTATACACAAGCTCAGAGTTGCGCAGCGTGTAATGGAGAGAGCTATTCTCAGTGTTTCACTACGTGATAGAATCCGGAATGAGGAAATCCGTAGAAGAACGAAGGTTACCGACATAGCTCTCAGAGTTTGCAAGTTGAAGTGGCAATGAGCAGGCCATATAGTTGGCAGAACCGATAACCGCTGGGGAATGATGTTGGAAACACTGTTTCCACATTGTAGTTGCTGCTCGTGAGATTAATAGGTACATTTTTTATAGAATTTACGTGCCGAGGCAAACCTCTTTCTACCTCTTAAATGGCAGCAAAATGTTTTGTTGTCGATGTCAATTGCTGGAATAGGAAGTATTTTAGGCTTATACGTTTTATAATATTCAAAAAAGTTATTTTTTCTAAAAATATTTCAATAATGTCAGGGCAAAAATATGTCTGGTTCAGATGCTCGTAACCTTAAAGTGATTTAAAAAACTGGAAAAAATAAGACGTTACTAGGACGCGGTAAATAATCCTCTAAAGCCAATATTTAATGTTACACTACGAGTATCTACCTGTCTGTACAAATTGTCTCGATGTTATTTGGTGTGTTGTTTGAACAGGCAAAGTTGAACTAGAGAACCTCCCCCTAAAGAAGGATGCCCTCCGGCACCTGGGCCTGCCGGTGGAGGTGAAGGCGGGGTTCATCGGCAAGGTGCAGCTGCAGGTGCCGGTGCGCCAGATCCGCTCGGCGCCGTGGCTCATCTCCATTGAGAAGTTGTATCTGGTCGCCGCACCGGTCAATATAGATGAGGTTGGTCATCATGATCATCATAATAAACACTTTATGCACCAAAAGTAAGGGAAAAAAATATACATGATTTTTTTTTAAAAACATGCACAGTGGGCGGTCTTATCGCTAAAAGCGATCTCTTCCAGACTACCTTTGGATGGACAGAAATTACTAATTAAAAAAGGACGGTGGTGCAAAACAATACAATAAATGATGCAAAAAAAATATATGACTATATCTACATATTCAATAAACTACATAAACCATACTTATATAAGATAAATACAACAAAAATACATATTTTATTGAACAACCTATTACATACCGGGCTGGAGTATGTGGTGCGGAATGGCGAGTATCAGTATAAACTAACTTTAACGACCTTTGAGATTTCGAAATTTTTCATTCATGAATATAAGTTCAGAGATTTCTCAAAAACACTGTACATCATACCCTATAGTAGCACAGAATAAGTTATAGTACTGATATAATCAGCTGGTAAAACTTAAATACCGCCCTTGACCTTGAATTTGTGCTACAGTGCCACAAAACTTTTCTGTGAACTGAATGACGGCGTGAGTGGTCCATTCAAACGATAAGTAGACCACTCAAATAACAAAATTAAGTCTTATGTTTTAGTAAGTTTTCGGAAATCCTTCATAAATTGTGGACATAAACAAAAAATACTATGCAAAGAATAATGAATGAAATCACATCATGCGCGTGAGTAGTGGAAACATAATATATCTTTCCTACTCTTTCTTCACGTTCAATTATTACCTCGTCTATCACGCGACCATTTTATCAGTGAAAAGTTGTAAACAAGACACCCAAAGGTACTTGTGGTATTATTTATTCTGTGGTGAAGGCACGTAGGTAGGTGGGTAAGCAAGTACCTACATACAAAATAAAATAGGATATGTGATATAAAAATATTGTATTTGGTTAATTTTTTTTTTTTTTTTTTTATTAAAGGTCCACCAAACTGGCACTGCATGCACTTTAGTTTCACAACAACATACAAACTTAGATTATACACACAATAAGTGCACGACCTTCTTGAGGTGAACACAAAATGCATAAAATAATACTTAACACTTTTTTTAAATAATTAGACTAAAAAATAATATTTATAATCTAAACACATAACAAAAATACTCATTTACTTACAATTTTGAAAACTCTTTTTTTTATGAAATCTATGGAATTTTACGAATTGGAATTTTACGGGCCTAGGCAAAATTTCTTTATTTATTAGATAGGTAGGTATTGATTTGTTCCAGGTAGGTATTGAATTATCGCATTCCTACTAAGTTAAATCTATCTAAATGTAAGTAAACATAGTTTTTTTTTTTTTACGGACTAGGCAATCGTTTGACCACGAGATGGAAAGCGATGATGTGGTCGAAGATGTAGCACGCTTGCCTAGTAGATACCTATACACTCTTGACTTGAACACACCGGGGTTATAATTTACCGGAAACACTGACGAGGGCAGGGCATTCCACTCCTTAGCAGTTCTTATAATAAATGAAGAAGCGTAACGCTTCGTTCTGGTGCGAGGTATTTCAACCATGAAAGGGTGGCGCTTTGCTTTGCTGTTCTTATAATAAATGAAGAAGCGTAACGTTTCGTTCTGGTGCGAGGTATTTCAACCATGAAAGGGTGGCGCTTTGCTTTGCAGTTCTTATAATAAATGAAGAAGCGTAACGCTTCGTTCTGGTGCGAGGTATTTCAACCATGAAAGGGTGGTGCTTTGATTTGCAGTTCTTATAATAAATGAAGAAGCGTAACCCTTCGTTCTGGTGCGAGGTATTTCAACCATGAAAGAGTGGCGCTTTGCATTGCAGTTCTTATAATAAATGAAGAAGCGTAACGCTTCGTTCTTGTGCGAGGTATTTCAACCATGAAAGGGTGGCGCTTTGCTTTGCAGTTCTTATAATAAATGAAGAAGCGTAACGCTTCGTTCTGGTGCGAGGTATTTCAACCATGAAAGGGTGGCGCTTTGCTTTGCTGTTCTTATAATAAATGAAGAAGCGTAACGTTTCGTTCTGGTGTGAGGTATTTCAACCATGAAAGGGTGGCGCTTTGCTTTGCAGTTCTTATAATAAATGAAGAAGCGTAACGCTTCGTTCTTGTGCGAGGTATTTCAACCATGAAAGGGTGGCGCTTTGCTTTGCAGTTCTTATAATAAATGAAGAAGCGTAACGCTTCGTTCTTGTGCGAGGTATTTCAACCATGAAAGGGTGGCGCTTTGCTTTGCAGTTCTTATAATAAATGAAGAAGCGTAACGCTTCGTTCTGATGCGAGGTATTTCAACCATGAAAGGGTGGCGCTTTGCTTTGCAGTTCTTATAATAAATGAAGAAGCGTAACGCTTCGTTCTGGTGCGAGGTATTTCAACCATGAAAGGGTGGCACTTTGCTTTGCTGTTCTTATAATAAATGAAGAAGCGTAACGTTTCGTTCTGGTGCGAGGTATTTCAACCATGAAAGGGTGGCGCTTTGCTTTGCAGTTCTTATAATAAATGAAGAAGCGTAACGCTTCGTTCTGGTGCGAGGTATTTCAACCATGAAAGGGTGGCGTTTTGATTTGCTGTTCTTATAATAAATGAAGAAGCGTAACGTTTCGTTCTGGTGCGAGGTATTTCAACCATGAAAGGGTGGCGCTTTGCTTTGCTGTTCTTATAATAAATGAAGAAGCGTAACGTTTCGTTCTGGTGCGAGGTATTTCAACCATGAAAGGGTGGCGCTTTGCTTTGCTGTTCTTATAATAAATGAAGAAGCGTAACGCTTCGTTCTGGTGCGAGGTATTTCAACCATGAAAGGGTGGCACTTTGCTTTGCAGTTCTTATAATAAATGAAGAAGCGTAACGCTTCGTTCTGGTGCGAGGTATTTCAACCATGAAAGGGTGGCGCTTTGCTTTGCAGTTCTTATAATAAATGAAGAAGCGTAACGCTTCGTTCTGGTGCGAGGTATTTCAACCATGAAAGGGTGGCACTTTGCTTTGCAGTTCTTATAATAAATGAAGAAGCGTAACGCTTCGTTCTGGTGCGAGGTATTTCAACCATGAAAGGGTGGCGCTTTGCTTTGCAGTTCTTATAATAAATGAAGAAGCGTAACGCTTCGTTCTGGTGCGAGGTATTTCAACCATGAAAGGGTGGCGTTTTGCTTTGCTGTTCTTATAATAAATGAAGAAGCGTAACGTTTCGTTCTGGTGCGAGGTATTTCAACCATGAAAGGGTGGCGCTTTGCTTTGCTGTTCTTATAATAAATGAAGAAGCGTAACGTTTCGTTCTGGTGCGAGGTATTTCAACCATGAAAGGGTGGCGCTTTGCTTTGCTGTTCTTATAATAAATGAAGAAGCGTAACGCTTCGTTCTGGTGCGAGGTATTTCAACCATGAAAGGGTGGCACTTTGCTTTGCAGTTCTTATAATAAATGAAGAAGCGTAACGCTTCGTTCTGGTGCGAGGTATTTCAACCATGAAAGGGTGGCGCTTTGCTTTGCAGTTCTTATAATAAATGAAGAAGCGTAACGCTTCGTTCTGGTGCGAGGTATTTCAACCATGAAAGGGTGGCACTTTGCTTTGCAGTTCTTATAATAAATGAAGAAGCGTAACGCTTCGTTCTGGTGCGAGGTATTTCAACCATGAAAGGGTGGCGCTTTGCTTTGCAGTTCTTATAATAAATGAAGAAGCGTAACGCTTCGTTCTGGTGCGAGGTATTTCAACCATGAAAGGGTGGCGTTTTGCTTTGCTGTTCTTATAATAAATGAAGAAGCGTAACGTTTCGTTCTGGTGCGAGGTATTTCAACCATGAAAGGGTGGCGCTTTGCTTTGCTGTTCTTATAATAAATGAAGAAGCGTAACGTTTCGTTCTGGTGCGAGGTATTTCAACCATGAAAGGGTGGCGCTTTGCTTTGCTGTTCTTATAATAAATGAAGAAGCGTAACGCTTCGTTCTGGTGCGAGGTATTTCAACCATGAAAGGGTGGCACTTTGCTTTGCAGTTCTTATAATAAATGAAGAAGCGTAACGCTTCGTTCTGGTGCGAGGTATTTCAACCACGAAAGGGTGGCGCTTTGCTTTGCAGTTCTTATAATAAATGAAGAAGCGTAACGCTTCGTTCTGGTGCGAGGTATTTCAACCCCGAAAGGGTGGCGCTTTGCTTTGCTGTTCTTATAATAAATGAAGAAGCGTAACGTTTCGTTCTGGTGCGAGGTATTTCAACCATGAAAGGGTGGCGCTTTGCTTTGCTGTTCTTATAATAAATGAAGAAGCGTAACGTTTCGTTCTGGTGCGAGGTATTTCAACCATGAAAGGGTGGCGCTTTGCTTTTGCTTTGTATTTAAAAAGTTAGAATCATCAAATTAACAACGCTCGATATTACTTACTTAGGTACTTACACTTCGTCAAAAGCGTATATGGTGCGCTGTTTTAACACTTGCAGTCAATGAGATTTTACCTCAGTTTATACGAGTATAGAACATCATTGCTTGCAGTGTCCGGTTCACTTACATAAACATACCGCTTTATTTGGCTCCATAGAAAGAAGTCCATAGGCGTTAAGTCCGGCGAGCGCGCTAATAGTCCACCACGACCATTCCGACGTTTTCCGATGTGGTCGTTTAGGTAGTCCTGATATTCTGTGTTAGTGTGGTGTTTGGCCGTCCTGCAAAACCAAACACCTTGCAGGTCACCATTCAGCATTGACGGCACCATCGTCCGGAGAAGGTTTAAATAACTTTCTTCTCGTGTATTAACGAGGTAAAAATTGAAAAGCCATCGCGATGGTAATCAAACAGCGGCGTAGGACACACGTGACCGTGACCGGATGTGAACGACGCGTGCGATGCGATTATATACCTTTTTTCTCTAGACGTCAAAAACGTCCAAACCGGCAAACGTCAAGCGATCGATTACCTTTGCACGATTGGCGCTTTAGCCCAGTTTCCATAAACAAGAAGGGCCCAGCATAATGTTCTGTTTGGACCGACCGACTCAAGTAATCTGTGCGAAACCAGCGATTGGTTTCGTACAGATACTTTTTATCCCGGAAAATTTTAAGTTTCCACGGGAAAACTGGAAAATGTTGATTACTCGGTGTAAGGAACGGTTGCCATAAATACGAAATAACAAGTCTGTCAAAAACATCAAGAACTATACCTACTTTTGCATTGGTTTTTAATATCCTAGAAGAACATAGGATGCTTTTTTTCGCGATAAACTGTAGTCCGCGCGGACGAAGTCGCGGGCGAGAAAGCTAGTAACGGATAAAGACGGAAGATTTGTTCTGAGAAATCTATCGAGAGGGTTCAAACATATTAAAAATGCAGTTAATGATTTTTGAAATATTAATTTTATCCATCAAAATATATTTTTATGTTGGTTTAAGAGTAGCTTTTTTTATATTATACAACTTTATGGAAATCAACCTTTTTATTTTTATACTATGTACGACAGAGAAAATATGATTTTCATGAAGTTGTAGTAAGTTTAGAAAAATATAGTTACACAACTTTTTGTTATGTTTATATTTAGATTCTATTTTTAGTTATAAATACTCAAAACTGGAAAGGTTTGAGTACTTATGTAAACAGTAGTAACAGGGACATAGAATTTAAACAAATATTTATCTTATCAAGTTTCCGTACAAATGATATAACAGCTTATAATCTATTGACTTGTCTTTGATTAGCCACAACTGATTAGATCTCATATATTGAATGCAACAACTGCGAATCAACAATGTATTGTTACATGTTCATAGATATTTATTAACACAGCCAGCAGTACATGCAATGTTACATGTTCATAGTTATTTATTAACACAGCTAGCAGTACATGCAATGTTACATGTCCATATTTATTTATTAACACAGCAAGCAGTACATGCAATGTTACATCTTCATAGTTATTTATTAACACAGCCAGCAGTACATGCAATGTTACATGTTCATAGTTATTTATTAACACAGCAAGCAGTACATGCAATGTTACATGTTCATAGTTATTTATTAACACAGCAAGCAGTACATGCAATGTTAGATGTTCATAGTTATTTATTAACACAGCAAGCCGTACATGCAATGTTACATGTTCATAGTTATTTATTAACACAGCAAGCAGTACATGCAATGTACATGTTCATTAAATATCCAATATGCACGTTACTAACAAAGGCTTAGCAGCAACCCAAGGTCATACTCAAAGACACTATGATAGACTTACGATAGACTAGCTGCGCACCGAGGTTTCACCCGCGTGGATTATGATGATGGATGTTGATGATGATGATGAAAAGTAGCCTATATGTTAATCCAGGATATAAGCTATCCTGGTACCTGGTGGTAATTTCATCCAAATCTGTTGAGCTGTTTGAGCGTGAAGGGCTAACAAACACGCACATAGACACACACATACTCTTACTTCTAAAGATAAAATATAGATGGCGCTAATTGGTATGTATATTTTTATAGTTATTATTATTTTCGGACTTTGGCAATCGTTTGACCACGATCTCACCCGATGGAAAGCGATGATGTGGTCGAATGTGTAGCACGTTTACCTAGTAGTATTTTATGATGTTTTGTATGGACAGTCAGTTCTAATATATGGAGTTCTGCATCGCGCATACTAAGTTTTCTGCTCGATAAGAGAGTATTCATTTTTAAAACTCTAAGCTCTAATTGGCCTGTTTACGACAGTGGCTACACTTCCCCGATTTATTTATATTAGAGTGATAAGAAAAATTGTATATTGTACAATGCTACATAGTTCAGGGTGCATATCTACTACCGAAAGTGAGGTTATGGGCTTAAGTCAATCCCTGCATGGCGATGGATTCCAGTGGGACGCGGCGGCGGAGGCGCACTACGCGCACGAGCGCAAGGTGGCGCTGCTGGACGCGCTGGAAGCGCAGTGGCGCGCCGAGCACGAGGCCGCGGACGCCGGCTACTACGCCACCTCCTACTCCTCCTGGCTCTCCTACGGCACCGGCCTGCTCGCCAACATCGTCGAGAACTTGCAGGTACCTACCTACATCACTTATGTCCAGTGCGACGCGGCGGCGGAGGCGCACTATGCGCACGAGCGCAAGGTGGCGCTGCTGGACGCACTGGAAGTGCAGTGGCGCGTCGAGCACGAGGCTGCGGACGCCGGCTACTACGCCACCTCCTACTCCTCCTGGTTCTCCTATGGTACCAGCCTGCTCGCCAACATTGTCGAGAACTTGCTGGTACCTACCTACATCACTTATATCCAGTGGAACGCGGCGGCGGAGGCGCACTACGCGCACTAGCTCAAGGTGACGCTGCTGGATGCGCTGGAAGCGCAGTGGCGCGCTGAGCTCGAGGCCGCGGACGCCGGCTACTACGCCACCTACTCCTCCTAACTCTTCTACGGCACCGGGCTGCTCGCCAACATCGTCGAGAACCTCAAATTCAAATGACTTTTATTTGCATAAATGATGAAGATGTTTCTTACTATAATTAAATAGAACGCCATATTCCAACCGTGAGTTGTGCAACATTACATAAATTATTAATTATTTCTTACATTTCTATTTGTTACTAGCTGTGCCCGCGGCTTCGCACGCGTGGTCATTTCTCTAGCTTTAAAGGACTCTATGTGCTATTCCAAGATCTAAAATAAACATTTGATCAAAATTCCTTCCGCTGTTACAAAGTTTTTTATCGATTGCTCGGCTTCTAACCATTGGATTAAGATACCAAGTACCCCAGTTTTTAGGTCAAATCCTATGCTACCCAACACTGAAAACTGCATCGAAATCGGTCTAATACGTTATTACGTGATGCGCGAACAAACATACAGACAAACAAACAAACAGACAGACACGAATTTAAAAAATGTTCTATTCATAGACCATTTATTTTTAAATTATCTTTTTTGTATAGATTTACATTCTTATTGCCTTATAGCTGTGCCCGCAGCGTTGCTCGCGTGGTAGTTTTTCTGGGATATAAGGATCCTATGAGTTACTTGATGCGCGGGCACTTTTCCGCAATTAGGCCGTATGTCGGCCCTTTTTGCGTGATCCTATGAGTTATTCCAGTACCAAAAGTACCAATATAGGTACCTACCTACCTACCTACCTGTGTTAACAACCTTCAGTGGCGATCCGACATGGTCGTGATAGGTTAGACGAAGGCGGGAGCGAAGCGTAGCGAGCACCCGCCCTCGGCCCCCCATTATAGCTAAGAACTATCTTGTTTACCTCGGCTTAAACACATAAAAACCCGCAGTTAAATTGGTCCATTCGTTTGAAAGATACGATTTTCACCTCCCCTTTTTTCAACTCCTCCCCCCCTCCCATATAGCTAAAAACCATGATGAACCATGTCGATCACATCAGTTTTCAAACATAAAAAACTGCATCAAAATCAGTCCATTCGTTTGGGAGCTACAATACAATCCTCACATCCCCGCTTCTAATACATTATAATAGCTTTGAGCTGTTTTATTTAATTTTATTACGTTATATTTATTACTTCATAATTTAATATAACTTTCGACCCCTATCCCGCAGGAGCCCTTTAGTTTTTCAGTATGTACCTATTCTGAATTTTAACCCTTATGCTAAGTTGCATCAAAATCCGTCCGATAGTTTCAGCGTGGTGCGTGCGTTTTACTATAACTTTATTAAAAATATCAAGGAAAATGTAAAAAAATAACGCATAAATAATGTAAAAATCTTATAATTATGGAGCAAAACATTTCTACGGCGAGTGATTTAGTTCCACGTACGTCTGGATTACGCACCCATGCATCTGTCCAACTGGGCCAGTGAGCCTCGTAGAAGAATGACGAAATTCGGTACCAGTCTATAAACGGATGTATGATTACTTTAAATTTAACACAACTTTGAACCCATAGGCTGCAGGAACCTTTTAATTTTTCGGGATAAAAAGTATTTAACATTTTAACACATTATATAAACTTTGACTGTGCCAAGTTACATCAAAATCCGTCCAGTAGTTTTAGCTTGATACGTGTTATTTTAAATAACTTTCTACCCCTATCCTGCGGGACCCGTTGATTTTTACGGGATAAAAAGTATCCTAAATGTTAATCCAGTACATCAGCTATGTATCTGCCAAGTTGCATCAAAATCCGTCTGGTAGTTTCAGCGTGATGCGTGTTCAAAGAGACAGACAGACAGACAGACAGACACACAGACAGACAAAAAATAAAAAAAATACCTTTTTGCACTCCATATCGATTTTGAAGTTTATCTCAATCAAAATTTTCAAAAAATATTTAATGTACAGATTTAGCCCACTTACAGTTTTATTATAGGATAGATAGATTATTTCCAAAATTAAACATACTCTTGAACAACTTCAAGAGGAGATCCGTGAACAGCAATCGGTTCCGGAAAGACATGTTCATTGAACATTATCTTGGATTTGTCCAAATTCATCCGGAGACCGATGCGTTGAGATGAATCAGCTAGGCCGTTCAGTTCTCATGTAAGTCCTGCAACGTTTCTGCTTTAATGTCGATGTCATCCGCAAATCTCAAGTGTGAAATTTGCTCGCCGTTAATGTTTATGCCACGTCCTTTCCAGTATAGAGTCTTAAACATATCCTCCAATGAATTTGTGAACAATTTCGGGGAAATAACGTCCCCTTGTCGATTCCTGATGACTCTTGAAAACAGCTTATAGACATGGCTCAAGAGCGAGATGGGCCGATTGTTTTTCAGCAGGGTATTATTAGCCTTTTTGAAAAACAGGATGTCTACACTCTTGTTCCATGCCTGTGGAGTTCTCCCAGAAAAGAGAACGGAATTAAATATACGCTGCAGTTCTTTGAGCGTGGGTGTACCTCCTGCTTTTAGGAGTTCCGTGGTAATTCCGTCCTCCCCAGGGGCTTTTCCGTTTTTGAGCTGTTTAAGAGCCATCACTGACTTCTGGCAGCTCTCCGGTAAAGTGGCGGGTCAGGGTAGCCCTGGAATCCTTGGTGTTGGATTCTAGTCTGGATGCCAGCGACGTGTATAATTGGCCATAAAAATCTTCAACTTCTGCGAGAATCTCTGGCTTCGAAACGACGACTTCCCCACTAGATGTGGTCAGCTTCGTCAGATGGCTCCGACCCAGCTTTTGAACGAAGACTTTCGACCCTCGCTTCTTCTATAGAGCGTGTATTGGAGCTTCAGAGGTCTCGTCTCACCAGCATAGTTATTGTTTTGCTCAAAGCCCGCTGTTCTGACGAAGTGACTTCAGAATTTTCACAGTTTTTTAACTTATTTTATGTTGATATGAAGTCAGCGTATTGAGGCAATCAATAGAATTTCATAAATGTCAAGTACTGAATGATTGAGTTACATGAATAGTATGTCTACAGAAGTATATTTAAAATAATTATTACAATCCATAAAAATGCATTTTTATACAAAAATCACCGACAGCATTTCTCAGTGACCGCTCAGCGGTCGAAGCGTTCGGACGTGTGGTCCGTGTCTTTTTTTTCGTGATCCTCTCACTATCATAGTACGTGCCTCTCGCTCTGACCATATAACGAAATTTGCTCTATTTAATTTGTTTTTGTATATTTTTATTATCTCAAATAGTTGTAGAGTAGTGTACGTGAATTGCATGTTAGAATATTTTGAATCGAGCATGTCACCTACACTACAACTATTTGCATGTTAGAATATTTTGAATCGAGCATGTCACCTACACTACAACTATTTGCATGTTAGAATATTTTTAATCGAGCATGTCACCTACACTACAACTATTTGCATGTTAGAATATTTTTAATCGAGCATGTCACCTACACTACAACTATTTGCATGTTAGAATATTTTTAATCGAGCATGTCACCTACACTACAACTATTTGCATGTTAGAATATTTTTAATCGAGCATGTCACCTACACTACAACTATTTGCATGTTAGAATATTTTTAATCGAGCATGTCACCTACACTACAACTATTTGAGATAATAAAAATATACAAAAACAAATTAAGTAGAGCAACTTTCGTTATATGGTCAGAGCGAGAAGCACGTACACGATTTTGGTGCCCTTCCGTAGCCCGGGGATTCTTAGACCGCCAGGAAGTGTATGCCCATAATCGCCACGCTGGGCAGGCGGGTTGTTGATCGCAGAGCGCTATTTTTGCACCGATGACGCTGTTGTCTGTCGCCTGTCTGTAGAATTTTAACTACGCCAATTCTGAATGGTTATACCGCCAATTGTCGGTCGTCAGAGCCTCGTCCGTTATTCGGTAGGATGTACCACGGGCAGGTGAGGTTGAACTGGAGTACTGAGGTGGTGTTCGTACTCCCTTACATCATCATCATCATCATCCTATGCTAGTCCACTGCTGGACATAGGCCTCTCCCAAGGCGCGCCACTGAGCCCGATCTTCGACTCTTCTCTTCCAATGATTGCCAGCTACATTGCACAGATCGTCAGATCGCCCTCCGGGTAGACCCAGAGGGCGTTCTACACTACGTTTGCCGATTCGCGGTCTCCACTCTAGAACTCGTCTACCCCAACGGTTATCGGTTCTACGACAAATGTGTCCAGCTCATTGCCACTTCAGCTTGCTTATTCTCTGAGCTATATCAGTTACCTTAGTTCTTTGCCGATTCACCTCATTTCAGATTCGATCTCTCAGAGAAACTCAGAGCATAGCTCGCAGAGCAACCTTGAGCCTGTGATCCAGCCTCACCATCAGTGTCCACGTTTCAGCTCCTTATGTCATTGCGGGTAGGACGCACTGGTCGAAGACTTGTCTTCAGGCATTGTAGAATGGGCGACGAGAAGACTTGACGAAGTTTTCCTAATGCTAAATCCTCCTTCTCAAAATTATTTCCACCCATTTTAACAATTTGTCCGAGGTAAATATACTCCTGTACAATTTCGAGAGAAATGCCACTGACTACTATTGCTTCCGGTATAATATTGTCATTGATCATGATTTTTGTTTTGTCTATGTTCATGCGGAGACCAATTCGTTGTGAGTCTTCAGCCAGGCTAGCCAGCATCTGACGCGGCTCTCGCAGCGACTCCGCCATAAGGACGATATCATCTGCGAATCGCAAGTGTGAGATGTACTCGCCGCTAACGTTGATGTCCCCTTTTCAATCCAGCGTCTTAAACATTTCCTCCATTGCGGTCTTAAAATCGATCTTAAAAATATCGTTCCCAACATAAACCGGCATGGGTACGGCATGGGCATTTGACATGATGTTCGTCTTGCCCATGTTCATTTTAAGACCCACCTGTTGGGAAACAATATTGAGGTCAATGAGCATCGTGCTTAGGTTTTTCAGGGTTTCTGCCATGATGACTATCATCAGCAAATCGAAGAAGCACGTACTATGATAGAGTGAGAGGATCACGAAAAAAATGACACGGACCACACGTCCGAACGCTTTGACCGCTGAGCGGTCACTGAGAAATGTTGTCGGTGATTTTTGTTGGCTGGGTTCTCTCCGCAACGCCTGTTCTTCTGCAGAATACATAATTTAAATGAGAACCTGCTAGCGATGAGTTCCCCTCTGTATGTTCCCAGTTGAAGCTGACAGACGTGCATATTCGATACGAGGACGGCGCGACATGCGCGGGGCGCGCGTTCGCGTGCGGGCTGACGGTGGCGGCGCTGGCGGCTGAGTCGTGCGACTGCGAGTGGCGGCGCGGCTTCACTCTGCTGTCGCCGGACAACTGCTCCTTCAAGCTGCTCGAGCTGACGGAGCTCGCCGTCTACTGGGATCCCATGTCGGTGCCCGGCGGCATGCTGGCCGACTGCACCCGGGCAGAGCTCACGGTCAGTGCGTCAGCCGTGCGGGCTGACGGACGAACATATCAAATAATTAAATCGACCGTCTGATTGCCTATTCAATTAGCGGTGTAACTGCCTCTGAGACTAGTTCTATCGTACTTGTTCTATATGTGCAGGAGCGCATGTCGCGGACGTGGAAGGCGTCGCACCGCTACATCGTGTCACCGGCGAGCGCGAGCGCGCGCGTGCGGCGCGAGCGCACCGAGCAGCCGCTGCGATCGCGCGTGCGCCCTCGCCTCGCCGCGCACCTCACGCTCGACACCGTGCTGCTCGATCTCTCCTCGGTGAGTATACTACATGTCGCGGACGTGGAAGGCATCGCACCGCTACATCGTGTCGCCGGCGAGCGCGAGCGCGCGCGCCCTCGCCTCGCCGCGCACCTCACGCTCGACATCGTGCTGCTCGATCTCTCCTCGGTGAGTATACTACATGTCGCGGACGTGGAAGGCGTCGCACTGCTACATCGTGTCGCCGACGAGCGCTAGCGCGCGCGTACGGCGCGTGTGCACCGAGCAGCCGCTACGAACGCGCGCGCGCCCTCGCCTCGCCGCACACCTCACGCTCGACACCATGCTGCTCGATCTCTCCTCGGTGGGTACACTACATGCCGCGGACGTGGAAGGCGTCGCACTGCTACATCGTGTCGCCGGCGACCGTGAGCGCCGTGGCGCGAGCGCACCGAGCAGCCGCTGCGCTCGCTTCGTGGGCCCGCGCCTCGTCGCGTACCTCACGCTCGACACCATGCTGTTCGATCTCTCCTCGGTGGGTACACTACATGCCGCGGACGTGGAAGGCGTCGCACTGCTACATCGTGTCGCCGGCGACCGTGAGCGCCGTGGCGCGAGCGCACCGAGCAGCCGCTGCGCTCGCTTCGTGGGCCCGCGCCTCGTCGCGTACCTCCCGCTCGACACCGTGCTGCTCGATCTCTCCTCGGTGAGTACACTACATTTCGCAGAAGTGTTTTAACAAGTTAAAATGTAAAAACACTCGGCTAAATCGTCTTGTAAAGGCTTTACAATCGTCTTGTAATGTTTAAAACTTATTTTCAAAGTTCCTTGATGTCGGAGGTCAGAGCTGGAAATCATAGATTAGTGATGAATGTATTCCTATACCTAAAACTTCTTACATTAATAACATCAAAGAATAAAGACCTATTTCAATCTTACCATGTTTTGCCAAAGTAATGCAGAGCTCGCCTGAAACTCGCCTGAAACGAGTCACTTGACATACACGGAAAAATATTTTTGTAAACTACCTACCTGCTTGCTACCGTCCCGAGTTCCGACCGAACCGATCGCCGGAGGACTGGTGCTTGTCATTGCGGCTTGTCAAATTAACTGTTGGTGACATTGACACTTGCACTACGAGTTTCGTTTACAAAGCTAGTTTAACCTGCTATTGCGTTCGATGTTTGCCACTTGAGTGTTTACGATGACACAGGGATGGTACTTTGCAAATATAATTTCATAAATTAAACTAGGTACTTACTGCTCATTCTTCTTTGCTCTTCTTAATAAGCCAAGATGAACAATTGTGACACTTGCGATAACATAATAAAAGCGGCAGAATTAAAAGTCTGCAAAGTTTGCAAAGGCAACTACCACTATCAATGCTTAGCCATTTCCAGCGAGAATTTTATGAAAGAATCAAAGCAATTCAAGATTAATTGGAAATGCCCTCAATGTAAGAACAAATAAAAGAGAGGTGATAACTCAAACACCCCTATTAGGTCCCAGCAAACAGATTCTCCAGCTAATGATTCCATGAAGGCTTCTGAAGAATTGAAAGTGTATTTTGACCTCAAGTTTCAAGAGATTTCCATTAAAATTTCTAAGGAAGTTCAGTCGAAAATCGTCGCAGAGAGTAAGTAAACTAATTCAAAAATTCAAAGCCTGACGGATGGGGTACAGTACAATACATGACTAACCAGTTTGATGAGTTGAGGAAGTTATATGAGGAGCAATCACAAGTGAATAGTGTGCTTAAAGAGGAGAACAATGAATTGAAAAATCTGGTTCGTGGTATGAACTCCCGGCTTTTTCAGGTAGAGCAGCAATCTAGGGACAGTAATTTGGAAATACAATGTGTTCCTGAAGTCAATAGCGAAAATGTTTTAACGATTGTGAAACAGCTTAGTCAATCTGTGGCATACAACCTCGGGGGACAATGATCTTATGCTGTCATAAGCTCATTGTCCCCGAGGTTGCCAAATTTAATAATGACTCTCCCAGGCCTCGTGCCATTATAGTTAAGTTGGCAACCCCGCATATTAGAGACAACTTTCTTGCAACCATCCGAATGTCCTGTTGTACAGGGCCCATGATCAGGACAAGTTGAACACTATGCACCTCGGAATTGCCGGTGAAAAGCGTCCTATTTTTGTGTCGGAGCATCTTTCACCGGCCAATAAGCAGTTGCATGCAGCAACAAGGGCCGCAGCCGCCGATAAGAAGTACCAGTTTGTCTGGATCCGTAACGGACGCATCTTTGCCAGGAAGGACATCAAGTCAAAACCCATTTTGATTAAGGACTTAGACTTTGTGAAATCTTTACAAGAGTCACACAGAGCACTTTAAAGGTTTATTATCAAAAATTTCGAGGAATGCGAACCAAAACACATGAACTATATATGAATGCTTTGTCCCACGATTTTGACATTTTGGTTTTATCGGAAACATGGTTGCATGATTCTGTGTATGATAGTGAACTTTTGATAGCCGTTATAATATTTATAGAAGGGATCGACACAATTCTGCTACAATTCAGTTAAAAAAGGAGGCGGGGTTTTGATAGCGATATCAAGTGTATACGAAGTTTTGCGTAAATCTAATTGGGAATCAGCTTGTGAAGAATTATGGCTCAATCACAAATTAAGAAAAGGGTCCACAGTAAATGAGTTAAACATTTGTGCGGTAAACTTACCTCCCCCCCTATTAAACTAGACTCACTCGAATGTCTTTTGAACAATTTTACACGTGTCATTAATAATGAAGTAGCATTAAATTCACAGACATTGGTGATAGGTGATTTTAACTTTCCAAATATTAGCTGGGTTCATGACACCAATTCAGTTTCATTGATCTCCTTACCGAGTGCAAACATTGTCCTTTAATGATCTTAACCAATTTAATGGTATTTTAAATTGTAATAATCGAATTCTTGATTTGAATTCGAATTTTTGATACCCGAAGTAGTAATATCGTATCAGTTAGTGAAAACATTTTGCCCTTGACTAAAATAGATCCCCAACATCCGGCTTTATGCATTAGAATTGATGTAGGTAAATTCAAGATACTTTTTTTTTTTTTTTTTTCTATTTAGATTATATTAAAATGAATGAACAACTCTCTAAAGTAAATTGGATGGACATTTTCAGTATATATATATTAATGTTGACGATATAGTAAGTGCTTTTTACCTATTGTTATGGAACACACCCATCTAAGACCTTCACATAATAAACATTAACCAGTTTGGTTTTCTACGTCCCTTATTAAGAGTATTAAAGAAAAGTCCAAATTCCACTCTAAGTACAAACGATATGGTAACCTCCAAGACAAACTAGCCTTTGTGTAACTAGCTTTTGCCTTTTTTTTTTGCCTTTGCCTTTGTCGCATCACACCTCTTTCGGGCATCAGCCCGAATGATGCCCGAAAGAGGTGTGATGCGCTACTAACTGAGTGCTTTTCCATGTTTAAGAGAAACACCTCTGTTCTCTTAAAAAGAAACCCATAGCACATTTGGCGATTCCAGGGCGGTCGCACTCCGCAACAAGTACAAATAAATTCAAGGACCCAATATTCGGGTCCGTTCAGTCGAGTGCCTTGTACTTAGCGATAGAGCACCTACTTACGTAAAGTTATTGACAAACTTTATTCGTGTTTTAATTATGAGTACCAAGAAGAAAGCTAGAAAGTACTGCATAGCATTCGGCTGTTTGAATAGTGACAGAAATGACGAATTGTCATTCTTTACGCTTCCAAAAGATATTGAAAGGTAATAAATTGTAATACCTATAATAGGTCCTAGTTATGTAGTTAGATATTGATATTTTTTTATTACGTAGGTTCCTATACTTTTATGTTATTTCATTTGTGTTCCATACCGAAGCTACGCATATTTAAGGTTTTTCTGCGCAGAAATAAAGTCGTTTATTAATTGATAGATTCAGGCGTTACTTTGCGGAAATCCATATTTAAAATGAACAAAATAAAAATATGTAGCTTACTTCCGCCAAAACTGTAAGTCAGACAAATGATAAATGGTAAAATTAACACAAGTAAAACCCCACGCTAAACAAAACCCTACCCCAGATTGAACTAATGAAAAATATAAATGAAAGAAAAGCTAAGGCCTGGAGGCCAGAAAAAACACTTATATACAAATAATATATATAAAGCAGCAGCAGCATTCGACGAGTCAACATCATTGTTGATCGGAAAATGAATTACTGTGCTGACTTAGTAAGTAGCCTACATACTTTTAATACCTTTTATTACGTAGGTAGGTATCTCACTAAAGTTATCGGCGGTCTGAAAACGGGATAGGTAGGTAGTAAAAATGAGGTAGTAGGTCTATTCTGATAAGAATGTCATTGTATGTAATAGAACTATTTTAATTTATAATAATAAGTAATAACATAATACATTATTACTTATTTATTCTGTTACAATATCTAAGTCATAACATATCACAGAATAATTAGTAGTACAAGTACCTAGTCATATCTTAATACAACCCTACCGAGCGAAAAAGGGACAGAACGATTCTGAAACGGTTAGAGCAATGGAAATTCTCGCGCGTTGTGATACGGTGCATTCTAGTCTGCACGCGGTGGGCGAGTGCCTTCTAGGTAAATATAATTGAAAGCTCGCAGCGCCGTGCGAGTTAAATTGCACTTTATAGTGTTGTAGCGAGAGTCGCTATTTCTTTAAATGACTTTACTCAGTTAGCCTTCTGTACTTGTACTATTATTTATTCTGTGGCGATACGTAGATAGTTTAAAGGGAAACAATAGCCCATTACCAAACCAAATGCATTTAGGGAATAGAACAGCGCTAGGGGGACAGGAGATTTGCGCAATGGTTTCTAAACATTTCAACTCAGTCCATCAATCTTCCCAAAGTATGGCCACTAACGCAGCATTCAGAGAGGTTCAATGGTATCTCCTCCCTCTTTAACATTTGTATTGAAGAGAATGAAGTTTTTGAAGCACTATCTGCACTTAATGCTAACAAAGGGGAGGGGCCAGATTCATTGCCTTCCATAGTTTTGAAACAGTGTGCATTGGAGCTATCGAAACCACTCTGCATAATATTTAACATGTCGTTGACTACTGGAATTTTCCCTGCGAACTGGAAAGTGGTCCACTTAATACCAATACATAAAAAGGAGATTTGGCGAATGTTGAAAATTACAGACCTATTTCAATTCTTTCAGGAATGGGAAAATAATTGGAGTCCATAGTAGTTAAGAAAATAAATTGGCATGTAGCTTAACTGTTAAATTCAAATCAGCATGGTTTCATGCCACGTATATCTACATGTACTAATCTCACCGGTTACGTGAATGACATACTCGAAGTTTTGGATAAGAGTGGTGAGACTCATGCCATTTACACGGACTTTAGCAAAGCTTTTGACTTGGTAAACCACGATCTCTTACTTGCGAAGCTTCATGCTTTAGGCATTCACGGTACATTGCTGCGGTGGTTTGAATCCTATCTCAATAACAGGTCTCAATTGGTAATCGTCAAGGGTTTTAGGTCTGTTGTAACAGTAGAACCTTCTGGTGTACCGCAAGTGTCGCATCTGGGACCTCTTCTCTTATCAACGATCTACCGAATGACATTAATTCCAAAGTAAAGCTTTTCGCAGATGATTTAAAACTTTATAGAGAAATTAGGAATCAGGAGGATGTTGAGGCTCTTCAGTCTGACATCAATAGTATAAGCCAGTAGTATACTCGTAATCTCATGACTTTAAATTCTTCTAAGTGCTACTGTATAAAGTTTACCCGTAAACGTAACCCAGCCCCTGCGAGTTACCAGATTTGTAACGCTTTATTAACCGAAGTTACATCTATGCGGGATCTTGGAGTAATAGTCGATACAAAACTCAGTTTTCGGGATCATTTTGACGGAATCGTCAATAGAGCCAGCAAATAAGCATCTCCCAATTCATATTTTTAATAGTCTCGTTAGAAGTATTTTGGAGTACTGTAGTGTTGTGTGGAAGCCAGTGTACCAGGTTCACTCAAATAGGATTGAAATAATTTTAAAGCGCTTCGTGTATCATCTCACCTTCATGGAGAACAAATGTAAACTACCAGTCCCGATTTAATTATTATAATGGCATAAGCCATTGCACAAGCGTCGAGAACTAACAGATATATTAATTCTGTACAAATTAGTGAATGGGTTCGTTGACTGTCCAGAAATGATGGAAAACATTAAAATAAAAGTTCCCAGGCCTAGCAGTAAGCTTCTTTTTTTATTTATTTGGTTCTCAAACTGGACGTTACAGAATATTCTTACATACAAGAACGAGAACAAATGATACACATGGTTATGAACGGCCACTCTAGAAGTGAACACAGCGTGCACACTAATAATCGACTAGCAATATCTATGTAAAGTTAATTACTTAATGATGTTATAATAATTAAAATTAAAATTAAAATTTTGAATGAAAAAGTAATGTTTTATCGTAATGACAGATGCATCGAAAATGTCAAGATCCTGACAAATACTGTTGTAACTTGAACACAAGCGGTACAAAGGCGAATGATGCCTATAGTTGGTACGACACAAGGATAGATTAAAAGTTTTAAAATTACAAAGGCGACTTCCAATGCGAGGTATTGTAAACTGAAACTTTTCCAGAAGGTCTGAGCTATCTATTTTGCCACTAATGATTTTGTAGAGGAACACAATATCGGTGGTCTTATGCCTAAGGTCGAGTGGAATCATTTTATAATGTTCCAGTCTCGAATCATATGTGTTTAAACTACGGCAGCGATTGTTGGCATAAGTAAGATGGTATAAAAAAAAACTTTGAAGCCTTTCTAACCTATTAATATGAACTTCGTAAGAAGGGCTGCAAATCGGGCTACAGTATTCTAGTAAGCTATGTACGTAACAGTTAAACAGGATAATAGGTAAATCTGGATCTTTGAAAGTCTTAGTATGTCTAGTAAAGAAACCCGCCAATCTTGCGCCTTTTTTAACTATATGGTCAATATGTTCGCGAAAGTCTAACTTTTGATCCACAATAACTCCCAGGTCAGCTTCTGTTTAGGAATACATTCACCTTGTCCAAGTGTAAAACCAAAATGTTGAAGCACTCCCCAATACACTGTATGTGTAGCAGCTATAAAATTATAATATTCAAAATAATTTCGATGTTTTCAAAGTGGTTTCAAATTGCCCTCACCCAAATTTCTATTAAATAAATTGTTTAGTACCTAAATATACCTAAAGGTTTATACCTACTTACTTCATAGTTAGTTTCTGTTTTTTATTTTTATTTATAGTAATCTTATGATTACATTTTCTGTTCATATTTAGCTAGTAACACGTCTAGTTGACTAGTAGTTTAGCAACCGTGGAATTTTATTAAGTATGCTAGGTTCACATTCATAAGGATTATGTGTAAAATTGTGTACCTCATAATAGTGATACATCTGTGTTTTTTTATTATCATAAGCCGTTTTGTTAACCAATAAAAAAAATGAAAAAAAGAGCTTAATTTGTCCTATTCTGTCTTTTCATCTTTAACATGTGTAACACATCGACATGTGTGTGATTTATTGCAGCGGCAATACAATGAGGCGGTGGGGTGCGCGGTGGGTCTGGGGCGGCTAGCGCGTCTGCGCGAGCTGCGTGCGCTACGTCCCGCCGTGCCCGTACGCGGGCACGTGCGCGTCTGGTGGATATACGCGCTCTCCGCGCACGTGCCGCATCACCCCTGTGAGTACAATACAATGAGGCGGTGGGGTGCGCGGGGGGTCTGGGGCGACTAGCGCGCCTTTTTCGAGCTGCTTGCGCTGCGTCCCGCCGCGCCCGTGCGTGGTCACGTGCGCGACTGGTGGATATGCGCGCTCTTCGCGCACGTGCCGCATCACCCCTGTGAGTACAATACAATGAGGCGGTGGGGTGCGCGGGGGTCTGGGGCGACTAGCGCGCCTTTTTCGAGCTGCTTGCGCTGCGTCCCGCCGCGCCCGTGCGAGGTCACGTGCGCGACTGGTGGATATGCGCGCTCTCCGCGCACGTGCCGCATCACCCCTGTGAGTACAATACAATGAGGCGGTGGGGTGCGCGGGGGGTCTGGGGCGACTAGCGCGCCTTTTTCGAGCTGCTTGCGCTGCGTCCCGCCGCGCCCGTGCGTGGTCACGTGTGCGACTGGTGGATACGCGCGCTCTCCGCGCACGTGCCGCATCACCCCTGTGAGTACAATACAATGAGGCGGTGGGGTGTGCGGGGGGTCTGGGGCGACTAGCGCGCCTTTTTCGAGCTGCTTGCGCTGCGTCCTGCCGCGCCCGTGCGTGGTCATGTGCGCGACTGGTGGATATGCGCGCTCTTCGCGCACGTGCCGCATCACCCCTGTGAGTACAATACAATGAGGCGGTGGGGTGCGCGGGGGGTCTGGGACGACTAGCGCGCCTTGTGAGCTGCTTGCGCTGCGTCCCGCCGCGCCCGTGCGTGGTCACGTGCGCGACTGGTGGATATGCGCGCTCTTCGCGCACGTGCCGCATCACCCCTGTGAGTACAATACAATGAGGCGGTGGGGTGCGCGAGGGGTCTGGGGCGACTAGCGCGCCTTTTTCGAGCTGCTTGCGCTGCGTCCCGCCGCTCCCGTGCGTGGTCACGTGCGCGACTGGTGGATATGCGCGCTCTTCGCGCACGTGCCGCATCACCCCTGTGAGTACAATACAATGAGGCGGTGGGGTGTGCCCCCCGGTCTGGGGCGGCTAGCGCGCATGCGCGAGCTGCGTGCGAAGCGTCCCGCCGCCGCGACTGGTGGATACCTGTAATTGGCTTTATGGCACGTATAATAAAAATTCTACTTAGTTATTTAAGCTGTTGGTCTTCCTACGAATAAAAAGAATAAACAAAATAAAATAAATAAAAATATACAAATATAAAAATAAAAATATAAGTGCCGCATAACCCCTTGTAGGGTTGTAGAAAACGCTATTTAAATAAAAAAATAATAAACCTATTACTAGCAATAGAAAACAACAATTCGACTAGTAAACGTAGGAATAAACAACAATTCGACTAGTAAACGTAGGAATAAACAACATTGCACATAAACAACTAATATAAACGCATTTTTATAAAAGTAAAACTAGGATTAAGATTGAGTATTGTTCAATATACATCATTCCAATATACATATTAGTATTGTTCAATATACATCATTCCAATATACATATTAGTATTGTTCAATATACATCATTCCAATATACATATTAGAATGTATCTTCGTTTTTAATCGACTTCACAAAAGGAGACGGTTATATGTTCGGCTGTATGTAAGTTTTTTTGATGTATGTTGGTCGATAGCTCCTTCAATTGTAAACCGATTTGAAAAATTATTTTTTTGTTTGAATGGGTATACTCTCCAGGTAGTCCCATATAAATTGTATCAAAATTGGTTAAGCAGTTTTTCGAGAATAAATAGTTTTGTTGAGTAAATCCATTCGATTTTGTGTTTATATTACCTTTATTTTGTGTTTATCTCTAAGATATCTAAACCGATTTAGATGGTTGTTTTTTAATTCAAAAGGGTAAATATAAGTTTCAGCAATAATATTTAATTAGCAAAAGTAAAATTCACAACTCGTTTGAAGATGTGAATTTATAGTAAACAAAAAGAGAATTGCCTTAAGCTTGAATTGTAAAGGCTTAGGAAAAATTATAGAAGACAGATCATAAATGTTCAAAGACGGCGAGCGCGGTCCGTGATGCCAATCCGGACGGCGGCCGAGAACACCTTTTTGGTAGGAACGAAACGCGGCGTTGGTATAGACTCGAAAAAAAAATTGAAATGACGGATAGCGAGCTGTCATAGCGTATTTATAAACAAATTATAGAACCAAGCGTTTCTAAAATAAAGTGGTGATTATTGAAATAAAACACATAAAAATGATTATTGAAAATTTCATCGTGTGATTGGTATAAACAAGTTTTGCATCTGGGTGACCGAAACGCAGTTTTTTTGGTCACGAGTTCACAGGAAGGATATGATAAAATAGGCCATCCTTTCTATTTTGTGGCGATGATGAGGGAAGGAATCTCTTGGTGGCGCGACCTGGAAGGAGTCGCAAGGCGCGAGTCGAAATTCTCATCGTATCGAAAATCCCGGAAAAGTGAGTTTTGAATATGTTTATATCTCTCGCTTGGGCTCATCGTTCCGTTGCCGATTTGAGCACGGACAGACACGCCATTGCAGACATTGCGATGTACATCGTGTTGAATTTGAGTTTGACGAATTTCTTCTGATGTTTCAGAGGGTTTTAACCTTGGAACAAATCCGATTACCATAGCGCCCCGACGACGACGATTGGCCGGCAATTGACCCGGACAGCCGATTCAGAACGCGTCGAGTATCGAGCGACGTGTCATTTCTTCTTGGCGCAAGGCGGTGTACGACGTCGTAAATCGAGTCAGTCACGCGTGGGACCTCGCTGACGTCGCGACCACGGCATCACTTTGCACGGGATCAGGGTATCGTTATAGCCCCATTTTTGTTGAACGTTATTTTCCTACTGGCTCAGTGGGCTGGACATTTTTTCGTTTTGGTGAATCTATCACACTGTGATTCCTGGAGCTGCGTACATTAGTACTGGAGACGCAAATAAAGTAATTTAATACTAGTGTAAAGCCGCTTCACGGGCACGCTAATCATTATCTCCGTAATTAGATATAAAGCCGAGGGCAGACAGCGATAGCTGCATCACAATCTGTAGGATTGAAATTGACAATTGTGATTGCAACAGCTAGTAATATAGTGTAGGTTTATACTGCGCTTTGCACCGAGCAGTGAGACGTCATACTCTTTAAGTTATGTGGACGCTTATTTAAGTAAAGTGAAATTATAATGGCGATCCAGCTTAAGTTTGCGATAACCGGATAAGGTTGATCGTTGATTGTATGTACTTTAAGTCACAGTTATATGTATATTCTTCTGCACACCCCAGTTGTAGCATGTTAAATCATGACTCCAAGGGAGTTTTGTTATAAATCCCGATTAAATAAAATATATTGGGTACAACGCCATCTGGCGAGGAGGGGTGTCTTCTCTCCGAGATCGCATATAATGCTGGCGTAGCAAGACCTATTGGTAGAAGCGCCATCTTACGGGTTTCGAGGTGCGTTTTCTCCTCAAGTGGATAACCTGTCTCGAAGTTTAGTAAGCAACGCCGAACGACCGTCCGCTCCGCTTCGTAGTCGGCCAGTCGATAAAATGATCAAATGAAAGCGATGTTTACTAAAGACAGAGTGATAATTTGCCCTTCCAAAAATTCTTGGGAAAAAATCTGGCTCCGCAAGTGAAAAGGCAAAGTTTTCATCTCATGGCTCAAAATGGTTGAAATATCCACGCAGCGACAGCTAGTGTCGAGAGACATGAACTAGAAGGAAGGTGTAAACGATGCGGAAACCTCTGACGGATGGTAGCGCAACTTTTGGTGATACCCTCATAATAAACGTTTCAGGATTATTTTCAGGCCCTGGACAGCTTCAAACAAAGGTTAAAAAATTTGGTAAATCCGGCATAAGCCGTATCTTTGAGTTCGCGAACAAATCAGAAATTCAGAGGGCAGCGATATGTCAAAAATAATTTACACATACAAATCGCTCGCGATGGTCACACCATGGAATGTTTTGACGGGTGGAGTAGACCGCAAAAAAAAATCTAGTCGATTTTGTTTTTTTTTATATGGAGTTGAGATAAAAAACAAGTTAATCACGGCGGAACTTGACTAGATTGCACCGGAGCTTGCTGAAGGACTGTGACCCGTATAGCTAGGCCGACAGAGTCTGAATTGCGATGCAAGCAATTTGTTTGTTCCTGGGTTTCAGTAGATTCTGTGCGAAATCGACATTGTTTTAAGGGTCATTGATTCGCAGGCAGCAGCGGACACGCAGTCTATTGTGTGGACAAAACGACCGACGGACGCAGTGAACGGCATTTGCTGAACGAAGCGCGGAAACCGTGACTACTTGGTAACCGGCGAAATAAGTATACGAGAGAAAAAAAACAGTTTAGTGGGATATCCCATGGTTCAAAGATTGTTCTAAAGAAATATCTGTTTTGACTTTGTGCCGCCGCGACCATCTAAGGCGAGCACCGCGAGACACCATTTAAACACAGAGGAACGTGGGTTTCAGTAAGTAGCCGAGCATCGACGGACGACCGCTGCCATCATCACTGCAAGCTGCTGTTGCGCCGCTCTCCCCCCAAACACCCCCCAAGAGATCGGCGTCTCGTGTCCCGTGGAAGGCACCGATGGACTGGAGATTCGTGGAGAGCACGAGGAGCTGAACAAGAATTTGAATTCCTCAGTAAAGGGGAGAGAACCAAGTTTCGATAATATATGTATATATTTTTACTGTAATAAAGCCGTTTGTTATTGAATTAACCATCTTGTTTAAATTACCTCGCCTTTACCTGAGAAGGAGGTCCGTTACCAAGCCGGGCAACGGTCTTTCACAGTAATATACTGGAAATAATAATACAGTCGTTTCATTTCTTTCCAGCCTTGAATCTAACAGCTAGCTACAAAACACTGTCCTTGAAAAAAGCGTTCATTTGCTTGGCCGCTGTGTTTATCTTGGTAAACTATTAAAATCTTTCACTGTGTGTGTATTCATCTTTCAGATAGCTTGAAATCAACATAGTGATAGTCATCCAATAAAACCAAATTTTCCGTCTGCCCCCATTTTCCCAATTTACCCATCTGCCCCGCCTGGTCCAAAAAGTTGCACCTGCTTCTCAGGGCACCTAGCCTGTCACTCCTGGATGCGAGGACCCCCTTTTTGAAACATTAATTTATATTTCAAAATTCAACTTTTTTTATCTAATTCTTTTTTTTATTTTCTAACCTTTGTTTTTTACTAAATCATTTTTATTCACGTTACACCCTGTGAGTACAATACAATGAGGCGGTGCAAATTTCATAAAAATCTGTTCAGCCTTCGAGAGTGAAGTAAGATGATGATGATGAAAAGTATCATATGTGTTATTCAAGTTTATAAGCTAACTCCATTCTGAATTTCATCAAAATCCGTACAGCAATTTGATCGTGAAGGAGTAACAATGATACACACACACAAACACACATAAATACAAACTTTCGCCCTTATAATATTAGTGTGATGAAACTAAAACAACGAGCAACGTTTTCCACTGCGCGTTCTCATTGGTCAACTGTAAATCAGCAACTCTTCATCTGATCTGTACATCTTACTTTTCGTGATAATACCGTAAGTCTGGTTAGCTCAGTGGGAGACCGCTCGGCTGCCAGTCTGAAGTACCGGAGTTTTATTCCCAACTAACGTGGTTACTTTATGCACTATAAAAAAAAGTGATGGCTTATAACTTGATAGCACCGCGCGCGCTCATTGGTAAAATAAAATAGCTCGTCCTTCCCCGGGTTTCTATTACACTTCCGGTTACACACTTCGGGTTACACATTGATAACACTTTTCACGAAATCACTCCCATAGCTAATACACTTAGCATAACGAATTCAGTTCCTAGTTTTAAGTTGAATTTTGCTGCTAGTAATACCTTGTTTTGTTGGTGAATAAATATTACTAGTGACTCTGTGAGCTGTAGACCTCGCGCGTACAAACTATTTTGCAAACAATTTAGCAGTGTACAGTAGCGCCATCTAGTTACCTTATTGTAAAATTAACATTAATAACCAAGGTGCTCCTTTAATCATACCTAGTAGGTATAGGGCTGATTCCACTGGCAGAAACCTAAAAGTAAGAAATTTATTGCATTTTGAGGAGCTATTCTGCTTATAATGCCGAAGATCCTCATCAGATTCTTTACCACATTATTATGAGACCAATTTAAAGTTACTACCTGTCAAATAAAAAAATAACCATCGAAATCGGATCTAATAAGGCGGAGATATTCAGTAGCCCCCTTTTTTCCCATTTTGGGGGAAGTAACCCCCAATTAAAAATCACCGACAACTAAAAACTTCTGAAAATTTGTTTAACCTGTATACCAAGTTTCTTCTAGATCGGTTGAGAAATGTGACCTGTAGAGGAGAACAGAGATCCGGACAGTGCGCGCACAATCATACGAAAGCATTTTTACCCAAGCTGAAACGCTTCGCTCGCGCTTGGCTCTCGCTCGGTCAATTATTATTATAGATTGCAGAAAAGCGAGCGGAAAGATATTAAATATTAAAAAAATGCTAATATCCTTCCCCATGATGCACACTTTATCTTTATAAAAATTGAATAAGGACGGTTCAGCCATAAAGAGAAGAAAAAAATAAGAAAAAAATGTAACAAACAAATAGAGACAAAGTTAGTCGTGAAAAGGGCTACTACTATATCAAAGCATCAAGTTGTCAAATTAGACACACAGAGTTACTTCCGCATTTATAATATTAGTGTGGTGAGGATATATTGTTGTGTGTCAGGGACGGAGCCGCGTCCGACGTGGGAGTCGTGCGAGTGTGCGGCGCGAGCGTGTCGCGCGTACGTGGCGGCGTGCCTGGCCACGCTCGCCAACCCCGCCGGCACGCTGCCGCCCGACGTCAAGGCCGCCAAGGACGAGTACGAGTGGCGCACGCCCATGCACGTGCTCAAACCACTCCGCGAAGTAAGTCTTCTGTGGGATGAGTCTGAATGCTGCTAGCAATGGCGGACAGACCTTGAGTAGTCTTGTCTCGAGTGTCTTGACTCAAGACAAACTCTGTTAAAACTAAGTTGAAGTAACTAGAAACAAAAAGAAACGGGCCTTCGCTCTCGGCCATTCCGACCTTTCCACTTTGCGGTAGACTAAACAGTTGATCGATATGCAGGTGGCGATGCGTAAGGTGCCGCTGTCAACGCCGGCGGGTACGCCCGACCGGCCGTCATCGGGGCGCAGCATGCTGGTGCATTGGTTCCCGCAGTGGTGGGGCTGGTACGGCCCGCAATCCGCCGAACCTGCGCCGCCTTCCCTCGCCCCCACCCCCGCTCCAGCCCCCGCCCCCGCCCCCGCTGACTTAGAAGAAGAGATTCTCTATGTGATTGCTGACTCTCTGGACAACAACACGTTACTCAAGCGCGATACCGTGTTTGGCAAGTTTGAGTTCGTTCTCAACAAAGGCTCACTCAACTTGAGCATGGACGACGCCAATGAAAACGAGTGAGTAGTATTTTTCCATCTTGTTTAGATAATTATGCACAATTAATTTGGGTTATAGTATGCCACAATATGGTAATGGTCAATCGCCTATTTGTTCCAGTGCCGAGGGTGCATCACCTGTTATTATAACCTTTAAAACTCGGTGCAAGTGCAAGCACCTGTAGGATAAGTAGCGTTGTCTGTTGCAATATTATTAAGTGTACCACATCGAGTTGTGAATCAATGCAAAGCCGCGTTATAAGCGGCTTTAATAAACGTACGGATTATTGGAAGGCAGCTCGGGTTGTACCGTAACATAATAAAAAAAGGATTTAATATTTGGAGGTAGAGATGTGTCGATAGATTTTGATTGTCTAACCAAAACCATTGGTATCCACCGGCGTAAAGACTTGCAGATGAATATTTTATTTACTAATTTATAAAAAACTACTATTCAAAAGTATTAATAATAATAAACACTTTATTGCACCAGAATTAAGGGAAAAAATAAATACAATAAATCATACAAGTACATATAAGTTTTATCATCATATCATAAAAGTACTATTTTACAAATACTTTATTTTGCTGTAATTTGTAAGTGCAATGAAGAGTTATATTTCTAGGAATGTGTGTCGTTGCAGAGGGTCTCCGAGTGCTCGCGCGAGCGGTGTCAGCGGTGGTGACGGCGGGCGCGTGGAGCTGCAGTTCAGCGCGCTGCGAGTGGAACTGGAAGCGCGGCCGCGCGGTGCGGCGCACGCGCTGCACGTGTCGCTGGGCACACTGTGCTTGCGCGAGCGTGTCACGCCGGACACACTCTTCCCCATAATATGTGCACCGCAAGTACGAAACTAGCTTCCCGCTTTTGGCCGTATTCAGTTCCGATATTTAAGATTTCTTATATCTGATTTTCGTTTTTTTCTGTTCGGGAAGTATTTTTTTCATATATTTAACTTGGTGCAAACTAGTTCTGAAAGTTTAGGCGCAGAATGTCCTGTAAATATTCTATGCTCAAGCGCACCTATATGAAAAGAGGATTGTAAGTATTGTAACACTCCATATTCTTAGAATGTTTGGGACGAATAATAAAATTGTAGACATTTAGCTTTGTATCTATACCTATATTGAATTGTGTACTGGTGGGGTACAGGGCGTGATCCGCGAGGGCCTGTCGGCGATGAGCGCGCCGGGCGCGGTGCCGGCGTGGTGCCGCGCGCACGCTGCGCCCGCGCCGCCTCCGCTGCACGACCCGCTCTTTCAGCTCTCTTACGAGAAGAAGCCGCTTTCTACCAACTGCGATTACAAGTGAGTCCTGCTTCTTTCATTCTTCATATTTTATTAATGTTAAAATTAATGATATTATTTTGTCCGCAATTTTCTTTAAAACAAACTCAGGTTATGGGTGAAGTCGGGTTCGATCGAGGTGGTGTACTGCGCCGAGGTGGCGCGGTGGGCGCGCGCGTTCTTCGGCGCTCCGTGGGCGGCTGGGGCGGTGGAGGGCGCGGGGGCAGTGGGCGGCGCCCTGCACGCGTACCACAGCGTGCGCGACTCAACGCGTGCGCGTATTATGACGCATTGGGAGCAAATGATGCGCGCCAACGACCGGGTACGTGTAATACTCGCTAAGTCGGATTTATGTTTGTATAAATGTAATAGATTTTTCCGAGTTGTAGCTAGTAATACCTTTAATTAAGAGGTTACAATGAATCATTCTATGTCCACATCCAGAAGAAAGCTGATGTGATTGAGGTGGTTCTTAGATATATAGGGGATGGAGGGGGAGTGAGAAAAGTGGGGGGGAGTGAGAAAAGTGGAGGGGGAGTGAGAAAAGTGGGGGGGGGGGGAGTAAGAAAAGTGGGGGGGAGTGAGAAAAGTGGGGGGGGAGTGAGAAAAGTGCGGGGTGAGAATCATAGCTTCCAAATGAATGGACCGATTTCCAAATGACCGACCGATGAATGGAAAGCTGGGGTAAACGAAATGGTTCTTAGCTTTAATGGGGGAAGGGGGGGGGGAATTGTAGCTTCCAAACGAATAGTCCGATTTTAATGTGTTTATTTAATGTTTGAAACCTGATGTGATCGAGATGGTTCTTAGCTAAATGGGGGGGCGGAGTTGAGAACATTGTGGGTGAAAAAATGTATGGCCCGATTTAGCTGCGGTTTTTACTTTTTCAAAGCTGAGGTTAACGAGTTGGTTCGTGAGGATCGAAGCTCCCAAAGTAATGGACCGATTTTGGTGCGGTTTTCATGTTTGAATACTGAATCGAGATGCTTCTTAGCTAATAATGGTGGGGGGGGGGGGGAGGGGGGTTTCGTGGGTTATATATTTTTTAGTTAAAGACTTTACAATAAATATTCCAGTTTAGTGGTCAATTAAAGTGTTTACAAGAACCAAGGCCAAGTGCGTGTGGCATATATAGACTTAGGGTTCCCTAGCCAGGATCCTAAGCTACCCAACTATGAAAACCGCATTGCAGTCGGTCCAGTCGTTTTACGTGATACTCCAATAAAGTTATTTTTACGGGTGGATTATGTCTCTCACTATGGAATTTGATCTCAGAAAACGAAGGATTAAAAAAAAAGGTCCAAATAAAAAAGTCGCAGAAACCTCAGTAAAATTTTAAAATACCAATTAAATGAGACGCCACTCGATGGTTTACAAAATATTTTTTCTTCTTCACTTCGCATGTAATGTAACATGGACACCGTGAGAGGGTAGGGAACACACTGGTATTGAAAATTGTTTTTTTTAAAAAAACAGAATTATTGGATTTTGTTATGGTTTAGTATGGTAGCAACATTTTGTTATGGTTTAGTATGGTAGCAACATTTTGTTATGGTTTAGTATGGTAGCAACATTTTGTTATGGTTTAGTAAGGTAGCAACATTTTGTTATGGTTTAGTATGGTAGCAACATTTTGTTATGGTTTAGTATGGTAGCAACATTTTGTTATGGTTTAGTATGGTAGCAACATTTTGTTATGGTTTAGTATGGTAGCAACATTTTGTTATGGTTTAGTATGGTAGCAACATTTTGTTATGGTTTAGTATGGTAGCAACATTTTGTTATGGTTTAGTATGGTAGCAACATTTACTCCCAAAACTTAAATTTAGCAGAAAATGTAAAGCAACAAATATAAAGCCTGCATCGCGCAAAGTATATTCTCGCCGCGAATTAGAATGTATAGAATTTCCAACGAGGAACAGTCGGACAGCTGTCCCCGGGACCAATAACACCTGGCTCGGTCGGAAGTACTTCCCGTAATGATGGAGGAGCTTCAACAGTGGATATCTAATACCTATACCTAGGTAGGTACCTATCCACTCCCACACCTTTACCTCCACACTACTGTAGAACGATTGGCAATAAGCCTTAAAAAGTGTGATTTTAACTTCATCAGAACAGGAACACAAGCACAAATAAAAACCATTATTTGCATTTCGTCTATTCGTTTTGGAGCTACGATTCTCACCCCCCCCTTTCCTCTTCCCCCTTCCCCCCATTATAGCTAATACCCATTTCGTTTACCCCAGCTCTCAAACATAAAAAACCGCAGCTAAATCTGTCCATTCGTTAAGAAGCTACGATTCTCACCCTCCCCTCCCTTTCTCACCTGCCCCCATCCCCCATATATCTAAGAACCATCTCGATCACATCAGCGTTCAAACAGAAAAAACTGCATCTAAACCGGTCCATTTGTTTGGGAGCTTCGATGCCACAGACAGACACACACACACCCACACAGTGATACACACCCTAAATTTATAACACGCGTCTCTTTGTTCGGGGGTTAAAAACACTATGCACAACATATTAGCTCTAACCGTCAACGCCCTGCGCTCCCTTGCCAAATCAAGACCATCCTTGAGATACCAATGTTTTCTTTTATATAATTTTAGGATGGACACTAAATGTGGTTCGTATTTTTGTATTTGGTACATTTAGTTTAAAATTATGTTTTTTCACCAATTTGTAAAACAACAACAAAATAATAAAAAATGGTGTGTGTGTGTGCAGGGCTCGCGGGTATCGTGGCACATAGAGCTGGACATCTCGGCGCCGCAGATCCTGTTCTGCGAGCGGCTGTCGTCGCGCGACGCCGCCGTGCTGCTGGTGGACTTCGGACGGCTGCGGCTGGTGAACGCGGCGCACGGCGCGCCCGCGCCGCCCTCGCCCGGCTCTGCGGACGAGACGTTCGCCACGCCGTGCTCTACGCCGCCGGGCAGCCCGCTGTCGCCCGCAGCGCCGGGCGCGGCATTGGACGCGGCCGACCTGCGCGCGCGCCTCTACGACCGGTACGAGGTGGAGCTGTCCTCGCTGCAAATCCTGGTGGGGCGCGCGCGCGACAACTGGCAGTATGCGCACACGAAGGCGACGTCGTCGCTGCACCTGCTGGACAGGTTCAGCATCCGGCTGGTGGCGGAACGGCGCGCGGTGCGCACGCAGGACCCGCACTACCCCACGGCGACGCTGCGCGGCGAGTTGCCCGCGCTGGTGGCGCACCTCTCCGAGCAAAAACTGTGCGCCGTGCGCGCCGTGCTCGCCAACACGCCTCTGCAGGACTTCTCGTTAGTATACCGCACTAACATACATCTTCATCATCATCATTTCAGCCTTTAGAAGTCCACTGCTGAACATAGGCTTCCCCCAAAGAGCGCCACGACGAACGATCTTGTGCCGCCTCCATCCACCGACTCCCTTTGATGGCAACAATGTCGTCCGTCCAACATGTGGGGGGTCTCCCTACACTTCGCTTGCTTGTTCGTGCTTGTTGTTGTGGTTGCTATTCGAGAACCTTTATTCCTTAGCGGTTGTCGGTTCTGCGATCTATATGGCCTGCCCGTTGCCACTTCAACTTGCAAATTCAGAGAGCTATGTCGATAACCTTGATTCTTCTACGGATTTCCTCGTTACAGATCTTACCACGTAGTGAAAATCCGAGTATAGCTCTCTCCATTGCACGTTGCGCTTCTTTGAGCTTGGGTATGAGATCAATAGTTAGCGACCACGTCTCAGTGCCGTATGTCATCACTGGCAACTGATTTTAAACTTTCGTCTTGAGGCACTACGGTATCTGTGACGAGAAGATTTGACGCAATTTCCCGAACGCTGCCCATCCGAGTTGGATTCGTTGGTTGCCCTCTTTTTCGAAGTTGGATCTACCCAGTTGGATCGTCTGACCCAAGTAGACACCATGACGAACGATCGTCGAAGTGATTAACAACTTCGATAATATCGTTCCCAACATAGACCGGCTTGGGTGCGACATGGGTATTTGACATGATTTTCGTCCTACCCATGTTCATTTTAAGACACACCTGTTGGGAAACAATATTGAGGTCACTGAGCATTTTTATTTTTATTTATACTTTATTGCACAATTAAAAGAGTACAAATGGCGGACTTAATACTCAATGCATTATCTACCAGTCAACCAAACAATGCAATGAGAGAGAGGTTGTAGGCGTGCAAAAAATAAAATATCAGTTAATAAAAATTGCAATTGTGCTTAGGTTCCAGGGTTTCTGCCATGATGCAAATCATCAGCAAATCGAAGGTTAGTGATGCATTCGCTATTGATGTTGATACCATATCCGTTCCAGTTCAGAAGCTTGAATATATCTTCCAGTGCAGAGGTGAACTGTTTCGGAGAAATAACGTCTTCCTGTCTCACCCCTTTTTGCAATTGGATAGAATTCGTGCTCTGATCTTGGAGACGGACTCTAATGATGGCCCTGCTGTACAGACATTTCAACACTTCGATGTACCGGTAGTCAATTTGGCACCGCTGTAATGACTGTAACACTGCTCAGGTCTCAACTGAAAGGCTTTCTCGTAGTCCACTAGACATAGTGGCCGATTATACTCTTGGGTCTTTTGTATAATCTGCCGGAGCGTATGGATATGGTCTACGGTGCTAAAGCCTTTCCGGAATCCAGCTTTTTCGGGAGGCTGAAAGTCGTCGAACCTACGAGCGAGACGGTTTGTAACTACTCTCGATAACAGCTTATAGACATGGCTCAGCAGCGAAATGGGCCTATAATTCTTCAAGAGGGATATCTTCGGTATAATGTCGGGTAACGGACTCTTGCATCGCTAGTCGTGCTAGGAGGACTATGAGATGAGGTGTATAATTGTCCATAGAACTTCTCGAGCACATTCAAAATCTCTGGCTTTTGACAAAACGTCGGTCTTTAGCTTCGTCAACAAGCTTTGCCCAATAGATATATTTCTTGCGAACACTTTGGAGCCCGTGTTCCGTTCTATTGCTTTCATAATACATTTAGTATTATAAGAACGCAAATCGTGTCGCATCGACTTGGAGATCTGTTTATTAAGCAAGCTGTAACTCGACATATCCACTGAAGACTGCAGCCTCATCTTTCCTCGTTCTGCCATAAGTTTGAGTGTATGCTCAGATATTTTCTGTGTTCTATTTTTGCGGTGGGTCTTAAAGAACTCCGGTCCGACCGCGTTGCCGTAGTCACCGCGTTTGGCAGGCGGATTGGTGACCGCAGTATTGAACATGAGTACTCTGAGGACGCTGCTGCCCATCTTCCCCTAAATCGCCTCTTACGACATCCACGGGAGTATTGGGAGGGGTCTTATTCTAAGCCGAGACAGCCACGGCAGCATACATCTTATGCGAGTACATCCCCTTTTTAAAAAGTTAATCTTAGTCATCTTTGGCGTTCGGTTTGGAATGAAGGTTTTGTGTTTTTTTTTTGGTTAACTCTTGTTATATTTTTTGTATGTTTGAATCAATGTTCTTACTCTGTGTTCGTGATGTCACAAATAGATTCCGGCAAATCAGTGCCGAGGCTTACGGCCTTAGCATTTGCTGAGTCGGGACCTGTTTGTGACAACACACAGCATTTATTTTTATTTATCTATTTATTGTTTTATGTTTATTATTTTAGTGTCATTATGTATAATACAATTCAATAAAATAACACTTTATTGATACACAGTTAAACAAATTACAAAATTATAATGTTCTGTGTTTGTCATAAATAAATGTATAAAGAAAGAAGGAAGCAGACAACTTCCGAGACACAAACTTCCGCTGCGACTCTACTGTAGGCACATGTAACTTGATGTTCCGCTGCACGTGCAGTTCACGCGTGCGGCCTTCATTCGTCAGCCATATCTACAACAAATCTCCGCCAACTGCGTGCTGTGTTCACTAGTTTTAGGAGTTACACCATTCTGTTACATATGTACGTAACTAATGTGAATGTTGTCAGCAGGAGGGCGCCGGCCGCGGGTGGTGCGGGCGTGGACGCGGCGGACGAGCTCAGCGCCAGCTCGGACGCGGAGCACTCGGAGCTGTCCGCGCACAACTCCACGCTGCTCGTGCTACAGTTCTCGGTCGACCAGATGTCGCTGGAGGTATGATCCCACTTCTGAAACTGAACCTCATTCCAGGGTGTAAATCACTTCGCTAGCCAAGTTCGAAGCATGTGTTCTGTTCCTGTTTCCCTTTTCTCGTTATTTCGCGGCGCACTAGTAATCCAGCTAGATTCTCCATAGAAACCAAAACGAATGCTCAGGAATTCTTCATTGAAGTGTATAATTTGAATAACGTTGCTACCTCTGCCGATATCATAATCAAGACAGTGCCAACTCAAAAAATGGCTTAAATGAAATAATGACATCCCCGTAGTTGCCTGGTGGTAACTTCTCTAACGGACGTATTTCCGAAGCACCGGTAGAGTCAGAAAGGTGTTGTGCGATATTAAATTCTGAAGCGGGACATAAAAAGGAAAACTTTTTACACGACGCCCAAAAAATAATGTTTTTATGGTTCTTGTGTGTATGTATGTATGTATGTATAAGAGTTATTTTGTTCCACCATAACTTTTAAATGCGTGAACAGATTTTATGGGGTATCGTTAGAATCCTTACATCATCCCGAGTGACATAGGATATAATTTGTTTAATTTCGCAGTGCAGTCGTGTTTTTTCTCTTTCCTTGATGTTATTTACTTGTTTATTTTACTTGTTTTTCATCAATTCCAGTACATACATAGTCATAATCAGTTGAACCTTTGGTGAGTTTGAATCATTGAAGAATCGTAGAGTTTACCGGCTCACCACTCCATCTGTTAACACAGGGTTTGCGCACCGCTTTGGTCATTTTATTAGAGTACATGTCTGTAACAAAGTGGTCAGGTTCTGTGATATTAAAAACAACACAGTGAAGCAAACAAAGAACGTTGTATATGAATGGCTAACTTCACTAACATATGATAAAACAGAAACCATTTCTAGAATACAGGTTCCTCGATGCAGGCTTTGCCCAGTGAGAAACCTACAGATATTAGTACTTTATGACTAAAAAATTACTGCAATATGTATATGCACTGATGATGCAAAATGACTGCAATATGTATATGCACTGATGATGTAAAATGACTGCAATATGTATATGCACTGATGATGTAAATTGACTGCAATATGTATATGCACTGATGATGTAAAATGACTGCAATATGTATATGCACTGATAATGTAAAATGATTGCAATATGTATATGCACTGATGATGTAAAATGACTGCAATATGTATATGCACTGATGATGTAAAAAGACCTGAATATGTATTTTTTATTTGCTGTATTAAATATATTTTAATTTTCACATAATTTTAAACTCAAAGTATTGCAAAGTAAAGAGCAATATTTTGTTGGCTATTTACGCTTTGAGTTTGGTACAAACGTGGTGCAACATCCTCCGTGCGCGGTGCAGGTGCAGTCTCTGGGGCGCAGCATCGCCGAGGTGCAGGTGTGCGGCGTGCGCTTGTCGGCGGCGCGGCGGCCGCGCGACACCTCGCTGTCGCTGTCGGTGCACTCGCTGCTGCTGGTCGACGCGCTGCAGACCTACGGGCCGGACTTCGAGCTGCTCGTCGCCAGCCACAAGCACGTCGGGTGAGTGTCGGAGGTGCAGGAGTGCGACGTGCGCGTGTCGGCGGCGTGGCGGCCGCGCGACACCTCGCTGTCGCTGTCGGTGCACTCGCTGCTGCTGGTCGACGCGCTGCAGACCTACGGGCCGGACTTCGAGCTGCTCGTCGCCAGCCACAAGCACGTCGGGTGAGTGTCGGAGGTGCAGGAGTGCGACGTGCGCGTGTCGGCGGCGTGGCGGCCGCGCGACACCTCGCTGTCGCTGTCGGTGCACTCGCTGCTGCTGGTCGACGCGCTGCAGACCTACGGGCCGGACTTCGAGCTGCTCGTCGCCAGCCACAAGCACGTCGGGTGAGTGTCGGAGGTGCAGGAGTGCGGCGTGCGCGTGTCGGCGGCGCGGCGGCCGCGCGACACCTCGCTGTCGCTGTCGGTGCACTCGCTGCTGCTGGTCGACGCGCTGCAGACCTACCGGCCGGACTTCGAGCTGCTCATCGCCAGCCACAAGCACGTCGGGTGAGTGTCGGAGGTGCAGGTGTGCGGCGTGCGCGTGTCGGCGGCGCGGCGGCCGCGCGACACCTCGCTGTCGCTGTCGGTGCACTCGCTGCTGCTGGTCGACGCGCTGCAGACCTACCGGCCGGACTTCGAGCTGCTCATCGCCAGCCACAAGCACGTCGGGTGAGTGTCGGAGGTGCAGGTGTGCGGCGTGTGCGTGTCGGTGGCGCGGCGGCCGCGCGACACATCGCTGTCGCTGTCGGTGCACTCGCTGCTGCTGGTCGACGCGCTGCAGACCTACCGGCCGGACTTCGAGCTGCTCATCGCCAGCCACAAGCACGTCGGGTGAGTGTCGGAGGTGCAGGTGTGCGGCGTGCGCGTGTCGGCGGCGCGGCGGCCGCGCGACACCTCGCTGTCGCTGTCGGTGCACTCGCTGCTGCTGGTCCACGCGCTGCAGACCTACCGGCCCGACTTCGAGCTGCTCGTCGCCAGCCACAAGCACGTCGGGTGAGTGTCGGAGGTGCAGGTGTGCGGCGTGCGCGTGTCGGCGGCGCGGCGGCCGCGCGACACCTCGCTGTCGCTGTCGGTGCACTCGCTGCTGCTGGTCCACGCGCTGCAGACCTACCGGCCCGACTTCGAGCTGCTCGTCGCCAGCCACAAGCACGTGGCTGGAAGAATTATCCAAATCTGTCTAGAAATCCGGGCGATATGAATCATCATAATAAAACATACAGAGGAATTAAGAATCTCGAATTAAGAAAAAGGTTGGACGTGTTTTCGCCACAAGCTCATCCAAACAACCAATGGCATTGTGATGAATTACAGTTAGATGCGAGATCAGTGACATAATAAAAAAATAAAATAATAATAATTATAACTGTTTCTGTAGGTTGTGAATAACTGCATGTATTTGAATAAGAAATTATGACATAATAAAGCACGGCCAGACTAATACGTCTGAGCTGCGTTCGTAAACGTCGTCCGACGACGCTCGATGACATAAAATCCACGGGGCGATCGCTCGGCTATCACTCGGAGGCGTTTTTAAATGACGCTCGACGACGCTCCGGTTGCCTTACGAAATAGCTGGATGAAAGTCGCCCTGACGGACGTTATAATGACACTATTTTAAGATTATTTTGAGGTTTCTATAATAATCGTGAGCAAATTTTTCATCAAGAGGTATAGAAACTGCTATGAAAGATACGGAAATGAGGATTGTTATTGATAATAGCCAGTCAATAGTCGACGAACGATGAATTTTTGTTGTCAAATCTATTTTGGCATCGACAGCTTCGCAGTGTCGTTTGAAAACGCCCGATGACGAAAGTCGCACGCCTCGGGGCGAACGCTAATAGTCGGACGAGATTTAATAACGTAGCCCTGGAATTCATTATAGTTACCTCAACCAGTACGTCAGAAACGTGATAAGATGATGACCAACCAAAGACAATGACATGTTGAAGTGTATAGACAAAATATATAGTAACAGAAAGTGAATTGTTGTAGTAATTATAATTAAAAATAAACATGAATAGACAAATAAATAATAATAATGATACTCAATTAAGAATAATAGTAGTATTTATTAAAATGAATAGATTGATATGGCTTACCAACAAATTTAAACGTAATTATATAAAAAAATAACAATAGCACTATTATAGGGTAGTCAATTAATCGAAAGTAATTTATATAACACGTCACAGTCAATAATTGTCAAAGTCACAAATCAGTAAAACGGCTTCCTGGAGAATGTTGGAAACATCACAAAGTCACAAATCAGTAAAACGGCTTCCTGGAGAATGTTGGAAACATCACAAAGTCACAAATCAGTAAAACGGCTTCCTGGAGAATGTTGGAAACATCACAAAGTCACAAATCAGTAAAACGGCTTCCTGGAGAATGTTGGAAACATCACAAAGTCACAAATCAGTAAAACGGCTTCCTGGAGAATGTTGGAAACATCACAAAGTCACAAATCAGTAAAACGGCTTCCTGGAGAATGTTGGAAACATCACAAAGGGTCACGTATGTTATTGTTTTTTTAAGGTTAAATTTTGCGAAAATAACATTAACTTACTATGGGGTGGGATACTTATATTGGGTACCCAAGATACAGGGCATAGCCTAGTTTGGGGCCCGTAGCAAACTTAAGATATAATTATTATTAAGATTAATTGGTAATAGCTCAATAAATATTAATTTTAATTATCTAATGTTCCTATTATTGCCTGGAAATGAAATAAATTATTATTATTATTCTCTTTATTTATCTTTTTATCTTAAATTTAAATTTTTTACAATATTTCTTTATATAAAAGCAGATAAAAATATTATAAAAAAAACCTAAACCTAGGGTACCAACGGTAGCGGAGCAGGGCCCAAACTACCGGTGGCTAGGGCTGCAGAGTGAGGAACCTCCTAAATATACGCGCCGTGTCAAGGAGTACTGCCTTCTGCATCTGACCCTTAATCCAACCATCTAGCGAGAGCCTCTTAAGATGTTGGTCGAGGCTCTTCGCTATAAGGCCGTTCGCCGAAACAACTATCGGGACAATGATCGTCGAGTCAACATTCCACATGGCGGTCACCTCATGAGCCAAGTCAAGGTACTTGCTGAGCTTGTCCTTTTCGGCCTTCACGAGGTTCTCATCGTGTGGAATGGTGATGTCGACGAGCACTGCTCGGCGTTGGGACCGGTCTACCAGCACAATGTCAGGCTTATTGGCAACAATAGTCCTGTCCGTGATTATAGAGCGGTCCCAATAGAGCAATGCACGACCATTTTCGAGAACTGGCGCCGGTACGTACTTATAGTACGGCACCTCAGACTCGACAAGGTCATACCGAAGGGCAATTTGCTGATGGATGATCCTGGCTACTTGGTTGTGTCTGTGCAAGTACTCTCCGTTAGCAAGATGAGAACAGCCGGAAATTATATGCCTGAGGGACTCCCCGGGACGGCGGCATGCCCGACAAATGTCGACCGTACCGTCCTTCATAATATATTTCCGGTAGTTATTCGTCTTGATAACTTCGTCCGCAATTGCACAGACAAAACCTTATTATTATTATTACATAATGTTACTGCTTACGTTTCAATCGTGATGCCAATTCGACCTGTACTGATGTATTGCAGCATGGACACGGCGTCGGGCAGCATCCGCGGCTCGGAGCCGACGTCGCCCACGTCACCCACGTCGCCCACGTCGCCGCACGCGCCGCCCAACCCGCACGCGCTGTCGCAGGCGCTGCACTCGCTCTACCAGGGGACTGCGCACAAAAGTGAGCACTTCATGTGGAATGCACTCTGCTAGATGTATCATTAGCTGCCTTCAGAACAGGCTTAACGGGCTTTCACACAGGTTCACTCGGGAACAGAGACGTGAACGAGTCACTGATATACCATAGAGTTCATTAGGGTTTAGTGTAATAGTAATAGTGTGTAGTAATTATTTAGGTAAATCTAGTTATGTTTTGTTTATTTTTTACAGGTGCTACCGATCTGGACCGACTGAGCCCCGCTCCGAGCTGGTTATCCGGCACGAGCGGCGGGAACCCGCCCGCGTGGGGCGGTAACTCGTGGGGCGCGAACACGGGGGGCGGTAGTGCATGGGGCGGCGTGGCGTGCAACTGGGGTGCCGCGGGGCTCGTGGACTCGGAGGCGTTGATCGCGGTGGAGCTGTGCCTCGTCAAGGGCGAGGGCGACTCGGAGGACCTTAGGATAGCCAACATACTGTTCAATAACTTGGATATTATCGGTGAGAAAATTCTCTTTCAAGGAAGAAAACCTTTGGGTGATTTTTTTATTGGTGTTAGGATAGCGTTTGATGACTGCCTCTGCTGGTGGTTTGTAATTCGTAACAATTGCTTATTTAGGATAGCGTTTGATGACTGCCTCTGCTGGTGGTTTGTAATTCGTAACAATTGCTTATTTATGTTAGGATAGCGTTTGATGACTGCCTCTGCTGGTGGTTTGTAATTCGTAACAATTGCTTATTTAGGATAGCGTTTGATGACTGCCTCTGCTGGTGGTTTGTAATTCGTAACAATTGCTTATTTATGTTAGGATAGCGTTTGATGACTGCCTCTGCTGGTGGTTTGTAATTCGTAACAATTGCTTATTTAGGATAGCGTTTGATGACTGCCTCTGCTGGTGGTTTGTAATTCGTAACAATTGCTTATTTATGTTAGGATAGCGTTTGATGACTGCCTCTGGTGGTGGTTTGTAATTCGTAACAATTGCTTATTTAGGATAGCGTTTGATGACTGCCTCTGCTGGTGGTTTGTAATTCGTAACAATTGCTTATTTATGTTAGGATAGCGTTTGATGACTGCCTCTGCTGGTGGTTTGTAATTCGTAACAATTGCTTATTTAGGATAGCGTTTGATGACTGCCTCTGCTGGTGGTTTGTAATTCGTAACAATTGCTTATTTATGTTAGGATAGCGTTTGATGACTGCCTCTGCTGGTGGTTTGTAATTCGTAACAATTGCTTATTTAGGATAGCGTTTGATGACTGCCTCTGCTGGTGGTTTGTAATTCGTAACAATTGCTTATTTATGTTAGGATAGCGTTTGATGACTGCCTCTGCTGGTGGTTTGTAATTCGTAACAATTGCTTATTTATGTTAGGATAGCGTTTGATGACTGCCTCTGCTGGTGGTTTGTAATTCGTAACAATTGCTTATTTATGTTAGGATAGCGTTTGATGACTGCCTCTGCTGGTGGTTTGTAATTCGTAACAATTGCTTATTTATGTTAGGATAGCGTTTGATGACTGCCTCTGCTGGTGGTTTGTAATTCGTAACAATTGCTTATTTATGTTAGGATAGCGTTTGATGACTGCCTCTGCTGGTGGTTTGTAATTCGTAACAATTGCTTATTTTGTTTTCTCGATTGCGTTAACTTTTGTACAGCCATGATATTAGAATATAAATTTAACCGGGTGGGTGTATGGTTAATGTTGTGCAGCAAATCAAGAGACGATCGTCGAGCTGATTGGATTCGCACAGCGCGTGCTAGGCCCTGCGGGCAACAAGGTTGCGCCGCCCACGCCTGCAGCCAGCCCGCCCACGCCGCTGCACTCTAACGACACACAGGTATGCTAGTCTATTTTGAATCGTAATAATTAGTAACAAGGTCGAAAATGTACAGGTCATAACTTGAACGAAATTTAATGAGCTGTGTGGCTGAACCCCACCCGAAGACCAGCTTTGCCTCAAGATCGTTTATCGGTGATTCCGATTACCGAGTTTTGCTATAGTTCCTAGACTACACTTACTCTCTTAAATGTTCAAGATGAAACTTACCGACTGGAGGTTCCTTCGTGAAGAGTCAGTTACCAAATTACATAAGCCGGCCGGTGTGCGAAATATATGGATAAATCTGTACCCTCGTAGTGCGCAGTCCGGCGACTCCTGCAGCCCGGAAATTACATAAGCCGGCCGGTGTGCAAAATATATGGATAAACCTGTACCCTCGTAGTGCGCAGTCCGGCGACTCCTGCAGCCCGGAAATTACATAAGCCGGCCGGTGTGCGAAATATATGGATAAATCTGTACCCTCGTAGTGCGCAGTCCAGCGACTCCTGCAGCCCAGAAATTACATAAGCCGGCCGGTGTGCGAAATATATGGATAAACCTGTACCCTCGTACTGCGCAGTCCGGCGACTCCTGAAGCCCGGAAATTACATAAGCCGGCCGGTGTGCGAAATATATGGATAAACCTGTACTCTCGTAGTGCGCAGTCCGGCGACTCCTGCAGCCCGGAAATGCCGCCTTAGTTCCAAAGTCAGCGACGAAAATGCGGATCGGATATCCGATCTCACACCAACACAATATTCAGTTATATTAATGCCACGGGCGTCCGGCAGGCCTCCAAGCATGACAAACACGGTTCAAAAATCCAATTCAATCACACGAATCAAAAATCCAATTCAATCACACGAATCCATAAGTCCATGATGAGTGTCAAACGGCAGTCTCTCACGAACAAGGCCCCGAGCGCCAAAATAAATAATAATAACTCCTAAAAACTACAGGTAATGATTTGTAAAATGATATACCTTAACACTACTACGGATGTTTTGGTACTTACCCTATAAAAGTTTACGCAAACAACCATATGAAAGGACCATTCACTCGACTAGCTTTTTCATTTAACACCTTTGCCCAAAAATGGAAAGTGATGTTTTTTGAGTTAATTTGTGTATCGTATGTGAGTTTCTTTATTGAACCATAACTTGTAAATGCCTGAACAGATTTGGACGTATGGGGTATCTTTATAATCTGTACGATCCAGGGACCTGCAGGAATCTACAGACTCCCAGTCTAAAGTCAGCTCCCTAGATCGTACGGTCGGCGTTCGTCGCCAAGTGTTTCTTAAGGTTAGAACTTACCGTAAGTCCTGTTCGTCGTGCTCGGGACCTGAGAGAACATACAGGTAAAACACTATTGGCCAATATTGAATCAAGCGTGAAAACACATGATCCTGTCCGTTGATCCACTCCCGGCCACATCCACACGCTTCGACTGCGCGCGTAATCAAAGCACCCGTACGGGAACTGGTCTTCTTTCCACCAGTAAATGTCACTAACTATCGTGTCTATGCATTGGCATGCGGACTCAATAAAATATACATATCGCACACTGTCACAAATATCTGTGGGGCAGGCATTCCCGTGTTCAGACCGCTACCATTCGCACACGAATTACGCGTATGGACTGTACCCATATTCTACCGGATTCACAATATATTCCAATATTATTATCCCCTAACCTCAAAACGCGTGCAATCTTTTTGTCATAACGAAGGCCAAGTCTCATGACATTACATTTTTTCTCTAGCCGCCAAAACGTCAAGCGTTCAATTGCTACCACCAAAAACAAGTTCGCCTTTCACGTTCCGTTTGAACCAACAGACCCAAGTTAGCTAGGGGCAACCAACGATTGGTTTCGAACATAATCCTTACATCATCCTGAGTGACAGAGGTATTTTTTTTAAATATTCGGTTTTTGTCATGGCAGTCGCTTGTTTGCTCTTAGCTTGATGATTTAGTTATATATTTAAACGGGACTTAATCGCGCTGAAACTTAATATTTATTTACCTCGACGTTTCGATCATGTTGCATTGATCGTGGTCACGAGAAGACTGAAGTAGCGAGTGTCAGCGTTGAGAAGGGCGAGCGTTGTCTCCAACTACCCGCATTTGGTTTTGTAAAAAAACAGGATTATCACGACACACGACACTAACGACATCTGCAGATTTCTTCTGACATAAACCGTGACGCGAACACTTGCTTATCACGAGATTCGAGGACGCAGCCAACTTGAAACCATGCTCTAGGTTGAAATTGGGATACTTTTTAATTTCAACCGCTTCACGTACAATCCTGGAGTAGTAGTGACGTTCCGTGGAGAGGATCTTCGGGTCATGGAGTTTTATCCAGTGATTAGGGCCCGATTCGAGCAAATGCTCAGCGATTGCAGATTTATATATCTTTTTATTTGAGTTCCGTTTAAATATATAACTATGTGTTCGAATCATGATGATTTACTTGTTGAATTCTTTAATTTCGGGTTGTATATAAAAAAGTTGTAGTATGTACGTGTATTTGTGTGGTGTACAGAGAGAGGTGCGCACAGAGATCACGTTCGACTTCCACCGGCTAGGCGTGCTGCTGCTGCGCGCGGCGCTGCAGGACGGTGCCGTGGTGGCGCGCAAGATCGCCACCGCCACGCTGTGTGAGGCACGGATACAGGCCACCGTCGGTAAGTTGGACTGCCACCGAAGCTCACATTAGACTGCCGTGGAAGCTCACATGTACCGTTTGACATTACAGACGGGCAGCAGGTGTCGGCGGGCGGGTCGCTGGGCGGCGTGCACGTGGTGTCGCTGTGCGAGGGCGCCGGCGTGCACACGCGCGTGCTGTGTGCCGGCGCCGCCGCCCCGCCACCTGCGCCCGCGCCTCCCCCGCCGCCGAGCGATGAGAAGGCGCTGCTCTTTAGCATCGAGCGCACCGTACTCGCCGCCGACAACGGGGACCCGCCCGGTGAGTTACGCTAACGCCCCCAGAAAAGCCTGAAATGAAGAAGTTGTATTTTTCTCAGCGTTACATATCTTTGCGCAGCTGTGCAACGCGCTATCTCTCAATACACCTTAATAAAAAATGCATTGCCGCATTTTAAAATCGCGCTGTAATATAGGATGCTATCAAGAGATCGTATCTTTATGAACATTGAAATTGAGTGACATTGTTTGTTTGCGTTGACAGTTGTGGAAGCCAAAGTGCAGATGCAGGTGGCGCGCGTGTGGTACACGCACTCGCCCGCGTTGCTGCTGGAACTGCACTCGTGCCTGGCGGAGTTCAAGCAGTACTTAGCTAATCTGGCGCGCTCCATCCGCGCTGCCGCTGCTGACATGGCCATAGGACTCGTGCACCCCAGGTCTCTGTCCTTTAAATAAGATAACGGGTGCAGCTGTTACAGCGTTCAATCAAATTGAGCTGAGCTAGTATCAACTTCGCCAATCGAAACTTTTAAAAATTAATAATACATAAGCTAAGAAAATTGACGGCAAGGATGGGTACCCCACGTGATATGTATAGTGATAATGCACTTCATTTATGGGAATATAACCATGCTCGCCGAAAAAAGGTAAAATTTTCAACAAAAAATGTACGTAAAGCACCAAAATTTACGTTGCTAACGTAGTTTTACTATAAGACTATAAGGAGTCGTGCCTTCACCGCCATCTAATGACTCTTTAAAGTAGGCGAAATTAGGCTGACATGTGTTTATTGCACGGTTTGTGCAACGTTTCTGTAGACTTCTGAATTGTCATCAAGAATATTGCGTTTCTGTGTTCCTGACACTCGAACAAGACATACAAGTCTATCTGCCGTTTCACGCTCAAGTACGAAATGTGCCAGGAACTCGCTCGTCAGGCGGTTACATAGGACATATTATAATAAGCCAGGAACTCGCTCGTCAGGCGGTTACATAGGACATATCATAATAAGCCAGGAACTCGCTCGTCAGGCGGTTACATAGGACATATCATAATAAGCCAGGAACTCGCTCGTCAGGCGGTTACATAGGACATATTATAATATGCCAGTAACTCGCTCGTCAGGCAGTTACATAGGACATATTACAATAAGCCAGGAACTCGCTCGTCAGGCGGTTACATAGGACATATTATAATATGCCAGTAACTCGCTCGTCAGGCGGTTACATAGGACATATTATAATAAGCCAGGAACTCGCTCGTCAGGCGGTTACATAGGACATATCATAATAAGCCAGGAACTCGCTCGTCAGGCGGTTACATAGGACATATCATAATAAGCCAGGAACTCGCTCGTCAGGCGGTTACATAGGACATATTATAATATGCCAGTAACTCGCTCGTCAGGCAGTTACATAGGACATATTACAATAAGCCAGGAACTCGCTCGTCAGGCGGTTACATAGGACATATTATAATATGCCAGTAACTCGCTCGTCAGGCGGTTACATAGGACATATTATAATAAGCCAGGAACTCGCTCGTCAGGCGGTTACATAGGACATATTATAATATGCCAGTAACTCGCTCGTCAGGCGGTTACATAGGACATATTATAATAAGCCAGGAACTCGCTCGTCAGGCGGTTACATAGGACATATTATAATGTGCCAGTAACTCGCTCGTCAGGCGGTTACATAGGACATATTATAATAAGCCAGGAACTCGCTCGTCAGGCGGTTACATAGGACATATTATAATATGCCAGTAACTCGCTCGTCAGGCGGTTACATAGGACATATTATAATAAGCCAGGAACTCGCTCGTCAGGCGGTTACATAGGACATATCATAATAAGCCAGGAACTCGCTCGTCAGGCGGTTATATAGGACATATTATAATATGCCAGGAACTCGCTCGTCAGGCAGTTACATAGGACATATTATAATAAGCCAGTAACTCGCTCGTCAGGCGGTTACATAGGACATATTATAATATGCCAGGAACTCGCTCGTCAGGCGGTTACATAGGACATATTATAATATGCCAGGAACTCGCTCGTCAGGCGGCGGTTACATAGGACATATTATAATAAGCCAATTTGATGGGACTGATATTTTCCATCGAGGTAAAGAAAGTTTTAAGTGTGAAGTACTTAAGGTACTTAACGATGATATTGTTAATATTACAAAAAAAAAAACTGGTATTGTTAATCGACTTCACAATAGGAGGCGGTTATATGTTCGAATGTATGTATGTTTTTTGTATACTATGTTTTATCTATACTTATAATAAAGCAAAAGGAACGAAATAGTCCGGACAAGAAGATAATTTTAAAAAAATGGTCTAGGGTACTTAAAATAAGCTACTGAATAAGAATATAACATTTTTTTAAATCGTGTCTGTCTGTTTGGTTGCGATAAGGTTTTTACTGTTAGATAGCTTAGGGTTTGATTTAAATACTGGGGTACTTGGTATCTTAATCCAATGATCAGATGCCGAACAATCGATACAAAACTTTTTGATATATTACCGTCGGCCCCCACGAACGGCCACCGCGTGGGGGCAGACGGTAATACTTATGGCTATCGACCACCACGTATAAGAAATGGTGCCCGATCGTAATACACTTATGGCTATCTGCCCCCACGTGTGATAAATAGTGGCAGACGGTAATACACCTATGGCTATCGACCCCCACTTTTCACACGTGGGGGCCGACGTTAATACACTTACGGCAATCTATCCCCATTCCCAATATGATTTTAAATTATAAGTAATATGAAATAATAATTTTGTTAATAGTATTTACCAGAGTTGGGCCGATATGTGACTTGTCACAAATAAACTTTTTTCTATTCTATTCAAAATGAAACAATAGTAAAAATACAGAATATTCATTTATAAATAGTTTTCCAACAAAACTTAACATAAAACAAAACTGAAAAAGCAAGAATTTTAAATACATGCTAAATTATGATTTAATGTCAAACTAAAACGGTAAAACATTTATGGATATCGGCGCCATATTTTTTAAATTAAAAGATAAATGTAGTAGTGGTTTAGTAAATAGTGATTAAGGAAACTTTTTTTTCAAGGTATTTAAAGTAAAATAATAACGAGAAAACAAGAAAATCAACGCCATGGTAAATTCTGATTAAAAGTTAAACTTAAAAATGTAAATAGAAATATGTACCTATTAAAGAACAATAGATACCAATTTCACAGTAAAATAATAAAAATACATCCTGTAAGTAGTATACAGCAACACTATACTTCAAACATAATATGAATACTAATGTGTTTCCACAGTATTTAAATTATTATTTCATTTCACTCTTAATTAAAAATAATATCTGGAGTGGGGGCCGACAGCCATTAGTGTATTACTGTCGGCCCCCACTTTAAATACGTGGGGGCCGATAGCTATAGGTTATTACCGTCTGCCATCATTTGTCATACGTGGGGGCAGATAGCCATAAGTGTATTACCGTCGGCCACCATTCTTTGTACGTGGTGGTCGATAGCCATAAGTATTACCGGCTGTCCCCACGCGGTGGCCGTTCGTGGGGGCAGACGGTAATATATCAACTTTTTGACGGCTGAACGAATTTTGATCAAATATATTGGTATTTTAGGTCCTGAAATAGCACATAGAGTACTTTTAACCTAGAGAAATGACCACGCGTGCGAAGCCGCGGGTATCAGCTACTAAAATTATGTCTGAATTATTAGTGCCAGTCGAAATTTCATTAACTCGTAAAATGTAAAACCGTTTTTGGCTTTTTGTATTATCATAAGTTATATTTAAGTTGCATCAAGAGCTGTGGTTTTTGTTATATAAATAAATAAAACAAAACCATAGTAAATAAATATAATATATGAAATTACATTTTATTGCTTAAGTATGGCTATTCTGCTATCTACTGGTGGAATTATAAAACGAGCTCAGTAGTTCTATAAAACGAGCGCAGTAGTTCTATAAAACGAGCGCAGTAGTTCTATAAAACGAGCGCAGTAGTTCTATAAAACGAGCGCAGTAGTTCTATAAAACGAGCGCAGTAGTTCTATAAAACCTACTAGTGAAAAAGTTTTTGGGCGTGGTTAAAGCAAACCTGATTCAGACAGTAGATAGTTTGAATTCTAATAGCAAGTAAAGTTTGATATTGATGTGTTGTGTACAGGGAGTCGTTGTACATGAACCCGCGGCTGTCGCAGTCGACGGAGGGCGTGTCGCCGCGGCGCCGCACCGTCAGCTTCGGCGCGTCGCTCGACGAGCCCGCCGACCTCGGCTCCGACAACATCGTGCTCAGGTAACGCTGAAAAACGTTACAGCCCTGCCACGAAGTAGGACAACGTAACTCTTATTCATTCATCATCATCATCATCATCATCACCTTTAGAAGTCCACTGCTGAACATAGGCCTCCCCCAAAGAGCGCCATGACGTGCGATCTTTTGCCGCCTCCATCCACCGACTTCCTGCGATGGCTACAATGTCGTCGGTCCATCGCGAGGGGGGTCACCCCATACTTCGCTTGCTTGTTCGTGGTCGCCATTCGAGAACCATTATTCCCCAGCGGTTGTCGGTTCTGTGAACTATATTGCCTGCCCATTGCCACTTCAACTTGCAAACTCTGAGAGCTATATCGGTAACCTTCGTTCTTCTACGGATTTCCTCATTTCATTGTCATACCCATGCCGGTTTATGTTGGGAACGATAATGGTGTTAATTCTGTTGTTCACTCACTAAAACTAAACTACACTAAAACTAAATTTATTGTAGAGATTTGTAAAATCTATTTCATCGTTTTAAGTAAACTAAAAAACTTGCAGAGAGAGAGAGAGAGAGAGTGTGTGTTGCATTGTGCACGGCTGAGAGCGGGGAACGGGTGAGGGGATTTAGGAGGGAGGGGGATAAGGGCGATTAGGGGAGGGTGGAGCAAGACCAAAAAAAGTCAAGGAAGGTTAGGGTAATTTAGTACCCCATCCTGCCCTCATATTTTCCAAGTAAAAAGTGAGGGGAGGATGGGGACCCCTCACTTTTTCGAAACTTATCCTCCTTTCCCGTCACTTTTTATTAACTTCCCCCACTTCCCCTACCCTCCCCTCCCTTCCGCCACACTCCTCTCACTTCCTCCTACCTTCTCCGACTTTCCCCTCACTTTTCCCGTAATCCCCCCCTCCCCTCACTTTTCCCCTAATCCCGGGTGTCTCTTTCCCCACCTCCGGAAGTGCACAATACAACACCCGCTCTCCCAAGTCCCTTAGTTCAACAATGTTAGTATCGCAGAATTTAAATTTAGTCGGAAAGCTATAGTTAGGCTAGTTTAGTGAGTTTGTAACAAAATAATCTGTTTGACAGGACTAAACTTAAATTTAGCGTAGTTTAGTCTAGTTGGGAACAACAGAATCGACACCATTATCAAAGCTGTTGATCACTATGTCTACTTAGGTCAGATGATCCAACTGGGAACACCCAACTTCGACAAAGAGGTCAACCGACGAATCCAAGTCCGGATGGGCAGCGTTCGGGAAATTACGCCATATCTTCTCGTCGCAGATATCGTAGAGCCTCAAGTTTATAATCAGTGCGTGTTGCCAGTGATGACATATGGCACTGAGAAGTGGTTGCTAACTATTGGTCTCACTCACAAGCTCAGAGTTGCGCAGCGTGTAATGGAGAGAGCTATGCTCGGTGTTTCTTATTCATTGCCGCACGGAAATCCTTCCGACTGCGCCAGATATAAAGTTATTTTCTGAGGTTCTCTCGTAACCCGAAATTTGTGATTATTAAAATTATTATTTTAATTTTATTATTATTTATTTGTGATATGTTGCACACATGTTGCAGCGTGAGCATTGAGCTGGAGTCGCCGGTGGTGGTGGTGCCACGCGGCGCGCACAGCACGCAGGTGGTGGTGGCGCACCTGGGCCGCATGTCGCTCAGCAACCGGCCCGGCCCGCCGCGCCGCACGCTCTACAAGGTGCACGTGCGTGACATCTCGCTCGCCTCGGTACGTACAGCGACTCGAGTTTCATGTTATGTGAAGCAACGATTTTTATGTTTGAAAACTCACGTGATCGAGATGCTTCCTAGGTATAATGGGGGTGGGAAGTCGGGGATTATATACATTTTTAATTTGTGCATGTATAAGTACCTATGTTAAGTGTAGTGTCTACACATTACTATGTTCCGAGTGAAGGGTACTGTAGCTAGTGACAAATTAAGATACCGCTTAAATGTATCAAAGTAATGCACCTGTGAAGTGATACGCATTACTTTATTGAGATACCGCTCAAATGTATCAAAGTAATGCACCTGTGAAGTGATACGCATTACTTTATTGAGATACCGCTCAAATGTATCAAAGTAATGCACCTGTGAAGTGATACGCATTACTTTATTACTCAAAGTTTTGGATACCATTGCAATGGGTATGTGCAGGCGTTATCTCCTACGCGAGCGCCTCACTCGTCTCGTTACCTTTGACCGAAAAATAGTTGGCACATCAACAACGAAAATACGAGTATTATTAAATATTTTTTATTTACAATCGTTATTTTAGTACGGACTTTCCGCGCGCTGCAGCCAGTTTTGTAATTTTTAGTCTATGTCACGTACTGACAATTTAATCAGGTCCTGGAACCCTCTCGTTCGCTCTGTGTCGGAGTTTATCCGTTACCGTTGTGAGCTCCAGAACTTCTTTCCAACAATGTCCCTAATCTTTATTTTAAAACGGGTTTTCCGCGCGTTGCAGCCAGTTTTGTAATTTTTAGTCTATGTCACGTACTGACAATTTAATCAGGTCCTGGAACCCTCTCGTTCGCTCTGTGTCGGAGTTTATCCGTTACCGTTGTGAGCTCCAGAACTTCTTTCCAACAATGTCCCTAATCTTTATTTTAAAACGGGTTTTCCGCGCGCTGCAGCCATTGTTGTAATTTTTAGTCTATGTCACGTACTGACAATTTAATCAGGTCCTGGAACCCTCTCGTTCGCTCTGTGTCGGAGTTTAGCCGTTACCGTTGTGAGCTCTAGAACTTCTTTCCATCAATGTCCCTAATCTTTATTTTAGTACGGACTTACCGGGCGCTGCAGCCAGTTTTCTGATTTTTACTCTATGTCACGTACTGACAATTTAATCAGGTCCTGGAACCCTCTCGTTCGCTCTGTGCCGGAGTTTAGAGTACCGTTGTGAGCTCCAGAACTTATTTCCAACAATGTTCTTAATCTTTGTTTTAGTACGGACTTTCCGGGCGCTGCAGCCAGTTTTGTGATTTTTACTCTATGTCACGTACTTACAATTTAATCAGGTCCTGGAACCCTCTTGATCGCTCTGTGCTGGAGTATATGGTACCGTTGTGAGCTCCAGAGCTTCTTTCCAACAATGTACCTAATCTTTATTATACGCTTTATATTAGCTTCACTTGTATGTTTGTAACCGACTCCTTTGGACGCTATTTTGACCCACTTTAAACGGTCAGATTTCATTCAAACTTTGCTCACCTGTCAAAGACAGATGACAATGCAATAATAAAAAAATAAAAAAAAACGCTGATATAAATAAAAAACTAAAAAACACGCTTTAAATAGAAAACCAAACAAAAAAATAGAAAATACATTTTAATAGTGTAAATAAGAAAAAAAAGTTTTATTTAAAAAAAGCGTGGGGTGCTTTTTAAGATATTATCGAAATGATAATCCTTCTTCTCATATCTGTCAATGAAATATTTATAACTATTGACCCATGCACCCCACGATTTTTTTGTTTTTTTTTTTATTTACGCTATTAACATTTATTTTCTATATTTTAGTTTGGTTTTCTATATAAAGCGTGTTTTTTAGTTTTTTAAACTATTATTTATTTTAGTACGGACTTTCCGGACGCTGCAGTCAGTTTTGTGATTTTTACTCTATGTCACGTACTTACAATTTAATCAGGTCCTGGAACTCTCTTGTTCGCTCTGTGCTGGAGTTTAGGGTACCATTGTAAGCTCCAGAACTTCTGTCCAACAATGTGCTTAATTTTTATTTTTGTATGGTCTTTCCGGGCTCTGCAGCCACTTTTGTGATTATGACTTATATGCACCTCATTTGCTTCAAAATGAACGACCTACAAAGAGGTTTAATAGGGGATCTCTTTGTTTGGCATGTAAAATAAAGAGATCCCCTATTAACTAATATTTTATATATATATCTGAAAATAGTACGTCATAATAGTACGTCTGTAAAGTACGTCTGTAAAGGCGAACCCTTACGATGGTTTAATTAAACTAACAAGAATTCACTCGGGATTAGTATCCCGTTTTATTTTATTTTAAGCACACTATAGTTAGTGTCCTTAAAATAAAGAACTCCGACAGCAGCTATCTGTCCTGTGATTGATTGAAATTATTGTTCTATATAAAATATGCACTGACATGTAGTCACTGATCTATATGGGTTTGCTCTGCCGTACTTTCGTTTGTACTGATTTGGCTCGCTTGCGCGATGCAGAGTCTTACAACGCGAAGCCGGGGCGGGTCGCTAGTTACATATTATATGTCTCTGGACCCCCATGGTACCATGATACATGTATAATGTTGTGATTGTTCAGCTGGACGTGGCGGAGAAGCTGTCGCGGCTGCCGCTGACGGCGGAGAGCATGGCGCAAGTGTACGACGTGAGCTGCGGCCGGCCCGTGCTGCACAACACGGCGCTCAAGCTGGCCGTCAACTGCGCCGACGCACACCAGGACCAGCCCTGCCAGGTGTCACACTTCACACTCATATTATTGATGACTGGGGGTAGCTGGCACTGGCTATCCACATAATGATATTGATTAATCTGCTTACTACCTACATTACAATTTGGCATGGAAAAATAGACTCTCTTGAGTTCAGCGACGAGCTGTGTCGACTGTATACCCCGAACAATGATTGTAGTAGATACAGCAGCTGCAAGAGACGCAGATTGTTTGACGTGCTGTTACGCGGGTTTGTAGAAAACGCGTTTTAAAAAAAAAGATTTGAGTTCGCTAAAATGAAATAATTTATTAATTAATTTTTGAAAATAGAAAATGTGTCACAAAGTTAGAAAAACTATCCTTAAGCAGCCTTTTCGCGTCAGAGGGTAGAGGGAGACTGAAGTACCATTTATATGACTGAATATACTTGCAAACAATAAATGATGATCTATTAGGTTTGTATGCCTATACTGCACTAATACATGCAGAGGGAATATATAACAACCCCCCGAAGAAGACTAAACTTCAGGGTTGAATGAGGAACTGAAGTTTATGTTGAAATATGCGTATTATTTTTAAATTTATTAATATTTTATTTATTTATTGTTTTATTTTGATCACTCATTTCTATTCATAAAGCCATAATTCTTAAGAACTAGGTAACAAATAGAAACAGTTTTCAAATAATAATTTTCTCATGAAATCTCTCTAAGACGGGGCAAAGGAATAGCAGCGCTGTTTTCTGATTGAGAAATTGAAGGTCTACGGGAATTTAGACTGTTAATATTTATGTCGAGACTGCGGCCGGACTTGACAAACTTATAATATAGTTTATAAGCTAAAAATAGAATAATCAAAATTAAAACAAAAGTTACAGTACTAATAGCGTAATGTGTCCCATATTTACTCAAAAACGACTCTTCGTTCAGAATTTCATCTGTTTTGTCTAATAAAGTATTTATCAATTTTTTATTCAAACTTAAGTTTTCCAAATTTATATTTTCTAACTTAATAGGAGACACACTAGACGTAAGTTTTCTTATCATAGACGGATTACAGCACGACTCATTAATAAGGTTAAAGTCCGTGTTTAAAACCGCTAAGCTGACATTAGCATAATCGAACTTAGGCACTAAGCGAGTACTTTTACTAAAACCTAAACAATAAGTGGGCAAAGTAAGTATTCCGGTACCCAAAATGTTAAGATTATAAACATTAGAGTCTTCGCATTCTATTGTAAGTTTTGTAGGTTCCGATTGCACATAGATCCATTTATTATGGCGCATAGAATTCCAAATGTTTACATGTCCGAATATCGCTTTAGTTTCGCACTGCCCTGGTAGGGACGTAACAACACGCGTTATCAGTTCAGATTCACAGGTGGGGTTCTCGGAAGTCGAGAATACACTGGGTATGTCACAAATATAGTTTTCAGGGTTGGCACTTTCACACTTTAATATGTCATTTAATGTACAGTAACGGGTTTTGTCTTTGGTCATTGCTATATATGTACTGCTAGGTATAATGAGGCTATATGTGTTTGGTTTTACAGTATTATGTGGAATAGGTAAAGGTAAGTTTCGGTATACGAAATATTCCTCAGAGTTTACAAGTGGTACTTTAATAACAAAGATTATCTTATTATTATAATAATAGCAAACTACTCGCGACATACTTAAAATAATAAAATTTTTACTTAACTCTAAACTTACAGGTAGGTTAACACCTGCAGACAAGTGTAAGTGATTATCGGCGAGTTCTCGGTATAGCTGCGTGGGAGTTATCACCGATGGGTGTATAATATTTCTGCTACTGAGTAAAACAGCATTTGTTATGTCTTCTAATTGAAACGAAATTGTAAGTAATGCAGTTTCAAGTCGGTTAATGATGCTATCCAGTTTATTTTTTATAAGTAACTCATTTGAAATGAAAGTAACATTTTTTAAATTAGCAGAGATCTCGTCGATAGCCAGATTTAAATGAGCTTCATTCATTCTAATCTTATGAATGGTTTGGTTATAATTTGATAAAGTCAATGAAGTCAATAAAATATTTTGTTTGATGAGTGAAGCCAGTTTTTTCTCATTGTTTTGCAAGGAGTTCATAACAGAGTCATATTTTATGGCGCCATCTTCGTCTAAAGTTCCAAAAACAGTTTTTAGAATAGAGCCGCCGGCACCAATCCAGGCTGACCGTTTGGTTCTATCGTCAATCAAATGAGAAATTGAATCGAATTCCTTGACTACGTCCTGATATCGAATTGACAGAGGTTCTACCGTATTATAACAGTCATAATGTTCTATAATATCTATTTGCCTACAAAGAAACTTAAAAGTACCTAAAACTAAATTAAGATTAGTAATATGTGGTTCAATATGAGAAATATCAATGGGGATTATGATATTTAGGTTCCCATCTCTAATTTTCATTTTTCCCACATATTCGGAATATAATCCAGATCCAGTCTGGATCGGTTCAATAAAGTTTGGGCTCGCTCCAGCATAGGCGCTGAAATAAACAAATAAAATTGAAAATGTTTCATTGTTTGTTTGGTATTTATATTGCTAAAATCATGTTTGATAAAACAATATTTCAAGGTGGATTATTGCTGGCAAGCTTAATCTCATCAAAGTGGTGAGTTATATGTCGTCTGTTTATTAGTAAGGTTACTGTATTGTTGTTGTGTAATTTTACAATTTTGTATGGGCCTTTCCAGATTGGGGACAAGGCCTTTCTGAGACGGAGATGATTTTTTAAATAAACTAAGTCGCCAACTTTGTATTGAACGCGACGCGTATGGGTATCATAATGAGTCTTAGATTTTTCTTTTGATTTATTTATATTTTCAATTGCTTTGTCACGGGATAGTTTAAGTCGATGGTTCAACATTTTCAAATACTCAGGATAAGTTGGATCTAGAGTTTCTTCGAAGATAGAATCAGGAAGGAATGGTTTGTGACCAAACAGAAGCTCATAAGTGCTGAAGTTGGTCGTGGAATGGGTGCTTGTATTATATGTAAGCATTGCAGTGTATACGTATCTGGGCCAATTTTCTTGATTCGAGTCGACAAATGATTTGAGGTATTCTTTTAAAGTAGAATGGCTGCGCTCAAGTGCGCCTTGTGTTTGAGGGTGATACGGGGAGCACCACAACTGTTTTATTTTTAAGAATTCGCATGTTTTCTTGAACAGGTCGGCGGTGAAGTTACTTCCTTGATCGGTTAATATTGCTTTAGGAATAGCGTATAGTGATATAAAATGTACTAAGCATTCCATGGTTTCTTCTGCTGTTGTAGAACGGATCGGGTAGGCTACTGAATATTTTGTCAAATCATCCTGAAGGGTTAATATGTATTTTATCTTGGCAGTGCCAGATTCTGGCAAAGGTCCAACAATATCTAAGGCTACACGTTGGAATGGGCTTGTTGAAGTTGTAGTAATTTGCATCGGTGCTTTATTAGTTTTTCTAAAAGGTTTATTCTGCTGGCAGAGAGTGCAGTTTTTACAAAGTTTTCGATTTCAGTTCTCATACCTTGCCAATAAAATCGTTCTTGAATTTGTTTCAGCATCCTAGAAGAGCCTAAATGACCTGCGATAGGTATGTCATGGTTTTCGTGCAATATTTTTTTGATTTCGCTCTGTGTTGGGTAAATTATTTTATTATGGTAGATATTAACAGTTATTTTAGTGTTGTGGAAAATGTAAGTTAACATGTTGTAGATTTTTGTGTATGAGAGTTTTTCAAAAGGACTTTTAAAGTCAGATATGGCAATGTCGGTGGAGTCTTGGATTACTACAAGTTCATTTCTAATTAATTTCAAAATTTTGAAGATATCTTGATAGGAACTTTCATCAAAATGATGAACTTTGGTATATGCCAAGAATATTATTTTATTGTTCAAGTTGAGTCTTTTGAAGGAGTGGAGTTCTCTTTCAGTGTTCAGAAATTCTTCCGAGTTCTCTAAGTTTGCCAATATTTCTGGAATGTAAGGATTGGCTTCATCTAAGTCTAGTGACGTGGGGATGATGAGTATTTTGGAAGAAGTCTTCATTAGAGATTCATTATGTTCTTTCAGATTGGTATTGTAGCTATAGTTTTTAGTAATTTCTTTCAGAAAGGTAGAATAATCATAGTCATTAAGAGGTTCAGAGATCGGGGATGGTATAGTAATCACATCAGGTAGAGTATCAGTATTTTCAGGACTGTCTTGAACGAGTTGTTCGAGAATTTCATCGGATTCAGGTAAGTTATTTTGATTTTCGGGATTGTTTTCCACGAAAGGAGCAGATTCAGGTAAGTTATTTTGATTTTTCATTAATCAATGGGCTAGGAGTCGGAGGATTGAGCGGACTGAAATCGATTCCAAGGTTGTCGTCATGAGGACTAATTTCTAAAGAGCCAAGGTCTATTAGAGATTCTTCCAGAGCGTCTGAAGAAGGAGCATCGGGAAGGACTGGATTCACCGGAAATCGAGAAAGAGCGTCTGCTGCATTGTTAAGCTTTCCTTTCCGATATATGATCTCGTAATCAAACTCCTCTAGTTTTAATCTCCATCTTTGAAGTTTACTACTAGGGTCTTTATGGTTGAATAACCATTTTAATGGTCGGTGATCAGAAATAATTTGGAATTTGTTACCATAAAGGTAAGGACGGAAGGTTTTACATCCGAATAGGACAGCTAACAACTCCTTTTCGGTTGTACTGTAATTGGTTTCACTCTTATTGAGGGTACGCGATGCGTAGGCTATTGGATTGTCTTTACCGACAGGTCCTTGAGAAAGGACAGCACCTATGGCATGGTTTGAGGCATCACATGTAAGCACGAATGGTTGGGTAAAGTCAGGGTAGATGAGAAGAGGAGCAGTGGTCAATTTATGTTTCAAATTATCGAACGCTAATTGCTGTTGGTTTTCCCAATTGAAGGGGACGTCTTTCTTCAAAAGGTTCGTAAGAGGTTTAGCAATTTTTGAGAAATCGGGAATGAAACGTCGATAATAGGAAACGAGTCCAAGGAAGGATTTAACGTCTTTCGGCGTGTTTGGGACTGGAAATTGGGTAACCGCTTTAACCTTTTCGGGATTGGGCTTCACTCCTTTTTCAGTGATTACATGGCCAAGATATCCGACTTCTCGTCGGAGAAATTCACACTTGTCGGGCTGAAGTTTCAAGTTGAATTTACGAAGTTTTTGGAAGATGGCCTTTAGGCTATCTATCGAGGAATTTAGATCATGACCATAACAGACCACGTCATCTAAATAGACATAGCAGCGGATGCCTTGGAGGCCGGAAAGAGCCGAATTCATAAGCCTTTGAAAGGTAGAAGGGGCATTTTTCAGCCCGAATGGCATCCGCGTGAATTGGAAGTGTCCTTCAGGGACATTGAAGGCTGTTTTGGTTTTGTCAGCTTCATTTAAAGGGATTTGATGGAACCCAGAAGCTAGGTCCAGGGTTGAGAAGTATTTACTGTTCCCCAGCTGGTCCAGGATCTCTGCAATCTGAGGAATAGGGTAAGTATCACCAATTGTGACGTCGTTTAGTTTTCGATAATCTATTACGACTCGCCACTTTTGAATTTTTGAAGCATCGAGCTTTTTAGGTACTACCCAAATTGGAGAGGACCATGGAGAGTCAGAAGATTCAATAATGTTTTGGTTTAACATTTGATCGATTTGTTTTTTGACTTCTTGCTTATGAATTTCAGGGAATCGATATGATTTTGTATGGATAGGAATATCAGTAGTAGTTTTTATTTCGTATTTCAGGGCATTGGTACAGGTGAGATACTCTCCAGGTAAATGGAAGATATCAGAGAAGTCAGAGCACACCTGGTAGAGAGCTTCTTTCTCTTCACTGTTGAGGTGAGAAACACGCAACTGATTTAGTACTTCTTCGGTACGTTTGAAAGTATCTTTTGGGATCGTTGCATTTACATTGTTCACAGGATGCAGGGTCTGAGGAGTTTCATAAAATTCAGAGGGATCAACTGAGGTAAGTTTGAGGTTTAGCGTAGATTTCAAGGTTATATGTTCCTCAGAAGTATTGACTACGGATATATTTATCCTATTGTTGTCTTTCACACGAACTAGGCAGTTTGCGATCAACAGATTAGCGCATGGACTTTGATCGAGTACGAGCCCTTCTCTTATATTTGGATTTTGGACAGAGCATTCAATTATAGCTTCGGTTCTAGGAGGAATTATATAAGTAGGGTCGGAGAAATAGAGTTTCAGGGATGTCTTTCCCAGACGAAGTAAGTTATCATTGTAATCAATGTTACAATTATGAGCGTTAAGAAAGTCCGTGCCTATGATTCCATCATAGGGAAGGTGGATTCCGTCAATCACATGAAATTTTTGTGAAACGTTGGATTTTGGAAGACACATATTTAATTGGAAATATCCTAAGGTTTGAACAGATTTTTCCAAATTGTCGATACCTTTTAGGTGGATAACTTCTTTAGTAAGTTTGGGACGAATTTGCATACAGGATCCTTTTATTAGACTGACTGATGACCCTGAATCGACTAGCAAAGATAAAGGATTGTCCGATACAGAGGATTTAACGAGAACATGTGGTAATAGCATCTTGGCAGGATCGTTCGTGATTTCAAAAATATTAGACATATCCACATCGTTACGTGGTTGTTTGGATTTAGAAATCGATTCAGTATTTTTTGACTGTGGCAGATCAACGTTGTTGCATTGCTGCTTGGATTCGGAGATTCGCGATTGTGGCAGATCAACATTACGTTGCTACTCGCGTTTGCATTCAGAGATTCGTGATTGTGGCAGGACAACGTTACGTTGCTGCTCGCAATTGGATTTAGAGACTCGCGATTGTGGCAGAACAACGTTACGTTGCTGCTCGCGTTTGGATACAGAGATTCGCGATTGTGGAACAACAACGCTACGTTGCTGCTCGCGATTGGATTCAGAGATTCGCGATTGTGGCAGAAAAACGTTACGTTGCTGCTCGCGATTGGATTCAAAGATTCGCGATTGGGGCAAAACAACGTTACGTTGCTGCTCGCGATTAGATTTAGAGTTTCGCGACTGTGGCAGGCTTACATAACATTCCTGCTCGCGTTTAGACTTTGAATTAGAGATGGATTCAATAAATTTATGCTTGCCATCTTGTATCGATGCTAGCGATTTAGGGTTCCAGGAATCCAGGTCGTGACTACCATGTAGCGGAGTCAATTTGGATTTCAAAAAAGTTCGACTGGCGTAAAGCAAACTCGATGAAAGTGATTTTGAAGTAGAAGTGTCGGATTTAGAAATGTGAGGTCCCGCACGACACCAGGACGAGACATTTATTCGGTTTTTGGATCAGAATCTACTTCATCACAGCCCTCTTCATCTTGGGGCTCATCATAGGACAAGTCGGAATTGTCGGATATGAAATGAACACGTGGGAATTGTTTTTGTGCTGGCTTATAGCCTGAGCTTGAAGGTTGTTGTTGGTCGGTGTTTCGAAAACGGTTATTGTTGAATTCGCGCTTGCGGCAGTTTTCGATCACGTGACCTACGGATTTACAGTAACGGCAAAATAATTTATTATTAACATTTTTGCCATACGAATTGACATCAGGACGTGATTGAGGATTTCTATTACGATTAAAATTATTATTTGACGAAGATGGTGTCATTTTCTTTGACATACTGTCAGAAATTTTCTCTTCCGCAATGGCAAAATTTACAGCAGTGTTAAGATTTTCAGGATTACGGCATCTCACAATTGTTGCAATTTTAGGATTAAGCCCTGTAATGAAAGTATGAAGGGCAAGGTCCTCCATGGCTGCGACTCGACCACTCAGTTCCATTTTACGTTTAGTCGGAATGGATATATTGATCTCAGTAATTAGTCTGGCTAAACATGTTTCGACTCTGAGTGAGAACTGATTGGCTGACTCGTTAGGCAATTGTTTACATTCTTGTAATTCGGAAAGCAAATGAGCATAATGCTTTTTCTCGCCAAATTGTGTTTTAAGAAATTCTTCCAATTGGTTCCAGTTGTCAAATTCTTTTATAGAACACGCGATTTGAGCTTTGCCTTCCAATTTACAAAGAATAAGTTTAAATAGGATGTCCTTTTGCCATGGGGCGGCTAGATTAATTGCATTTTTACAATTGGTAATAAATGGATTTAATTGTTCTCGATTACCATCGAATTTGCCAATGAACTGTGTGAGAATATTTAAATCCACAGTAGGATTGGGCTCTTGGCTGTTAGATCTTGACGGGGCTCTACTCCCGCTGGATTCTTGATTTGGTACAAGCACATTAACGGATTCGTCTTTAGCTTCTTTTGGCATGTTGAATTCAGAGAATCAATAAATTGGACACAATAAAAATATACAAATTGAATTATAATTAATTGGATTTAGAAGGTAACAACCCTAACGGAATAGAACAATGACCAAAGACTTACAGTACACAGAACGTGTAGGCGGCCGCGATAAGATGCATTCTCGGGCGAAGTCACGACGACACGGCGTAACCTTGATTACCAAGGTTATTATCCGGAGTCTGGAACACGGGAGCTCGGTGCTGGATGGGGTCGCAACCACAACTATCGGGGGTGGCTGTGACTTGTTGATGCACAGTGGAGCTGAGCGACAACGAGATGCAGGATGAGTCTCTTCCCTCGAAGAATGAATACTTCAGGATTCGGCGATTTTTCTTTCAGGAAACAGCGAGCTGGATATAGCGAGTTATATAGGATATAGAGAGCAGGATACAGAGTAGGATTTAGTGTTTTCTGGATACAGTTTTTGACACTTTATTTTCCAATTTTGGGGTGCACTTTTAGGTTCAGTGACCTTCACTGTCCACTAATTTCACTGTCGGAACTCAGAAGATTGGAGACGGACCGGGGACCCTAATTTGATCCCTTTACGCTGCCACCATTTATGTTACGCGGGTTTGTAGAAAACGCGTTTTAAAAAAAAAGATTTGAGTTCGCTAAAATGAAATTATTTATTAATTAATTTTTGAAAATAGAAAATGTGTCACAAAGTTAGAAAAACTATCCTTAAGCAGCCTTTTCGCGTCAGAGGGTAGAGGGAGACTGAAGTACCATTTCTATGACTGAATATACTTGCAAACAATAAATGATGATCTATTAGGTTTGTATGCCTATACTGCACTAATACATGCAGAGGGAATATATAACAGTGCCTCCCTTCCGCACATCTGCGCGCGCACTTTCCCTCTACCGCGCACCCTCTCCGCGCTCATCGCTCTCCTGGCCGCCAATCCTGAAAGTGATCTGTTTGCAGACGAATGGAAAAAAATATGTCAGTGTGCCTGAAGTTCTGTGAGAATGATGTATGATATTGTGTTTGTTTGTTTTCTTTTGTTAGCATTACTTCGACTTAAATCTGTTCTCTTATTACTTTATTCTTTTTGACATTTGTAATTATTATTATTCATGACTAATTGTAATTGGCTTAGAATTATTTTGACATGCTTCTTTTTTCTTTTTAACATTTATAATCATAATTACCTATTCATATTGACGATACTTTAGTTAATGTAATTGGTGTAAACCAAAAAAAAAAAACATTTATAAATAAATGAAATAGTTAACATGTAATAGAGTCTGTGCGAAAAAAGGACCGACGCAGGTTTTGAAGGCGTAACATCGTTGACCGTTTTTTTTATGTTTGGCAACATTGTAACGTTCACATTTTCATTTAAAGACATTGGGTTTGACTGATTAATATTTTGGGTTGGTTTGCCTTGCAAACATGTTAGTTCCCTTATACGCCGCGACGGATCTCTTTGCACCGAAAGACACCCTTTGTGAAGTTTAAAATAACAGGGCTAACTGGCGCTCAGCTTTGCCTAGTTTTAATATGTTATGCTAAATGACCCCCTTCCCCCTAGTGCGTAGTGTCCGGCGGCGTGGTGGGCGGGCTGCAGGTGTCGGCGCGCCGCGACCAGTACGAACAGTTGCTCGACACGCTGCGCTTCATGTCCGGCGGCGCGCGCGACGCCGCGGACGCGGCATCTGCGCACGCGCATCACGTGGTAAGCCTTACACAAACATTGGATTACGGAGTCTGTGTAGACGCTGTCTATGCGTTCGAGAAACCCATGTCTACTCTCTCTCGTATTTTTGTCATCATCATCATCAGCCTATATCTGTCCACTGCTGGACGTAGACCTCTCCTAATGCACGTCACTGAGCTCGGTCTTCAGCTTTCCTTATCCATTTTCTTCCAGCCGCTTTCCGCAGGTCGTCACTCCACCAAAGTCCAAGGTTGGCAAACGTGGTCTCCACTCGAGAACTGTTTCTTGTACTTTGAAAACAATATTTTTGCTAATATTTTTTTACAGAATAATGGTGGAATGGTGGCATGTGCCTTAAATGAGCCTATTCGCGCACAACATTATATCAAAATACCATTTGACTTACCGCGACATTTCTATCAAGTTGCATTGCCCGTGGTCACAAGTAGACTGGAGAATGCGGGTGCCAGCATCGAGAACAGTGGACGTTATTTCCAACACTTCCGTTTGGTTTTGTAAAACGTATAACTGTCCCGACCGCGAACCGCAACATTAACAGTATGGGCAGACAAGCCTGAAGAAACTTACTTTTTACGCGAAAATTCAATAACTTCAAATGGTTATGTTATGTGTAGCCGCAGGCCCCGCCCGTGCTGGAGCCGGCGGTGCCGACGCTGCAGCTGGACCCGGCGGTGCGTGCTGCCGTCCTGGCCGTGCCGCCGCCGCCGCCCTCGGGTCCTTCTGCCGCGCCCTCCGCAGTGCCACTTATAGGTCAGTCTGAAACCACATCTCATATGTTTGAAAATATACTGCAATAAAGTAGTAACACTGACAATGAGATGAGTATTTTAAAAAACAAGTTTTTTTAGGTATAATTTATTTAAATAATTATATTAAAAAGGTAAATTACAAAATCATTTAATTCTGCCAAAACTCACCGACACACGAAAAATATTCAATCGTATGTGTTGCAGTGAACTTCGAGCTGCCCATGTTCAGCGTGGAGCTGCGCGCGGACCTCGGCGAGGGCGAGCGCAGTCTGGTGGAACTGTCCTTCAGAGAGTTTGCGCTCAGTTACAAGAAGACCAGCGAGTACGAGACTACACTACAGGTACTATACATGTTCAGCGTGGAGCTGCGCGCGGACCTCGGCGAGGGCGAGCGCAGCCTGGTGGAACTGTCCTTCAGACAGTTTGCGCTCAGTTACAAGAAGACCAGCGAGTACGAGACTACACTACAGGTACTATACATGTTCAGCGTGGAGCTGCGCGCGGACCTCGGCGAGGGCGAGCGCAGTCTGGTGGAACTGTCCTTCAGAGAGTTTGCGCTCAGTTACAAGAAGACCAGCGAGTACGAGACTACACTACAGGTACTATACATGTTCAGCGTGGAGCTGCGCGCGGACCTCGGCGAGGGCGAGCGCAGTCTGGTGGAACTGTCCTTCAGAGAGTTTGCGCTCAGTTACAAGAAGACCAGCGAGACTACAGGTACTATACATGTTCAGCGTGGAGCTGCGCGCGGACCTCGGCGAGGGCGAGCGCAGTCTGGTGGAACTATCCTTCAGAGAGTTTGCGCTCAGTTACAAGAAGACCAGCGAGACTACAGGTACTATACATGTTCAGCGTGGAGCTGCGCGCGGACCTCGGTGAGGGCGAGCGCAGTCTGGTGGAACTGTCCTTCAGAGAGTTTGCGCTCAGTTACAAGAAGACCAGCGAGTACGAGACTACACTACAGGTACTATACATGTTCAGCGTGGAGCTGCGCGCGGACCTCGGCGAGGGCGAGCGCAGTCTGGTGGAACTGTCCTTCAGAGAGTTAGCGCTCAGTTACAAAAAGACCAGCGAGACTACAGGTACTATACATGTTCAGCTTGGAGCTGCGCGCGGACCTCGGTGAGGGCGAGCGCAGTCTCGTGGAACTGTCCTTCAGAGAGTTTGCGCTCAGTTACAAGAAGACCAGCGAGTACGAGACTACACTACAGGGACTATACATGTTCAGCGTGGAGCTGCGCGCGGACCTCGGCGAGGGCGAGCGCAGTCTGGTGGAACTGTCCTTCAGAGAGTTTGCGCTCAGTTTCAAGAAGACCAGCGAGTACGAGACTACACTACAGGTACTATACATGTTCAGCGTGGAGCTGCGCGCGGACCTCGGCGAGGGCGAGCGCAGTCTGGTGGAACTGTCCTTCAGAGAGTTTGCGCTCAGTTTCAAGAAGACCAGCGAGTACGAGACTACACTACAGGTACTATACATGTTCAGCGTGGAGCTGCGCGCGGACCTCGGCGAGGGCGAGCGCAGTCTGGTGGAACTATCCTTCAGAGAGTTTGCGCTCAGTTACAAGAAGACCAGCGAGTACGAGACTACACTACAGGGACTATACATGTTCAGCGTGGAGCTGCGCGCGGACCTCGGCGAGGGCGAGCGCAGTCTGGTGGAACTGCCCTTCAGAGAGTTTGCGCTCAGTTACAAGAAGACCAGCGAGTACGAGACTACACTACAGGTACTATACATGTTCAGCGTGGAGCTGCGCGTGGACCTCGGCGAGGGCGAGCGCAGTCTGGTGGAACTGTCCTTCAGAGAGTTTGCGCTCCGTTCCAAGAAGACCAGCGAGTACGAGACTACACTACAGGTACTATACATGTTCAGCATGGAGCTGCGCGCGGACCTCGGCGAGGGCGAGCGCAGTCTGGTGGAACTGTCCTTCAGAGAGTTTGCGCTCCGTTCCAAGAAGACCAGCGAGTACGAGACTACACTACAGGTACTATACATGTTCAGCATGGAGCTGCGCGCGGACCTCGGCGAGGGCGAGCGCAGTCTGGTGGAACTGTCCTTCAGAGAGTTTGCGCTCAGTTACAAGAAGACCAGCGAGACTACAGGTACTATACATGTTCAGCGTGGAGCTGCGCGCGGACCTCGGCGAGGGCGAGCGCAGTCTGGTGGAACTGTCCTTCAGAGAGTTTGCGCTCAGTTACAAGAAGACCAGCGAGACTACAGGTACTATACATGTTCAGCGTGGAGCTGCGCGCGGACCTCGGCGAGGGCGAGCGCAGTCTGGTGGAACTATCCTTCAGAGAGTTTGCGCTCAGTTACAAGAAGACCAGCGAGACTACAGGTACTATACATGTTCAGCGTGGAGCTGCGCGCGGACCTCGGCTAGGGCGAGCGCAGTCTGGTGGAACTATCCTTCAGAGAGTTTGCGCTCAGTTACAAGAAGACCAGCGAGACTACAGGTACTATACATGTTCAGCGTGGAGCTGCGCGCGGACCTCGGCGAGGGCGAGCGCGTCAGTCTGGTACATGCACTTAAATGTTTGGTTTTCTGTCCGAAAAACCCGCTAAAAAGTATACAAGTGATGGCTGGCAATATTCGTTCGTATTTTATCTTTAAAATGTTTTATCGTAGGTGTCTCTGCACTCGATCACCATGGAGGACCTGACGAAGGAGCCGGATTCGAAGCACCGCATGATGATGGTGTCGCACACGCCGCAGATGCCGCCCAAGGCAGTGTTCGTGTCCAAGTCGTGCCCCGACTTCCTGACGGGCCGTGAGTCGCTGTGCGACCGCGGCTCACTGCAGCGCGGCAGCTGCTGCTCGCTGCCCGGCCAGCTCAACGTACCGCCAGAGGTGAAACATGCAGGGTGGAAAAACGAACGGAACCTGCACGGAAAATACTCTAGAATCATTTATTTTAAAAGCTTTTATTTTACTTGCAATATTTGTATGTATGTTTGTTTAAGTCAAATCTTGCAAGCTGAATTAGAGCCACAGCACAGACACGAAATCATTCGTACGCATTTTATTATGATAGCCGGTTTTAAGTTTTACTATGAAAAGGTTGCTGCACTCAAGGTTGGCTACTGACTAGGGAACTCCTCAACGGTTAACAGCACAGACGTTTACAGCACGTTTTATTTATTTTTTATTTCTTTTATTTAGCATGTAATTCTGATATCCCGTTCTAAGTTTCACCATGATACAATTTCATAAAAGATTTTTTAAATGTTTTGAATTAACTTATTTAAAAGTAAGTAAGTAAGTAGGTAATACTGCATTTAAAAACAAATCTTATGACGGACCTCATCAATCGCCCGGCTGAGATCAGCAACTATAACAAAGTAATTAAATGCAGATTTATATTCTTTTAAAAGTAAACGAATGTCTCCTTTGAGAAAAATAATATAATTATCGAGGGTATTTTCCCTCCTCTTCATCATTAACATCATCATCATCAGCATGTACTTGTCTTAATGCATTAGGAGAGGCCTATCCACCCTGTATCAAAAATAATATTTGGGGTAAAGATCCTATTAGATATAAAACAGAAACAGATACGCTATAACATATCACCCGACCTGTTCAACACTTACGTGAATGATTTGATCGTGGAACTGAGCACCCCAGTGGGGCTCAGGTTGGATGCCAGATATGTCAATAATCTGAGTTACGCTGACGATGTGGTGCTGCTCAGTCCCTCGATAAAGGGTTTGCGAAATCTCGTAGCATTTTTTTTTATTACGGTGTAGGCAATCGTTTGACCACGATCTCACCTGATGGAAAACGATGATGTGGTCGAAGGTGTAGCACGCTTGCCTATTCACTCTTGACTTGAACAAAATATAATATTTTATTTGGTCTAGGATGGATAGTTCCTCCAATTTGTAAAAGGTACGCGAAAAACCATGATCTTATTTACAACGCAAAGAAGACGGATATGGTGGTATTTCCATCGGGTAAGGGACCGCAAAACATACCCGAAGTTTGTCTTAACGGACAACCTGTTGGGTTAGTGGACAGCTTTAGGAACCTTGGCCACATCGTAACTTCTAGCCTTAAGGATGACGCAGATGTTGAACGACCACGCAGAGCCCTTTGTGTTGTAGGCAACATGATTGCTAGAAAGTTCTGCAAGTCATCACCGGACGTGAGAATTACTTTATTTAAGTCTTTCTGCCAGACTTTTTACACATGTCAGCTCTGGATTAACTATAACAACAAGCACAAATTAAATATAGTTACTACCCCCGACTCCTCACCCCCCATTATAGCTAAGAAATATCTCGATCACATCAGTTTTCAAACATAAAAACCGCAGCTAAATCGGTCCATTCGTTTGGAAGCTACGATTCTCACCACCCTTTTCTCAAGCACCCCCTCTCCCCCCCATCCCACATATATATGACTACTACCTTGCTCACGCATGAAAAAGCTACCACGCGCACTACCACGCGCGTGCGCATGCTTAGCAAACAACTGCAACCATCTCGATCATATCAGCTTTGAAACAGAAAAAATACGCATCAAAATCGGTCAATTCGTTTGGGAGCTATGATGCCACAGCCACACACTCACGTAAACCAATTTACATTCTTGACCAAAACAACCCTGCTACGCACCTATAAGGCCATTCAGTGACACGTTGTAGATCAGATGAAGAGTTGCTGATTCACAGTTTACCAATGAGAGCGCGCGGTGCAAAACGTTGCTTTCTTTACACATCTGCCAGGTTTACCGCAACGGTTTTTTTGTCGGCAGCCTTTTTTTATTTGATCCTGAAAGAACCAAGGAGCCTGAATAATTGTAACTCCAGCACTATCCCGCTGCGATTTGTACGTTTTGAGTTATTTGCAAAAAAGACTGTTTTTGCGACCTATGACCTTGAATAACTTAAGACGCAGACACCTGATTTAATCATACTTTTGAGGGTACATTTAGAATGCCTAAATAAACGTTTATACAAGTTTCCAGCTTATTGTCTCTCATTCCGAGGTGAAGCCCTAATTTAACTGGTCTATATATGTATCGTAAACGCTAAGTGATTACGTGACCTTGAGCGAGTGAAGGAGGCTTGTGGTGAGATCATTGTTTGTCTGTAGGTCACACACTGTTTAACTTGTAATAAAATGTATCTCTGATGTATTCCAGAGCAAGGAAGTGCGCAACAAGCGCCAAGACAGCAAGTGCGGTCCGACGCCGCCGTGCTCGCCGGAATGTGGCGCGGGGGCGGAGTCGGACGAGGAGGAGGGTGACGGAGGGCTGTCGGGGGATGACAACCTCGTGTGGGTGTGGGTGCACACGCGGGACCCCGCGCACCCGCGCTTCAACGACACATTCAATAAGGTAACAGTGAGGCGCGCGCGCGGGGGCGGCGTTGGACGAGGAGGAGGGCGACGAAGGGCTGTCGGGAGACGAACAACCTCGTGTGTATTGTGATTTTATTTTAATTAGTTCCTACGACAAATATAAATTTCAAAATGGTAAATCAATTATCTTATTCCCGAAAATATGATACAGCACCATCTTTTCTCACTTTAGTCGAATAGTTTTTACAAATTTTTACTACACAGCATGGCATTGTGGACGCGTAGTAAGCCAGACGTCGAAACGAACACTGACACACGATTCGTCCTCTTTTTATGTTTTAACACCGTTTGAGCTCGGACACTGTTGAGCGCAAACCAGAGTTCCATTTGGTTGTAATTCAATGCCTCATCATCTTAAGTTTATCAATAAACTATGGCAGAGTAAAATTGTCGTTATTGTAAATGTAGTCAGGTCACAAAATGTATCTGAAATTAGAATTTTCGGTTTCAGGGTAATCGAATGTATAAATTTACATGGAACTGCATTTGGCGTAATGCTGTGGGCTCTCGTGGACTTTGTGACATCTCTTCAAAAGACTATTTTAATAATTTAATATTGTAGTGTTTATTTTGTGAGTTGTCGTACTATATGTTTTTTTTCTTGTTCAACGTATTCACATGGACCTCCTTGAAGAAGCTAGTAGACAAATAGATTGACACGTCGTTTTGTGTGCAGGTGTCTCGACTGACGAAGGTGGAGTTCAACTGCCTCAACCTGGTAGTGAGCATCGACAGCTGGGTGGCCGTGCTGGACTTCTTCGGCGTGGCCGGCGACGAGACGCGCGCGCCGCCGCCGCCCGGCGCCGCGCCGCCCGGTGAGTACACATACTGATAGTTAAACTGCCTCAACCTGGTGGTGTGACTATTCAAGATCGCCAGAACTTTTCAATTCTCTTTTGTGTAAGCTGCCTACACTGTTACGTTCCCGCTGGCTCGATTATGCTGCACTTAGTGTATCTGAGGGCACCTCCTCCTCCAAACTAGAAATGCTAGCCGATTTCCTGATACGCGAGGTGGATCTGCAATGTAGATTTGGCGTGGTATGGGAAAGTTCTTTGCCAGCCGCTATGACCTTTCCACAAGGGGGAAGGGAAAAGGTTAATGCTGAGGGCGAAGAGAATGCTGCAGAAAAACGTTGGGAAAATTTTGGTTCGAAAAATTCCGAGAAATTACCAAAACCCAATATTTGCATATATTGTCATCTGCCATCACAAGACCTTTCTAAATGTGTAAAAATTTTGGCGTTGTCAATTGATGACAGATGGCGTTTTGTAAAAGAAAAAATAGATGCCATAGATGTCTAAGAAAAAGTTCGCATAACTTGTAGGTCGAACACGAAAGAGATATGTAATAACGAAAATTGTAATTTCAAGCACCACAAGCTTTTGCATAACCCAAACTTGTCGCGTAATATAGCTGCGCATATTGATATAGGTGATAGGGATGAGCCAGCTTCTTCTATGCAATTCCCAAAACAAATGCAAGGTAGATAGATAGATAGATAGAAAATTATAAATATTTATTGCACACATAAGATAGGTACATAGGCGAACTTAATGCTAGCAAGCATTATCTTCCAGTTAACCTCGGTGTATTGTAGTAAGGTAGTAGTGATACGCCCGGTAGGACTTGTAATGGGGAGGAAGATCCCGACTGTGTTGTTCATGCGGCAACCTTACCGGTCCAAAACTTGGAAAAACATAAAGTCCCCTCTAAAATGTTTCCACAAGTCAAAATTATTGAGTCAGATAGAGAGATGGAGGGAGGATGCTCAACGTGTTTTATGGCGAGATTCACCCATGAAACCTATTAAAACTTACAGAATGTCTTCTATGATATTTGGAGCTGCATCTAGCCCATGTACAGCCTTGTACTTAAAAAATAAAAATGCTATCGACTTTAAAAATAGCTTTCCTGAAGCGGCTCAAGTCGTTGTAGAGGACCATTATACGGACGATTGTCTTGGCAGCGTCTCTTCAGTCGACAAAGCTCGTCAAATTGCCGCGGATATTTTTACCGTGCACAAAAATGCTGGTTTTGAGATGGGGGGCTGGGTATCCAATGAACCATCGGCAATTCGGCACTCTCTTACCTTCCCAGAGAATGTTGTTCTGATGTTTCAGCTGGACAAATTCAATTAGCTAAACTACCCAATCCGCCAACTCAATCAGTCCGTACTCTAGGTCTGATCTGGTACTCGGTTGTTGACAAAATTGGTTTTAACACGGGTGTCGAGCAGAAATTTAGTTTGCCAGATAGGCCTACTAAACGAGAGGTGCTCTCTCTGGCCATGCGCGATTTTGATCCGATTGGTATTCTAGGCCCTATCGTGACCAGAGGGTGCATTATTATTAGTTTTCTGAGCTCATTTAGTTTCCGTACTACATACCTACTGTCTTTTTTGAGAGCTTGATTTTGTGGCAAGTTGTTTCCATAGGGCAAACCAATAGGGCACTTTAGCAAAGTGGTGCCCCCACTGCTCGGCTGCAACGTTTTTCTGTGACACATGAACATACGGTAGGACGTACGCGCAGGTGCGAATCTATCGCTCATACCTCAAGTCATAGTTTTAATTAAATTAAATCAAATCAAATCAAATGAAATCAAAACATTTATTCACTAAAACTTGGTTTGTTTATAAAACATAAGATGGCAATATTGTAATTAGTACAGCATGTTTTATGCTTTGTCAGCATGCAAATATTATACACATGGTTATAATTATTATCCTCATGTCAAAATTTAATATTAAGTCATAATTACAATCTAATTTAATAATAATATTGTGTAAATTACCTATAAAGTGCTTTTGGTTAATTGTATGTTTACATTTTTATCAGTTAAAAATTCATTTACACTGTAGTAACATTTAATCATCAAAATATTATGTAATTTTAATTTGAATAAATTCGTGTTTAGCGATTTAATGTCATTAGGAATTTTATCATAAATTTTTGGAGCCATTCCAAAAACACTTTTGTGGTATAAAGCCGTATTACTATGAGCTAAACAAAGACGGTCCAGATCCCGTCTACTCCTTGAATGACTACGCTTGGGAAAAAGATGTAGGTTACATTTAACAAATATTGCTATTTCGTATATGTACTTACAGAACAGGGCAATGTCAACAATTTTAAAGATTGAAAGTGAGGCTTACAACTATCAGTCCTTTTCAATCCGCAAATAGATCTTAGGCATCTCTTTTGAAAACAGTTTCTCTTTCGGTACCGTTCCCCCAAAAAATTATACCGTAACGGAGTCTAGATGAGACATATCCGTGATAAGCAGCTTTGACAGTTTTTATATTTACTATTTTCCTCAGCTTGTACAGCATATATGCAAATTTACTGAGGGTATTGCATAATTCCTGTGACTGCAATTTCCAATCTAGTCTATTATCAATTATTAAATCTAAAAAATTTGTCGAACAAACTTTTTCTATTTGATACCCCTTAAAATGAAGATTAATGTTAATGGCATCTTTAGGCTTTATTGATTAATAGCAGTCGTTAAGCAATGTCAGAGGCCCTCGGGCGGCTTGATAAACTCTGACACCAGAGGCTAGCACTACCTCATACGACAAACAAACAAACAAACAATCTTTAGGCTCTCTTTGATAAAAGTGCATTATTTTAGTTTTTTTCTAAATTCACCTTTAAATTATTATTATCCAACCAAGTAACAATTTGAGTCAATGCTTTATTGATGTCATTTTCGTAATTGCTTAAATGTTGGCACTTAATTATTGCTGTACTATCGTCTGCAAAGAGGACCATAGGATACGTCACACTTTTCAGCATATCATTGATATCGATCAAGAACAATAGAGGCCCCAAAATGCTACCCTGAGGTACTCCATATAAGACTTTTTTGCCATTAGATTTGTATTTGATTTCATTTTTAGTCGTAATGCAGATCCTATCTATCTCAGTAAACTGCTCTCTGTCACAAAGGTAAGATTGAAAAAGGTCAAGGACATTCCCCCTTACACCATATTGGTTTATTTTTTTAATGAAAATTCCATGCCTCACATAATCAAAAGGCTTTGTCATGTCCATGTATATAGCACATACTGGTGTTCTTTCGTCCACGCTTTTGTTTACTACATTCAAGAGATCATATATGGCCATGTTTATGTTTTGATTTCGCCTAAATCCCTTTTGTTCGTCAGTAAATATATTTTTTTTTTCTAAGTAGGAGTATAATAAATTGTAAATAATTTTTTCAAACACTTTAGATAATATTGATACAAGTGCAATAGGCCTATAATTGTGCATGTCATTTTTATTTCCTTTTTTCTTATAAAGGGGCCTGATAACTACTGGCTTAAGTCCATTAGGGTAGGTACCAATAGTTATGCTCAGGTTAAAAACATAGGATAAGTGTGGCGATATTGTCATGTTGACGAACTTTATGACTCTGGTGGAAATTTCATCATAACCGGTAATGTTTTTATTTTTTAACGAGTTGATTGCTTTGTCTATGTCAAGTGGTATCGTTGGTGGCATAAATAACGACTGGAGAGCAATTCTAATACTAGTACCATTATTACTCTCTATAGTTTGGTTAAGAGGCTTTATTTGGTCAATGAAAAAATTGTTAAAAGCAGAGGCTATTTCTTGAGGATCTTTAATGACTTTATTAGTAGTATCGGTTATGCTGTTAATATTTTCTTTTGGGTATTTTGCTTTTGATCTGTTTATTATTTGCCAGGTGGCTTTTGACTTGTTACATGAAGTATTAATTGCATAGTTGTTTTGTGTTAATTTCACAATTTTTTTGAATTTCGATGTGTAGGTTTTGAAATTATATTTATTCATTGAGTTCGATTTCATTCTAAATTTCCGAAGTAGTTGACGCTGTTTCCTGCTACAAAAACGGATGCCTCGAGAAATCCATTTTGGCCGTTTATTACTTCTAATTCTGACAATTTTAATTGGGAAACAAGTTATACAGTAATTTGAAAGTTTCGAAAAATATATCGTAGGCTTCATTTGGTTTTGTGGAGTTGTATACTTCTGAAAACGAGAAACTTTCAAGGTGAGTTTTGAATTTTGTTAAATTTTCAAAACAATAGTCTCGTCTACTTACAGTCCAGCTATCTATTTGACATCGTTTATGTATTGGGTAAGTGAGCAGCTGAGCCGTATGATCTGACAATCCCAAATCAATAACGCTACATTTGCATTCTCGTTTAAGGCTATGAGCAAAATTATCTAGGCAGGTTTTGCTTATCAATCGGGTAGGCTCTCTAATTTGCAAATACAAATTAAAACTGGTTAAAATATTTTCAAATTCCATAGAGATACCGTTTCGTTTCAATCGATCTATATTAAAATCTCCACATAATATAAAACGTTTCTTAGTTTGACATAATTTTTCCAGGACTTTCTTAAGAATTACAAAAAATAGATCAAATTTTCGGGGATTAGGAACTGTGTAAACACAAAGTAGTACTAGATCGTCATGTAATACTTCAACAGCGCAGCACTCGAAAATTCCTTCGACCGAGAAACCAGCGATTTTACGAAGTTCATTATATTCTATCCCGTTTTTGACCAGAATACAAGCACCACCTCTGTTTTTATTAGGTCTGGAGTAGCATGCTCCCATATTGTAATTTAACAAGTCTAGAAGATCTTCCTGTCCTGATGCTATGAAATGTTCTGTGATACAGATTAGGTCTATTTCTGTATTACTCATTCTAAATAGCGTTTCTAAATGCACTGTAAGTATATCCGATTTGTTCAGTAGGCCAGCTATATTCTGATGCAAGATGTTGATGTGGTTGTACGAAAAACCTGCTGCTGATTATCATTTAATAGTTTGGCTGGATTGTTTATGGTATTTGGAGAATTTGAAACTTCATTCAGAATATAATTTTCCATTGTATTATTTTGTGATTCTTTGCATTCCTCATTAAATTCATTAATGCCCTTAATCAATTTCTGTAGGTCCTGTAGTATAATACTTAATCCACAAACATTCACTGCTCCGCGAAGTTTAGAGAACATCTTGTAGCCGTATTGGAGATTGAGATTAGAGTCTAACAAAATGGCATATTGGTGTGCTTCATTGTCGAGATACAGTAAGTTGTTAAAAGACTCTACCCTGCAATTGTACATTGTAGAGTATTCATTGCACTTAAATGTCGGTAAACATATGATGATTGATGTTTGAGTGTTTTAGAGTCTTTAGGAGTTCTCTCAGGTGTAAGACCAACTCTAAGTAGTTGTCTGTCATCAAAAAATCTTCCTCGCCTATAAACACAATGCAGAAATCCGATCTGGTATTTTTTTCAGTTTTCCTTCAATCCCGTTTAGGATTGTCTTAATACCACAGTGTGGTTTTCGATAGTGACAAATGTCGTACTTGTTATGGAAATTCTGGTCAAGTAAGTTGTGGAATTAATCCCTCACGCGGTTAAAACCGCGGGGTGCAGCTAGTAATTTGTATTCTGTTAACTTGGCTTGGCCTAGGGAGCCACCAGTAATTGTATATGCTGTACTGTTAAATATAAATAAAACGGCAAAAAACTCACGAAAAAGAAGATCGGAAATACTCCGACCAGTTTCGGACTATTTTGAACCTTTTTATTTATATTTAATATGAATTTCTCTCGCGTTAGTATTCAAAATCAAATGCTGTACTGTGTTTACTTGATGCAATAAACAATCTTTAATCTTTTAAATACTACGTGTTGAATACGGTAATTCTGGTCGCAGAGGCATCCGTAGCACCAGCGGAGGCGGGCGTGACTCAGACGGAGATGTCGATCCGCTCTCTAGGCGTGGTGGTGGTGCCGGCGCGCGGTGAGGCGTGCCGCGCGCTCGTGTCGCGCGTGCGCGTGGTGGCGCGCGCCGAGCCCGCGCTGGCGGCGCGCTCGCTGTCCGGCCGCCTCGGCGCGCTCGTGCTAGCTGACCTCACGCCGCACTCGCCGCTGTGGCGCGACCGCCTGCGCACGCACCGCCACCGCGCGCTCACCTTCGAGTACCACAGGTGCGTGTACTCCGCGAGTGCGAGGTTGGTGGTCCTTCGAACTTGTCGCGCTGACGCGCGCGTGCCTGGTTACAGATTGAGCGCTGCGGACGCCGCCGCCGCGGGGCACGAGACCAGCCTGTCGCTGGAGATGGGCCCGGTGTCGTACGTGCACACGCGCCGCTTCGTGCACGAGCTGCAAGCTTTCGCGCGCGACTTCAGTCTGCTGCGGCGCGTCATCACGCAAGCAAGACTCAAGGTACGAACACGGTTTAACATCACCTCTTACAAGTACTACCTAGTTCATTTTACAAAAAAAATATGTTATTCCAAGTAAAAAAAAAAATTCGCCTTCTACGGTTATATATTTATTGAGACACACCAACGAACAATTCACAAAACATTAATAGTTTGCTTAGGATAACCAGTCGCTTACCGCGCAGCGCACGCGCAGTATGCGCGCTGTAGTGCGCAATGTTAGATATATCCCCCGATACCCGATGATCTTTGTGCGATGTTAGATATATCCCCCGATACCCGATGATCTTTGGCTGTTGGTCTGTAGCTGAGCTCTACAGCGTCACTGGACAGTGAGGCGGGCGCAAAAGCGCTCTGCCGCAATGCGTGACGCAGAAGGCGCACGCCAAAGTTAAGTTTTGGCCACTTGCTCAAGGGCACCCAGGGGGTACGAACCTCGACTTGGAAAGTTGCCATTGATTACTTGGGGAGAATCGAACTACCCGATGATCTACTGGATAAGGGTACATACATACTGATTATGTGAACAAATCATTTACAGGTGCGTACAACACTACAGTAAAACACAACATTTTGTTAATATAATACTTAAATATACATAAGAATAAACTAATACACTAAAAGAAAATTTAACTTAGTTATTATTAAAGTATTATAAAATATAGGTAGCATTAAACAAAATATTTTTTATTTATTTAATGGATAACAAAAAGGTTTTCAAATTATACAATTTTTTAAACGACCCGCGCGAAGCCGGGGCAGCTCATAGCAACCCGCCCCGGCTTCGCGCGGGTGTAATTTAGAAAAAGAAGAGGTGACAAATGTAGTTTTCGCTCAATCAACGTTCACTCCGTTTCGGGGGACAGCGGTCTCGTCTTATCCATAATAATATAAACTGGCTGGAAATGACTGGACAGATTTTGACGACACTTTCACAGATAGCTGATGTTTTAAGGAGTACTTTTATTTTTGAAAAGAATTATGAACCGCGCAAAAAAAAAGCCATGAATTTTGACTACGCGGGCAAAGCATATATATAAATCTGAAAAATAATCTATCTGATGGTGAAAACCGCATTAAAATCCATTCATCATCATCAGCCCTTGTCAGTCCACTGCTGGACATAGGCCTCTCCCAAAGCACGCCACTGAGCCCGATCTTCGGATCCTCTCTTTGAACCGCCCCCAGCCACTATGCATATATCATCGCTCCACCTAGCCGGAGAGCGCTCTACACTACGTTTACCGAGTTGCAGTCTCCTTTTAGCAAAATATCCTATCTACAATATTTAAGGTACTTTCCCTTCATGTCACATAGTCTTGGGACGTCCTGAATAAGCCTCTTTTTTAAAATGAGATAAACTAGACTGCATCAGAGACATCGAGGCTTGGCTTGGCTGGGTGTGGTTTCAGTTAGGAATGCGTTGGCAAGACCTAGCTAGATCAAGAAAGAGACGCAAGGAGGAATATGGGGGAGACCTTTGTTGCAGGTATCGGTAGGTGCGGGCGGGGGCGAGGCGGGGCGCGCGACGCGGCTGCTACTGCGCGTGCGCTGCTCGGCGCCGTGCATCATCCTGCCGGTGTCGGGGCGCTCGCGTTCGGCGCTGGCGGCACAGCTGGCGCGCCTCGAGCTCACCAACTGCTTCAAGGTGGCCGGCGAGCCGGGCACTATCAGCACACTCACCGACCCCGACTGCCGTGAGTTATTTCTAGACAAAGATTGTACTTATCACTTGAATTATTGTACTTCGCTTAATTCCGCAAATAATAATTTTTCGTTTGTTGAAAATGATCTTGCTAAGAGCATCCTTGCCGAATCGGGGAAAACTGAGTCAGAATTAGCAAGTTCCATTACTATTGACAACTCACCAGTTGATTCCCTCTTTCTGGCTCCGACTGATGGAATAGAAATTAGTAAAATAATTTCAAGCCTTAAATCGGTGTTTGCTGGATCTGTTGAATGATGATTACTGTTAAATCGTTTTTAGATATTCTCTTAGGTCCTTTTGTTTTGATTTGTAGCTACCCGCGAGCTGCTGGATGTGCGCTCGGTGCAGCTGGAGTCGCTGACGCTGCGCGCCGCGCGATCTGGCCCTACCCTGCGGTTCGGCCCTCCTCTACTCACTGCGCCCGCGCACCTCACGCTGCACATCGAGCAGAACCTTAGCGACACACACAACGGTAACCTTGTACCACCTAGAACACTTCAATGTTGCCTTTTGAACCCTTCCAACTATGTTTTCATAGGGCTACAATCGTGCTGGTCACAATCGTGCTGGTCACAATCGTGCTGGTCACCTAATTCGTATTGAATTTTCAGCTGATTGAGTATTATTTTAAAAGTTTTTATTTAATATCACTTGCTGTATGTATTTCTGTCTGTCTTGAAATTCAAATTTCGAGCACTTCCCGATTAGCTATCCGGCTGAAACTTTCGGGGTAGCTCACAACCGACGGCAAAGCAAAAAAAAAATAAAAAAATAAAGTGACATAAAAAAAACTCGTAAGGTCCAATTTGGAATTATTTTTTGATTAGTTGACACGATGCTTACATAATTTTTTTTTTTATAATCTGCAAGTTGACTACAAATGTATATTCTAACTCTATCGCTCAGCTTATCGCAATTATTACCATATTATTACCTATTTCAATAAATGTAATTGCGTTCCGTAAATACAGTCATTTAAAAATCAGTTGTAATTCTTTTGTTCAGGTGTAATTTCGAAAAACCACGGGGTAATTCCGGGTATAATCTTTAAATTTATCTGATTGAGTTTGTACTTCAAGTTTAAATTTCCTTTTCATTCTACTTTACCCCTCTATAAAAAACAATCTGATATGTTTTATAGTATAGCTAGAACACATATTTGAGAATTTGATTTTCGGAATTAACTAGTCCAATTTTATAGTCCAGTAGTATAAAAAAAAACTGTTTTCATTCGGAATAAACCCTCTGCGGGTATTTCCGAAAGAAACATAAAAAGATAGCTAGCGCATCTAAACCTACAAAATCAAGCACCAAAACCAATTATCTATCTTTAAACCTTACATATAATAAGATTACTTACCAAATTCCTGAGGTGTAGAATGCGGGGTAATTCCGATAACCCACAAAAAGTAAAAAAAAACCGTTTCTAAATTCACATTCACATGCACATTCATCACAAGCTAGCTAAATTAAATGTCGCGAGGAAGAAGATATTGCCAGTGCAAAAAATATTGCCTGGGTTAGATGTAATTCGTAATTTTCGGAATATCCTCATTTACGAAATTACCCCAAAGCACCTTACTTAAAAGTTTTTTTAAATTTTGTTACTTAATTTATTTATTATTTGTTTATATTTATTGCTTTTCAGTTCCGGACATGACGATCCAAGGCACGTTGACCACGCTAGAGTGCGCGCTGGACCCGGCGCAGTACAGGCTGGTACGCGGCGTGCTAGCGCACAACCTGGCCGAAGCCGTGGACGAGCCCGCGCCGCAGCCGCCGCCGCACCATCACCAGCAAGTGAGATGTTCCACAGACACGTTGTAACGTGACGATCCGAGGCACGCTGGCCAAGCTAGAGTGCGCGCTGGACCCGGTGCAGTACAGGCTGGTGCGCGGCGTGCTGGTGCACAACCTGGCCGAAGCCGTGGACGAGCCCGCGCCGCAGCCGCCGCCGCACCATCACCAGCAAGTGAGATGTTCCACAGACACGTTGTAACGTGACGATCCGAGGCACGCTGGCCAAGCTAGAGTGCGCGCTGGACCCGGTGCAGTACAGGCTGGTGCGCGGCGTGCTGGTGCACAACCTGGCCGAAGCCGTGGACGAGCCCACGCCGCAGCCGCCGCCGCACCATCACCAGCAAGTGAGATGTTCCACAGACACGTTGTAACGTGACGATCCGAGGCACGCTGGCCAAGCTAGAGTGCGCGCTGGACCCGGTGCAGTACAGGCTGGTGCGCGGCGTGCTGGTGCACAACCTGGCCGAAGCCGTGGACGAGCCCACGCCGCAGCCGCCGCCGCACCATCACCAGCAAGTGAGATGTTCCACAGACACGTTGTAACGTGACGATCCGAGGCACGCTGGCCAAGCTAGAGTGCGCGCTGGACCCGGTGCAGTACAGGCTGGTGCGCGGCGTGCTGGTGCACAACCTGGCCGAAGCCGTGGACGAGCCCACGCCGCAGCCGCCGCCGCACCATCACCAGCAAGTGAGATGTTCCACAGACACGTTGTAACGTGACGATCCGAGGCACGCTGACCATGCTAGAGTGCGCGCTGGAAAGTTTCAAGTTATTGTACGTGTGTTCCAGGTGTGGACGACCAGCTCGCTGAAGATGGACCTGCAGGATGTGACGGTGCGGCTGGAGCCGCAGCACGGCGTCAGCTCGCTGGCCTGTATCAACTTCATCAAGTCGCGCCTCGTGCTGGAGACCTACTCCGACCTGGGCCGCGACATTGACCTCGTCTCGCAGGTCAGCAAGACCTGCAAAACTTCACAATTGACAAGAAGCCGAGATCCAGATTATGAGTGGCTTGTTTCTGAAACATTCACTACGTGTGGCGTCTCTCAAAACTTGTTGTGTTGCTCAGGAGATCCTGGTGAGCGACACGCGGTACGCGCACGAGCCGGCCAACCGGCGCGGCAACGTGTTCACCAACATCGTGCAGCCTATGCCCGACCACCGCCACAGCGTGCAGGCCGAAGTGCACGCACGGTATGCTCACAGCTCACACTACTATTTACTACCACTAACATCCTTCGAACAATGTTCGCCCTGTTCGGCTTTAAATTGAAACTGCTTTGGGGAAATTAAGCTGCCGTTCACTCGAGGCCTAGCACAGCCCAGGGTTGGGCGAGCAACCCCCTGTAATGACACTTACATCGAGTTATAGGGTAAATTATGTTAACTATGTTAACTTTTGAGGAGCAAGCGATGGTATTTTGTAAAATTGAGGCTGTACTCAATGCTCAATGTACAAATTGAGCGGACAAATTCGAAATTTGTCCGCTCAACTCCTATACAAAGGCCACCTGCTAATTGTTCAGCCACTTAACCCCTTGCCAGAAATCCCCTTCAGGGAGATGACTTCGAGCCGTTTGTCGCGCTATAAAATGTTGCAGCAAATGTCTTAGAATTTTTGGGCCCGATGGTCGCTTGAGTATCTCGCACATTCTGCACCAACGCTTTAAGTGGACTGAAAGAACCAATTCCCCCAGTGTTGGAGACCTTGGTGTTGTTGGTGTTTGTTTGGTTTGCTTTGGGGAAAACAAGCGGCCGTTCGCTCGAGGAAAATAATTGACCGGTTAATATTGCATCGGTAATAATCGAAAAGGATTCGTGATTGTTTTGATAATTCCAGCCATTAGGATTTGGACTCCGCGAACAAAGATCGAGCACCGGTATATTTGTTAATAAAACTGTATGTGCGTCGCCTTTTGGTGAGGTCTGGTGCCGGAAGCCTGCGACAAAGTGAATCTTGACTTTTGGGATCTATAAGAAACTGACTCGGAGGAGTTCCAGGCCGTTCTATCTGGGGAGGAACACGAGTTTCGGCGACGATTGGTTTGAGTTTTCCTTACACTATGTATTTATTTGGCCTGTAATGGGCTATTCTGGAGGGTTCGAACCTCGAGTGCTCACTGTACATTAATCTATGTAATGGTACCCCGCGTTGGGCGTGTAATGTAATGGGCGACTCTGTAGGGTTCGTACCTCGAGTGCTCACTGTACATTAATCTACGCCCCCTGCGTCTTGAGTGCGCCTATGAGGCAAGAGTCTTGTCTAGCTGTCGTTGGAAGTCTGTTGCTAAGGACTTTCGGGTTTTAAGTGATTCAATAAAGTATTTTATACGAGTATATTGGAACGATCATTTATTTATACAAACCTTATAATCTAATGTACATGATTTATGATCTATACGTTGAAGGGTTAGGAACGAGCCTATCGCCTAGCTAAGTCTGTAAGTTTACTGATTGGGATCAAAAAACGATTGGGATTTTGGGAGGATCGTTATCGAGCTACGGATAGTTTTGATAGGTTCACCTATGAGCTGCCCGGTACCCCAAGCCGCACAAACGTGTTCCTTCCTTTGTCCCTCAAACTCGCCCGGGTGTTTTTCCTACGAGAGGTTCTGGCCAATGCCCTGATCGGGGGGAGGTTCACGATGTGCTGCCCGGAATCCCCAAACAGCACAAGGTATCCCACCTGGAACCTAAACTCTCCGAGAGTTTCCTGCCTTGTGGTCATTCGTGACCGCCTGCAGGAGAGCGTCTGTTCTGCCCGGGACCCCAAGCTGCACTGGACGTGTCTCCTCTTGAAGAGTTTTCCCTACCAGTTCTGAAGTCTTCGCCTGTACTGCCCGGAACCCCAAGCCGTACTGAGGCGAGTCCTTCAGAGTGCGCTGACTGGTCAGGAGTCAGAGCAATGTGGTAGAACAGAATGCTGCCCGGTACCTCAAGCCGCACGTCTATTCCTCGCTATGGCACCTCACAAGTGCTCCTGATTGTAGCCGCGTTGAGCCTTATATACAGGTCGTTGCCAGGTGAGAGAAGGCGCGCGTGGGGATGCGGCCGGGTCGCGTGTCGTAGTGACTCTGCTTTATTCTGTAATCTCGTTGTCATGCGCCTGCCGCGTGCTTGCTGCCGGCGCGTACGTATTTGTTGTGACAAAATGCTTCATTACAGGCCATCTAAGTATATAGATAGGTTAATCTCGAAGCCGTAACGACGCCCAACAGCGGGACGCCGGCAGGTGAATGATCTTTTCCGTATAGTTTTAGGTTGAGAAGTGAGAAACGCTCGATGAATCATCGATAGTACAGTTTGAGGCAGGACTGCTTTGAGGATTAGGGCGCAGGCCCTCGGATGGCCTCGAATCGTACAAACACTGAGGTTAATGCTCTGCGGTCATTAACCTACATATCAGCTGTTTTATGTGGAAGAATGTATTTAATCAAATGTTGTTCAGTTACCGATTCCAAACATTCCACCCATGTTTGTTTTTTTTTTACTAAACTGTCTTTACACGTCTTGTCTGAGGAATAGTCTATACATTAATAAAGTTAATGCGAAGAGTGTACAACCTTCTAGAGGCGAACACAACATGCTACAATCAATTGTACACTCTTAAAATTGAAAGAATAAAATTATTATACAAATTAAAAATTAAGGATAGAAAACTGTTGAAAAATAATAATTTGATGAATACTTTGTCAGTATCATGTGAAAAAGTGACGCGTGTGTACAGGAACCGGCGCGACTGGTCCGCGTTCACGATCCTGGTGAACAACATGCGGCTGATGGCGGTGTTAGACTGGTGGGAGGGCGCCAGCCAGTTCATCACTCAGCCGCCGCACCCCGCCGCCGACCCGGACCAGCCGCCGCTGTAACTATAAATATTTATCTATAGTAACTTAAAGAGAGAGAGAAGAGTTCTTTATAAACTCTTATTGTCTTAATACCTTCAGTAGAAATCGAAAAAAAACATACTAAACTTTTTAGAGACGAGCCTCGATCGCTGCCGCAGCACGCGGGTGCGGCTCAACCGAGCGCGGCGCCTGCGCAGATGGAGCTGAAACTGAACATCACGGACTCACAGCTCGTGCTGGTGGAAGACGCTTCCGTGTGGGACACCAACGCCGTCATACTGCGGGTACGTGCTGTCGGGGGGTCAGACGTGACGTGGTGTAGAGGGTGCGCTGTACCGTTAGTCTCTTTATACTCACCAAGGTCACGCGCAACCAACATGTGACCGTGACGCGTGAAACAATACTTATTTTGTTGTGGTTGTTCCAGAGCACAACAGTGATCACGTACCGCCTGGCAGACCCTGAGAAGCCGGTGTCGTGCTCACTCAACGAGCTGGAGGTATTCTCGTGCGTGCTGGGACTGGAGGAGGAGACGGCGCTGTCCATCGTGGAGCCGGCCGCGCTGCACGTCGTCGTCGATGCTGCGCGCGTGCTGCATGTAGGTACTATAGTGTAGTTCTCGTGCATGCGAGACTGGAGGAGGAGACGGCGCTGTCCATCGTGGAGTACAGTTGTGTGTGCATGTGGACTGTAACGTTGTGGGTTCCTTGAACGGAATCTGAAAAATATTCACATTAAAACGGAAACGATACGATACTCTTTATTGTAATTACCAGTTTAAAAAAAAACAAACACATTATAGTAGTATATAAGTACCCTATATATACACATATATTAGTATCTGCAACTGATCTGTCTCCGGTAGGTGTCGGCGAGCGCGCTGGACCTGCGGCTGTCGTACCACGACATGCGCATGTTCGCCTCCATGCTGCAGTCGCTGCCGCTGCAGGCACGCGCTGCGCTCTCCGGTCAGTATCTGTAACAGATGTCTCCGTTAGGTGTCGGCGAATGAGCTGGACCTGCGGCTGTAGTAACACGACATGCGCATGTTCGTCTCCAAGCTGCAGTCGCTGCCACTGCAGGCGCGCGCTGCGCTCTCCGGTCAGTATCTGTAAGAGATGTCTCCGTTAGGTGTCGGCGAACGAGCTCGAGCTGCGGCTGTCGTACCACGACATGCGTTTGTTCGCCTCCATGCTGCAATCGCTGTCGCTGCAGGCGCGCGCTGCGCTCTCCGGTCAGTCTACCACCCTCCCAGAAAGGGGAAATGAGGTGTAATATCTATATTCCGATTTATGCCTGCAAACATTTTCTAACTTACTAGTGTTTTATTTAAATTAAAGTATATTTTTTTTCTTAATATTTGTTTGGTTTCGATTAATAATTTTGATTTGTAATCAATTTCAAAAAGTTGTTTCTTACGTCATACTATAACTATAATCAGAACAATTTAAACATAACCCACTTTATGGAACAGCCGGTATAGTTTCGATCCTTTCTCGGCTATTACTCACTATTCTCATATTTTATTTATGTGCAGGTAAAACCGTAATGTCCGAATCTGTAACGGACGCACCCGCAAACAGCGTGCACATGCATGCGGACGCGGGTGGAGGCGCGGGCGGAGGCGCGAGTGGCGCGGCGCGCTGGGTGGTCGCTCCGCGCTGGATGCGGTCGGCGCCGCCGCCCGCGCCCGCGCTCTTGCCACCGCCGCTGCCCTCGCCTGTCTGGCCGCTCAAAGCCGTGCAGGTAAAATACCGAACCGAAACAATTTAGAATTCGAAAGTCTTATTTAGACATCGAACGGTTGTTTTAGTACGTTTCCAGTTGCGTGTGCAATGTAGTCTTGAAACAAAAAAAACACGATTCATTCAATCATGCTGAACAAAAAAGAAAGATGTTTTAATCTCATTTAATTATTATGTAATATCAATCAATCAATTTCATTTATTACGACTACAAAATAGTTATAAGAAAAAACTTTAAAATGAATACTAACAACTCACCATTTGTTCATTAGTCAGTACAGAACCATACAAGAGTGGTTCATGTACCGACAGTGAAACTTTTTTAAAAAGGTTTCTAGTACAGTGTAGGGGTTGGCCCGGGCCTCGCGCACCCGGGACGTGCGCCGCGTCCGCACGCGTTTAGACACAGTCCACACGCGACTCAGCGAACATTCCGGGTGCGCTACAGTGCCGGGGCAGCTCCGTCAACACAATAAACGCATTATTATACTGGATACAAAGGGAGTTGTACTTTTTAAATATGATTTTAGTATTTTACAAGAGACATACTACACTACACACACACACATAACACACACTGGGCTACACACGAAAAATCAACACTTGACTAATTTTATTGCGAAATCTATCTATGCTTATAATAAAGCAATAAGACCGAAAAAAACCTGTACAAAGAAAATAATAAAAAAAATGGGCTGTAGTTCATTTTGTGTTAGGACTCGTGCTGTCAAACATCTCTGCTGGATATTTGAAAATCATAACCTCCCTTTGCAGTATACGATACTTGTAATTGTGTATGATACTAGCGACCCGCCCCGGCTTTGCACGGGTACATATATAGAAAGATAAAATTAGTAGGTACTCTATTTGGACAAATAGTGTTTGATGCTTTAAGGTTTACTTTGCTTTAATGGAATGGAGTGAATTAAAAAGTCGTGCTCTCGCATTGAGAGTTTATTTTGTACATCAACGTTAAGTTAGCATAAGTGTTGGACATACCTCCCACCAAAAACAATAGGGTTTTAAACAATTTACAATGGACTGTATACATTGAGGCATGTATCGGTATCAAAATTTAGTTCTTAAATATCAGATATTTCAAGCACATAAATAAATTCATCACTTTACTTTTTAACACTGCAAGAGGGGGTAGCACCATAATAATAAAGGAGAACATCTACCATCATGAATAATTTAAGTTTGAAGAACATCACATACAAGGTGTCGCTATTTGTGTCAGAACTAAGCGCTATCCTGTAACCCTTGTAGCAATATATTGCCCACCAAAGCCTCGCCTGGGGGTCTCGCCTTACCACTACTTAAGGAAAAGAATTATTATGTGCAATCAAAGAAATACATTGTAATGTAATATCAACAGGAAAGCCCACCTACCTACTGACCCTAATAAAATACCAGATCTCATCGATTTCTTCATCTTAAAAAATATATCACCCAACTTTCTTCTAATCGAGGAAGGTTATGATATGAGCTCAGATCACTCACCAATAATATTAACTTTAAGTGATACTATTGTACAAAAAGAGAATATTCCGACTCTTGTTAATTACAGAACGGACTGGGAAAGTTTTAAACTAGATTTAGAAGGAAAAATCGATCTAAAAGTCCCACTAAAGAACGCACTACAGCTAGACATAGAAGTAAGAAAACTTATAAAAGACATACAACAATGCGCTTGGGCAAACACACCGGAATATAAAAAGAGAACCAGAGTTAAGTCGTACCCTATAGAAATCAGGGACTTGATTGCTAAAAAAAGAAATCAAAGACAAAAGTGGCAGATGACTAGATCTCCACAAGACAAGACACTTTTTAACAATCTTACAAAAACACTTAAAAGGGAAATACAGAACTTTAGTGATGAGACTATAAATTCTAATCTTAGTCAGCTAACAAGTGACCGGACAACAGATTATTCTCTTTGGAAAACAATGAAGAACCTTAGAAAGCCAATCATGCATATCCCACCTATAAAAGAACATAATGGAAAGTGGGCAATCAATAACGAACAAAAAGCTAATAGGTTCGCACAGCACTTAGAGCAAGTTTTTCAATCAAATGGAGATCTTACAGATGATGAAGCCTTTATACAAGAAGAAACTTCTAAAATTGAGCTAAACATAAGATTTGTTACACCAAAAGAGGTTTTTAACGAGATCAAACATCTAAGTTGCTCGAAATCTCCTGGTTATGATTTAATTACTGGGGAAGTTCTACAAAACCTCCCTCGTAAAGCTTTAGTTAAAATAACTACGCTCATCAATTCATCATTTAGACTTCAGCATGTATCAAGTAAATGGAAAGTAGCCGAAGTCATTATGATACCGAAACCTGGTAAACCACCTCATGAAGTAACATCATATAGGCCAATTTCATTGCTGCCGATAATGTCGAAATTGTTTGAAAAACTACTACTGAGACGATTGAAGCCCATCATAGAAGAAAATAAATTCATCCCGGATTATCAATTTGGATTTAAAGAAAAGCATTCTACAATAGACCAAGAGCATAGAATCACTAATGTTATTGAAAAAAGTTTGTACAACTGTGTTTCTAGATGTAGCTCAAGCATTCGATAAAGTTTGGCATAAAGGTCTGCTGCACATATTAAGAAAAATGCAGCCTAAACAGTTTGCAGATATTCTCGAGTCTTATCTAACACATAGAATGTATGTATAGAGTAGGAATGCATAGAGTAAGGCAAGAAGATGCGTATCCAGAACTTAAGCAAATAAAAGCTGGAGTACCGCAAGGAAGTGTCTTAGGTCCGTTCCTGTACTTAATGTACACTTGCGATATCCTAGATTTAGAAAATAATACCATTTCCAACTTTGCTAATGATACAGCAATCATGACAATTGGGGCTACTCAAAAGGAAGCGGTCGAGAAAGTGCAAACAGCCGTCAATACCATCCTCGATTGGACTAAAAAATGGCGAATAAAACTTAACCAATCAAAATCCACACATGTAGATTTTACAAACAAGAAAACGAATTATCACCTGTATTTATAAACGATCAAGTAATACCACACGAAAATACGGCCGCATATCTTGGTATGACATTAGACCTACGAATAAATAATAAGTCAGGAACTCTAATTCAGAACAAATGTCACAATAAAAGTGCCCCTACTTCAAACCAAAACGACGTAAGATTCAAAGTACGAATCACTTCCGAGGTTACAAATAGACATGCTTGGTGATTGGTTTAAATTCAGAACGAAAGCAGGGATTGGTTCACGCGCGTAATGCAATGTCTGCTATGACAGCTGAGTCATAGCGGCGTGGACGATGTTATGCAATAAGTGGACCGGACCAAGTCAGTAATAAAACAATATTACTGTACAATGTTTTTGGCTCACTTTTTACAATTCATTAAATTCTTTGTCCCACGAAATATAATTAATTTATTAAGTTTTTGTCCAGAAGGCATTAAATGAGAATCTTTCTTCGCAATGTAGTGAAGACGGATTCTGAGAAATTTAAAATGGAATGTCCTCCTGTCAGCCTGTGAATTTAGAGCTGAGGTTCAAGTTCAGTAAATTATTTTTATATATTTCCATAAACTGTCAGGCGTTTGGGTTATTGTTGCAACGGCCGTGGTTGCGGATCACTCCAAAAACAACTCAATATGATCTTGGCTTAATATGGTTAAATAAATTTATATATTTGTAACTCTACTAGCCGTGCAAAAAGTAATTTAAAACTTGAAATACATATGAGGAGTCCTAGAAGTTCAGTTTGGACTGAGTTTTGGTCACTGGTTTCAAAGAGTTAGTATGTTCTGTTACTCTTTGTCCATTTACTGTTCGAGTTTTTTTGACTGCACATTGATTTAGAGACCTTTAATATATTTTTCGCTTTGATCCAAAACGTCATGTAGTTTTTCTTTTTCTACCACTGAAAAAGGGTGTTTAAACCCGTATCGGTCGGTCTTGAATTTAGTATGTCGAAAAGGTTGTTAAACGTTTCTATAAAGCTAACAGTTGCATCTGTTTCTTGAAAATCAGGCATGTTTAACTGTTGCGAACCAAACTTAATCGCATCAGCTACACTTTGACTTAAGGTTTGAATCGCTAGTTTCACGTTCATGATATTATTTCGGAAGTATAGATGCCGATTTGACAATATATTCCCAAAATGCAATCCAACGATATCTTGAACATTTTTCGGTTTCTGCAAATGTGCCCACTCAATTTTTTTTCTTGTTTTTATCTACGAGTGTATTTTTCCTCTAATGTGTTACGCACAAGTTTCACCATATGAAATGGATCTAATATTATAACTACTGGGTCTCCGGTAGATGGGTGGTCAAAAAACGATTTTGAATTGTTTGTGTCTTCAAAATTGCAACCCAACATCTTAGCCGTAGCGATGTTAGATGCACAGCCATCAAAGATCAAAGTAACTTTTGACTTTTTCCTTTTAAGGGCTAAAACTATATCGTCCGAAAAATCATTCAATGCAGTATTTTCTGTAGTATCGCCAAATCCATTTTTCTTCAATTGGGATAAAATATTTTAAGTGAAATATTTTTCATAGTTAATCTTTTATTTGGGCGTTGTAGATTTCTGATCTGTGATAGTCGTTATACTGCCAAAATGGTATTTTTCTTAGTTTTTGCTTTAAAATGTGTGTTTTAGGAGTATTCAGAGCAGATTCAATATCTGACGATGGTATATTTATCGGCGTAACGCATGATCCTCTTTCTTCAAAACTAAAGACTTCGGTTGAAATAAGATTATTTTTTAATTTTGTTTTTCTTGTTTCTTTTTCTTGGTTGGTAAGGTTATTTTCAGGAGAATAATATCAACACTGAATGTAATGACGGTGTTGTTTTCAGGTGAATAATATCAACACTGAATGTAATGACGGTGTTGTCTTCAACACCGTCATTACATTCAGTGTTGATATTATTCTCCTGAAAATAACCTTATTGTAGATCAGTTTCAAATCTATGAAAGACTGTCTCTAATTGAAATAGATACACATATACAGCTAAAATAAAAATTCCTATCAAACCTAAATATTAAGTGCAAAAAAAATAGTGAAATCTTACAAGTTTTTGTGCCTTATTCCTTGAGGGTTTGCATTATTTGTTTTTTTGAGCAACTCAGGTAAATCAAGCACTTCAAAATTTCCAGAAGGTGAATTTTCATTAGCCTGAAAAATTAAACGTGCTTTAATTCGATCAAACTATGAACTGTTTTTTTAATGCTATTGTTATTCCCATGAGTCGAAAAAGCCGAACCTATATTACATACCAACTGTAATCGTTCATTATTGTTTATTTGCTCATTTTGTTTAGTATTCTCCTAAATATGTTGACGTTTCTTAGGTATGAATCATCTGCGTGAAAAAAATAACAGCTTAATTTCAAAATTACATCGAGTAGAAATTAAACTTTAGTGCAAAAATTGACTGACTTCATTTTGCATAGTATTGATCATCGCGGTTTGATAATGTATTTGAACCAATAATGTCTTTGAATATAATTATAATTTTGCAACTACTACTAGTGAAAAGTGATCCCTGGACAATTTAATCTTGTATGACTCCTGCACCACTTCACAACACATGCTGGCATGATGATTCACAGCTGTAGTTCACAATGATAAAATTAAAACGTACGCGAAGATATGACGTGTGCTCGCTTGCATGAAAAATGTACGACTGATGACGCGCTGGACACGACTTTTAAGCCCCACCTACTTGGGCACGACTTTTGTTGGGTCATTTTATTAATGCTGTTACGTTTCCTGACTTATTACTTATTCGTAGCATTAGACTCAAAGCTTCGCTGGAAGGCCCATGTCAAAAAGAAACGCGATGAAATGGTGTAACATGTTAAATCATACTCCAAGTTAGATTTTGTTATAGATCTCGATAATAGAATATATTGTACAACGCCATCTGGCGAGGAGCAGCGTCTTTTCTATTAGATCAAGTTGTGTTTTCTCCGTATCTGAAAACCAGACGCCGAGTTTGTAAAAAACGCCGAACTCCACCACGCGTGCGCCACTTTCTTCGTTAAAGGAATAATGAAAGCTTTTCTTGTTGAAGACAGATTGATAATTTCGCCTATCTAAGAATCAAGAAATAATGGTTGAATTTGCCTCTGCGAGTGAAAGGGAAAAGTTTTCATCTACTGTCTCAAAATAGATAAAATGGTTAATCCACGCAGCGACAGCTAGCTACAAGTGGCGTGAACTAGAAGCAAGGTGGAAACTAAGTGGAGGTCTCTGTCGGCAAGTAGCGAGCTTCTTAGTGTTGCTATTAATAATTGACGTTCCAGGAATATTTCGGGCTCTGAATAACTTTGGAAGAGGAACGGCTTGTTTAAAAATCCAGAATAGGTCGCATCTTTAAGTTGGCTAACAGATAATAATTACAGAATGGAGCGTTTGATATGTCGAAAATAATTTAAATCTAGAAATCGCTTGCGATGGTCACATCATGGAAGGTTTTGACATAATGCAAAAATCACGTCAAAGTTCCAGAGAAATTCTTTTTTTTGTATGGACTTGTTCGAGTAAACACCGGATGCTGGCTGATATGTACCAAATCTGGCTGGAGGACAGTGACCAGTATTACTAGGCCGACAAGGTCTACTTTACGAAGCAAATGGCAGAGTTAGTTCTGGATTTTTCGAGATAACCGGAAGTTCAAGATCTCAGTAGAACGCTACTCGAAGATGCAAAACAAGATAGTATATAAACAAGTGAGAAGCCTGTGGATAGGATTTTGAATTCGGACGTAAACTCAGTTTAGTTTACATAGTTGGCACGTAATTAAGATCGACGCAGGCGGCAGAAAAATACGCAGTTTCTCTTGTGTGATCAAAACGTCCGAGGCACGCTGTCCAGAACGAAGCTGCCCTGTTACAGGCAAAATAAGTATACGAGTGCAAAGGCCAGGTTAGTGTGTTTACCCGTGACTTCAGTTTTGATCCAACGAAATATCTGTTTTGATTTTGCACCGCGTCTATCTAAGGCGGGCATCTCGAGACACATTTGGAACACGAAGGAACGTGGGTTTCAGGTTATATCGTGCATCTACGGTCGGCTATTGTCGTCACCACTGCGAGCTGCTGTGCGCGATCACCCGGGGCTCACCACCGTTCGTGGAAGAAGCCGGTCTACGAGGGACTCCAGAAGGACTCCAACACACCACCTGTCCAGTAGAAGATATCACCACCGTTCGTGGTCAAGCAGTAGGAGCTGATCGAGTGGAGTAAGGAGGCGTTCCGCGGCGGTACGCGAGACGACGATACGGCGTCCCAGGAAGCTTCCAGGTTGGTCCACTCCAAATCATTTTGAGTCAGCGAGCTACAGTGTTGTGGGAAGCCTTCGCCTACTTGTGGGTTAATATATTGTTGAAAGATACTTTCTGTCTATTTTCTGTTATTATCTAGATATTTTCTGTTTATTTCCTAGATACTTTCTGTTCATTTTCTGTTTACATTCTATTTTAGAGTTTGATTTCCCTCTGGGAAACACAATCATACACACACACACTCTGTTTGCACTAGTTCTCTTTTAATTTAAAACATTCTATGGCAAAGACAAGAATATTCCGTTGCGTTGTGACCAATACATGTTAATCTGCTGAGCACAGACCCTAAGTTTTACTAGCCTAGGATTCTCCAGTACTATAGTAAATTCATATCATACAGGCCGAAGTTAAGTACTAGAATTTATATGTTTGAGGAAATTGTAATCACATTTGAGAATTTTGAGTTTTGAGTATTAAGTTAGTAATATTTCCTATTATAAGGTCTTCCTGTTTATAATTATTTTGATGCAGAACAAACTAAATTAAGTGTAAAATATTCCTTTTTGAATTCCTCAGTAAAGGGGAGAGTACCATTATTCGATAACTCATGTGTGCTTTTTCTATTTTTTGTAATAAAGCCCTTTGTTATTGAATTTACCATCTTGTTTTAATTCCTCGCCTTTACCTGAGAAGGAGGACCGTTTCCTTAGCCGGGCAACGGCCCTTTCAATGGAGCTTCGCTACACAAAAATTTATTGGCTTCTGGGAAAACATTCTTCGTTGTCAGTTTGCAATAAATTACTTTTATACAAGCAAGTCCTCATGCCAATATGGACTTACGGTATCCAGCTGTGGGGCTGTACCAAATCCACTAATATACAGATCATTCAACGTTTTCAAAATAAAGTACTCAGAGGCATCGTTAATGCACCGTGGTACATCAGAAGTAACGACCTTCATCGAGACCTGAAGGTGGATCTCGTTACTAAGGTTATTAAAAAAGTTGCCGAAGCTCACGAACGAAGACTTCATCATCATGTGAACGTCGAGGCTATCCAGCTCCTCGAGAACACGGGCATCGTGAGAAGACTCAAACGGGCAAAACCATTTGAGTTAGTTTAGTGATATGATAGTGACAATGTAGTATCAATTAGTGCAAATTAAATAAACACAAGAACAAAGTGACTTCCCCTTAAATAGTGACATTAAGAAAAGTGTTATTGGACACATTCTTAGTTTATACTCTACTTAACAGCTTAGGTTAAAGTCTTAAGGCTAGATTGTAATTTTAATGAGGCACCACAATTCCGTGGTAAATCATTACATAAAAAAAAACTTTTACTTTTTAAAACGCATTTTATAATATTGTGCATTGATTGATTATCTATAACCGCCCACCATAACTCACTCATTTTCTGTTTCTTTCCGTAGCGGTATAAGCTTTGACAAAGGTCTTTTCAGTTCATGATTTCCCTTGCATTGGACCGTTACTACTCGGACCAGATTATCTGCTCCAGGATGAAGATATTTGATTCTTCCAAGCAACCATTTCGTTGCGGGCATATGCTATTTTAATCTATTCTAAACAACGGATTAAGATACCAAGTACCCCAGTTTTTAAGTCAAACCCTAAGCTATCCAACAGTGAAAACCGCAGGTGGTAATGCGCGATCAAACATACAGACAAATAGAAAGACACGATTTAAAAAAAATACTTGTTCAGTACTTTTTTTTATAATTATCTTCATTGTACAGATTTTTTGTTACTAATTTCAAGTGTAGATGTGGGAATTATTAGCGGCAGTCGAAAATTAATTTACTCATTAAATGTAAAACCATACCATATGTTTTGGCTTTTTGTATTATTATTATTAGTTATACTTAAGTTCATCAAAAGCTGTAGTTTTTGTATATAAATAAATTAATATTGAAAAAACGATAATATTATAATATCGCGGAACAAACATCCCATGTTTGTTCCGTGATTCGTTCTATACCGGTCATTTTTGTTCGCACCATATTTTTTGGAACACTGTATAGTTTACACTTTACACAGTACCCACGTAACACATTGCAGGTGAGCGCAGAGTGCATCACTCTGTGTGTGATCGACGACTGCCTCGACTCGGACGTGCCGCTGCTCGAGGCGGCGCTCAGCGACCTGCGCGTGGAGCAGGTGAGCGGAGGGAACCCGCAATGTGTTCTACTCGTATTAATCAAACTGCCGCTGGCTGGATACCTCTCTACAAGTGACATTGTGTTTGTAGGACTTGCGCAAGGTAGAGGAAGCTTTCGAGGACCCGGTGCTAGTGTCGACCCCTGCAGGCGCAGGGGGCGGGACGGCGCTGCGGGCGGCGGGCGCGGGGGGTGGCAAGCTGGCCGCCGTGCTCAGCGTCGACTACTATAACCGCACGCTCTCGGGTTGGGAGCCTGTCGTCGAGCCCTGGAGGTACGGGGGGCGGGATAACGCCGCGGGTGGCAAAAAGCTGGCTGCCGTGCTCAGCTTCGACTACTACAACCGCACGCTCTCGGGCCGAGAGCCCGTCGTCGAGCCATGGAATGGAGCTACCCGCATTACCGACAGTTAACTATAAGCCACGTGTTTGTCTAATTTACTGTCCAAGGTAAACGATAATATTATAATCACAAGGACAAGGTCCAAACCCCAAGCCAAAGAGTCGCGTGAATAAGGTTGTAATTAAAATAAAACGACATATAGCCATGAGGACGCGTATATTTCAAAGTTGGCGGCTAAAGTCATGTGGTCGCGGAACATATCGCTTGCGTGTTTTAAGGCCATACAACGCCATCTAGTCTAATTTGTTCGAAACTTGCCTTCACATTTTAACAGTAACAAACCCTATTGTACGAGCATAATATCTTTACTTTCTTTTTTGTGCTAAGAAAACATTAATTTATTTTGATTATTAGAACGGCAGTAAAGAGGACTTGTCTTTAATTGTACAGGGATGTGAAGTTGAGCCGGTTCTATTCGTCTCCTTCGCGCTAAAACAATAGAAGCTGTAACTGGTGTACGCGTGCGCAGGTTCGAGACGTCGTGGGAGTACACGCTGTCGACGTCGCTGTCGCTGGCGCGCGTGCAGGTGGGCGTGGCCTCGGCCGAGGTGCTCAGCACCAACGTGACGTCGTCGCTGCTGTCGCTGTGGCAGCTCGTGCGTGCCAACTGGGCCGCCGACTACTACGCGCCGCAGGTACGTGTACAAGCGCACGCAAGTGCGTACTTTCAATACATCATTATGCACTAGCAACTTATTGTTTCGTTTATTTGACAGTCGAGTCAGGGGCCGGAGCAGTCTCCTAAGGGCAGCCCGGCGGGGCACCGCCGCCGCTCGCCGTTCGTGCCGTACGCGCTGCGGAACCACACCGGCCACCGCCTGTGGTTCACCACGCTTATTACCACCTCCGACGTGTGAGTATGCTGTACGCTATGTTTGGAGATCAACTACTAACCTTTTTCATCTTAGCTTTAAATTCATTGCGTCCATTTATTGTTCCCGGACAAAAGTATCAGCTACTAAACCATTAGTATCGCCGATAAGTTTGAAATGTCGAGTGTATTCAGGCTGCGTGAGCAAACGGCGTGGTCGGGGCCGGACGACTCGTGGCAGGGCGTGCGCGCCGGCGACACGGAGCCGTTCTCGTTCGGCGGGCGGCGCGGTGCGCGGGCGGGCGGCGCGCGCTCTCAGGCGCACCAGCTGCACCAGCTGGCGTTGCGCCTCGACGGCTGGGACCCGCCCGACCCCGTCTGCGTCGACCGAGTCGGCGTCTTCTTCAGGCATCTCACGCACTCGGTATGAAACTTAACTTTCTTCTTAACCAGCCTAAAGTTCATATCATGAACCGTAAACATTATATCGTATATGTACCTAAAGTACACGTTGATAGAAATTATAGTTTAAAAAAAACCTTTCTTTTTACCACGTTTTTATTAAGTCACTTTCTTGTTTGTCGTTCCGGGTGGAATCTTGTTCCGGGTGGAATCTTGTTCCGGGTGCAATCTTGTTCCGGGTGGAATCTTGTTCCGGGTGCAATCTTGTTCCGGGTGGAATCTTGTTCCGGGTGCAATCTTGTTCCGGGTGGAATCTTGCAACTCAAATTTCGAGCACTTTCCGATTAGCTCTCCAGCTGAAACTTTTAGGGTAGGTTACACCTCGATGACAAAGCAATTTCAAAAAAGAAGAACGTGGTCTTTTAGATTAGTTTTTAATCTACATTTGCTGCTTGTTTAATCATATTTGATGTAATTGTGCGTGTTGCAGAAGACGGGCGCGTCGGCGCGCATTGTGTTCTCAGTGTCGCTGGAGGGGTCGGCGCGCAAGCTGGTGACGGTGCGCTCGGCGCTGCAGCTCGTCAACCGGCTGCCGCACCCCGTTGAGGTGCGAGTCGACCACGCGCCCTCGCACGGTACGTACTACCCACGTCGGCGCGCATTGTGTTCTCAGTGTCGCTGGAGGGGTCGGCGCGCAAGCTGGTGATGGTGCGCTCGGCGCTGCAGCTCGTCAACCGGCTGCCGCACCCCTTTGAGGTGCGAGTCGACCACGCGCCCTCGCACGGTACGTACTACCTACGTCGGCGCGCATTGTGTTCTCAGTGTCGCTGGAGGGATCGGCGCGCAAACTGGTGACGTTGCGCTCGGTGCTGCAGCTCCGAAATGTGTTTACACGACCGGTTAGATGCTCTCAACCCGACTAACTTTTCTATCTCTACATTACGGACGTTAATGTTTAATAGTAGCTCCATTTGCGCTAGTCCCGAATTCTATTGCATGCGGTACCGCAATTGATAAACGCACATTTGACGTTGGTGTTGTTAAATCTGTAAGTGATGTTGCACAGAGCGGCTGGTGTGGAGCGGCAGCGCGGCGCGGCAGGCGCGCGCGGCGTGCGCGGCGCTGCAGCGTGCGCGCGCGCTGCGTGCTGCGCTGCACGCGCCCGCGAGATCCGCTCACGACACGCACCCCATGTTTGTCAATTGCGGTACCCGACCATTCCCTTGTAGATTATGTGTAATAGAAAAAAAACATTTGTACCCTGGCTTTATTAGTCTTGAATTTTTGTTTAGTACATTTTAACCATGTTAGTAATCTTCTATTAATAGTCGAATGATTGCTCTTCTTGTATATAGTAGATAGCATACGTTAATTCAATTGTTAGATGCAATACACCTTGCAATATACTTTTCTATTTCCAGAAGGAAGCACCCGTAGCAAACTGCTTTGTTAGATACTTTTACTGCTTGCTAATTTATTACCAGATTATGTATTACCAGATATATGATATTGAACAAAAAATATTAGTAATGGAACCTAGCTAATCGATGCAAGATTGCGGTGATTGTTGAGTAAAAAGATTGTTTCTATTCAAATCTTAATTTATTTCTAAAATCCTTGTACGATATCAGGAACTGAGTCTCTGCTACCAACGGAAAGTTGTCCCACTATCAGATGGCTAGGAGTTGTTCTTATTTGAGTGTATTCTGGGGACCTCGGAGGTTCGTCTCATGCGAGTATTCTGGGGACCTCGGAGGTTCGTCTCATGCGAGTATTCTGGGGACCTCGGAGGTTCGTCTCATGCGAGTATTCTGGGGACCTCGGAGGTTCGTCTCATGCGAGTATTCTGGGGACCTCGGAGGTTCGTCTCATGCGAGTATTCTGGGGACCTCGGAGGTTCGTCTCATGCGAGTATTCTGGGGACCTCGGAGGTTCGTCTCATGCGAGTATTCTGGGGACCTCGGAGGTTCGTCTCATGCGAGTATTATAAAAGGGATGACTCTGCCTACCAGAATCCTCCGGCGTGTTGGTCCTTATGTTCAGGTGTCGAATTACTTCCTTGAGCGCAACAGTTCAGAGTGAGAGTGCCACGTCGGGTTCCTCCACCGGTTGTCCGTAAGGTTCGCAGGGGGTCTTTCTTGGCCGAACCAAATCGTGTGCCCCAGTTGTGCCCCGGGTCACGTATTGTTCAGCAAACGAGGGGTGCTGTCTTTAGCGCACTTAAGCAATGAACCTATTCTCCAAAAATAGTCTCGACCAGCCGGCTCCCGGTGCCGGATCAAATCTGGTCCAACTCTCGCGGGTCAAGTTCCTCAAATACACGCGATATTTCAACACCCGCGATGCCTAATGCTCTGATCAGCTCAGGTCATTACGAAACAACTTTTTATTTCTATAATATTTCCCGATTTACAATTTGCAACAACAATCATATCGAGTTCAATAGGTCAAGGTTGTGTGTCGGTCGGTTTTGCAGATGACTCTCTGTCAACAAAAAAAAAATTTTTTGGGGAGTTTTAACGCAATAAAGGATAGACGGATTTTGATGAATCTTTGAATGGAGATAGCTTTAAGCCTGGAATAAGTTAGCTGTGAGCATTCATAGTAGCCTCACGTATCCTACTATTAATATATCGCCAAATTTTTTTGGTAAAATGAAGTGCGTGTCGTGTGAATATCAATGACGTTGTGCAATGTTTTTCCTGCAAAAGTCACCTAGACTTTGGATGTGCCCAGATTACGGAAGCGGGATGGAGGAAGTTGGGTGTTGCCAAGCGCACGGCCTGGAGGTGTGCATCCTGTAAAGGACTAGCCCCTTCACCATTGCTCTGTCACCTATCATCTCATCACCTGCTAGTGGTTCTGAGCCTGCTACCCTTGCTCTTGCTTCTTGTCTTGCTCGAAATGGTGCTAAAAGAAGTACAGATCCTGAAGTCTCAGCTTGCTGGTGTACCCGCTCTAATAGTTGATGTAAAGAAGATCAAGGATGAGATTACGGACCTCAAAACTTCCTGTGAATACACCAACAAAACAGTAGTTGACCTCACTGTAAAAGTGTCCGGGTTGGATAGCAGGATCTCTAAAGTGGAACAGTGGGAGGAGACAATTGGCTCCCTACAGAGTCAAGTTACACTCCTCAAATCTTCGTTATCTCTGAATGAACAGCGGTCGCGGTTGAATAATGTGGAAATTAAGGGGGTCCCAACTAAGAAGGACGAAAATCTCTTTGCCATTCTGGAGTCCATTAGCAAGAGAGTGAAGTGCCCCTTCCCAAAAGCTCAAATTAACTACATATACAGAGTCCCAATCCACAACTCTAAAGAGAAGTCAATAATAGTGAGCTTTCTGAACCGCTATTTGAAGGAAGAGTTTGTAGCTGCCGCTCGTGCATACAAGACCTTGACGGCTGCTGAGGTCGGCTTTCAGGATCTGCAGCAGCGTATCTTTGTCAACGACCACCTGACTGCTGAGTCAAAAAATCTGCTGGACGATGACTATGGCTAAGGAGAAATGCTTCAGCTACGTATGGGTTAAATTTGGGAAGATTCATCACAAATGCACATTATCATCAAATACAGTGATTTAAACAAAATGGTCTAGAGTGGATCTATATAAAAATATTTAACTTAAGTTTTTTAGTGTACTGTTTAGTCAGTAATGAGATATTTTTCTTTTTTGCACGATTCAGTGTGGTAAGAGTGCTTTTAAATTTATATATAATCTCGTTCTTGTTGTCATGTCAAATGTTCACAATCTCTGCCTCGGTCGCTGGCCGGCCGGTACGCTATTGTTCTAAGCAGGTAGGCGTTCTTTATTTCATTCGTTACTTGGTTCATGCTTCTATCTAGGTTCATGCTCACTTATACTTTTTAAACGTGCGTATTGTTATTGCCAGCTTCGTCGTTCTTGTAGGCATTTACAACCGTTAGCTATTCCTTTTGCACCCATAGTTTTAGTTAATGCCTACTGCTATTGCCTATCTTTTCGCACATATACCTACGTCTTTTGTTTGTGTCACTGACGGTGTCATATATAAAGTTGTGGAGTGTTGTTTTTTAGTGGAATGCAGTTGTTATCTCAGTCTCATAATAAGTACCTATTATTTTATTTTGTTGTACTGCATTCATTTAAGAATGAACTTTTTTCTATATTATGATGTTGCCTCTCAGTTTCTACTACGGATCTATAAAAATGGATGATGTAGGTACAAGTAAATTAAAAATTTACTATCATAATGTTCGGGGCCTTAATTTTTTAATTTTTTATCGTAATATCTGTATATCTGCTAATCGGAGATTTTAATCTGAGTTCTATTATTTGAGAACCAAGTACTGATTCATCATATATGCTTCTTTCTAATGTCTGTAGTAGTGATGAGCATCATTTTATAGACTATCTTCATGTTCTTGACCTGCGCCAATACAATGGAATTCTCAATAACCGCGGGAGAATATTTGATTTAGTTCTTTCAACCAATGACGTGCTAGTTTTGGACTGTGACGATCCCTTAGTGCCTATTGACTCACATCACAAAGCTTTGTTAATAATAGCTCAATTTATAGATATCCCGTGCTTAAAGCCTCGGTCTTACGTTAGGTACTTGTATAACAAGGGTAATTACGAGTCGATAAACAAGGAAATCTTAGAGACTGACTGGGGTACTCTGTTTACTGGTTTAAGTTTGGATGACGCAGTTAGTTTATCTCATCTCTTGAAAGTTTAAAGAATAAATTTATACCGAATAAAACTATTACTCAGTATGGAACTTACCCAAAGTGGTACTCACCTGCGTTAAAAAAAGCGCTTAAAGAAAAATACAAATACCTAAAAAAATACAGGATTTACAAAAATAAAGCTAATCAACTATGCTATATTCTGCTTCGGGATAGAACTAGATTACTAGAGACCAACGGAGATCAACGGTTTCCAATTTGATTCGGTTAAATGATTATATAACTGAAGCTATGGATACTGGTAGTCAGGTAGACGCAGTTTATACTGACTACAGCAAAGCATTTGACAGAATTCATCATTAAACTCTGTTAATCAGTCTTCATAGCATTGGTATCAGGGGTGACTTGTACCGCTGGTTTTCTTCGTACATAGATCGCAGGACTCAAGCTGTGGTAGTCAGTAACTATGTTTCTAGCTGGGTAACCATTCCCAGTGGGGTACTACAAGGTTCCTTGCTTGGTCCTTTACTTTTTACGATTTTTATTAATGATATTTCTTCTTGTTTTTTAAATACTCTTTACTTTGCTTTGCAGATGATATGAAGATTTTTACATCGATTAAATCTCCTAAAGTCGTAATCAATCTTCAAGCTGACTTAAATCGCCTGGACCACTATTGTGCTATGAATAAGCTTGATCTCAATCCAACTAAGTGCTCTGTTGTCACTTATTCTCGTAAGAGGGAATCAATTCCTTCAGTTTATACCCTAAAAAATTAAGTTCTTATGACAAATACCACTATCCGTGACCTTGGAGTAATTCATGAATCAAAATTGCTGTTTGATGAACACATAGACAGTATAGTAAATAGGGCGTCTAAGTCGTTAGGATTTGTAATGAGAAGTTGCGCAGCATTCAATAAAGCCAAAACCTTTAAAATTCTCTACTGTACCTTCGTTCGAAGTATATTGGAATACGCGTCACATGTGTGGAATCCCCGATATGACAAGTACATTGTACGAATTGAACGGATTCAAAAGAAATTCATAAGATACCTTTGCTACCGTTTAAAAATACCTTACAAATCTGATGATTATTTGCATTTGTGCAAAAAAATGCACCTACTTCCGCTTTCTAAGCGAAGGGAAATAGCTGATGTCACATACTTACTTAAGATACTGTCTAACCTTGTTGATTGTCCCGAATTGTTAAGTAAGCTTAAATTAAATGCTCCATCTAAACCTCTTAGATTTAACCCATTACTGAATGTACCGTCAGTGAATACAAACTATAGGCGAAACTCCTATCTAAGGAGAGCGAGTAAGAACTTTAACATATTGAGTAAGCGTAAGTATCGCATCGGCTAGACAGCGGCTGAGTAGACTAATATTTTCGTTTTCTTTAACATTCATTGAATTATTGGTTGTTTGATATGTGTGTTTATATTGTTAAAGTTAGTTTATAAGCTATAGTGTCACTATCCGTGAAGGCCTATAAATGGCATCCTGTTATTATTATTATACTAGTCTGTGTTTAAATGTTGTTGGTCTTCCAATGAAATAAATAAATAACACATAGGATACTTTATATCCCAGAAAATAGTAAGTTTCCACGGGAAAACTGGAAATTCGCAATTGCTCTAAATATTATTATTATTCCACATATACGACATTCTTAAAGGAACTCCTTTGGATTGGTTTCGGGCTCAAAAACAAACAATCCCAGATTGGGAATCTCTTAAAATTACATTACTAAATGAATTTGAAATTACAGACTATAAATATACACTGCGAAAAATCATAGATGCACGCAAACAAAAAACAAATGAGTGTGTGATTTGTTATTTTACTGAATTAGAATCATTATTTGCAAAATTACGTGAGCCTATTTCCGAAAAAGCTAAGATTGACATTCTTAGGCGTAACTTGCGACCCGAATTTGGTCAAAGGTTATCACCAGACGATCTTGACTCGGTTGCAACATTATTTAAATCTTGCAAATGGTACGAAAGTTGCATTGAAATATCCAACTCTGATACTCCTTCTACATTACAAGACTTAGTGAAGCCTTCGACTTCTAACACCCAACACAAAGTTGCAGCTACACCTAATATACCACATTATCCGTACAATACCTTGCAACAACCATTTGTGCAAACACACCCTTACTCTCAACCTTACCCTGTACATTCAATTGCTGCAGATTCTAAGAAACCCGCACTACCTATATTTTGCCCTCGCTGTCGAAACGATAGCCATGCTTTATGTCAATGTCCCTACAGATATAAAGTTTGTTTTCGTTGCGGTAAAAAAGACGTAATTTTAACCAATTGCACTGTATGTACACAAACTTCAAAAAAATAATTAGAGAGGAACTAGAAGCACGAAATTGTAATACAAATAATAACTTTGATCAAACTGATTGGAACAATTGGCTTAAAACTATTTTAATATTTTTCAAAACATACAACGTTTCTACGCTCCTCTTTGATAATACATCGGACACTGAACGTCCATACCTTAGAGTAAATGTTGGAAATTTAGTTAGTAGTTATTTAGATAGTGGCAGTGCCATTACAATTTTAGGTAATAACTCACATTAATTATTACTTGAAAATGGTTTGGAACTACAACGTGACCAAATTATCAAAGGTTCTGTTGCTAATGGTCAAACAATCAATTCAATTGGTACTATTAAGCTTCCAACTTTATTTAAAAATAAGTTTGCTATAATTACTGCCCATGTAATATCCGCTATCACCCAACCTTTCATATTAGGTATTGACTTCTGGAAAACTTTTAAGCTGGCTCCAGACATACTTAATACGGTCAGTGCACAAGAGTTCAGATACTCCCATGTTTATCATCAATAATAACGATACTTACTTACAGTCTTATGACAGACTTACAGACACGCAATTGATTCTTGCTAATGCAGTCGTAGAACAATTTTGTAATATTTCTACCGACGTACTTCCTTTAGGAAGAACAAACCTTATTGAACACTGTATTGATACAAGTGACCACCCACCAATTCGTCAACGATGCTATCGATTATCACCTGAAAAACAGAAAGCTCTTCGAGCAGAAGTTGATAAAATGCTAGAACTTGATGTTATAGAGCCTTGTGAAAGCCCATGGCTAAATCCTGTAATTATTACCCCTAAGAAAGATGGTACTTGGAGATTCTGCGTCGACAAACGTAACCTTAACGACATAACTAGAAAAGATGCTTATAAATTACCATTCGTATCAGACATTATAGATAACCTTAAAGATTCTAAATACCTGAGTTCAATTGACATTGCTAAAGCTTTTTGGGAAGTGCCTTTACGTTTAGAAGACAGACCTAAGACTACTTTTCACGTTCCAGGTCGTGAATCTTTTCAGTTTAAGGTTATGGCCTTTTGGTCTTACTAACGCACCAGCTACGCAACAAAGATTAATAGATAATCTTCTTTCTGATGAGTCTAATGACGACTCTCTTTTTTATTATTTGGATGATATAATAATAGCTACAAAAACGTACGAGGAACACGTACGTTTGCTTAATAAATTACACGCAAAACTTTCAAAAGCAGGTATAACAGTAAGCTTTCCAAAATGTGTTTTTTTCCGAAATGATCTTAAATACTTAGGCTACGTAATTGATGATCAAGGTCTCCATACAGTCCCCGATAAAGTCAAAGCAATCTTAGAAATACCAGCACCCAGGTCTGCTCGCGAAGAAAGAAGTTTATCGGTACAGCTAGTTGTTATAGACGCTTTGTACCCAATCTTACCACATTAGCTGCCCCTAGCTGCCCTTAGTCACTAAGCTCCCGCTTTCAAGTGGACTTCTGAAGCTGATAAAGCTTTTAATAAAATCAAACAAGCTTTAATATCAACTCCTATTTTAACTTGCCCTGACTTTTCTAAACCCTTTGCTGTTCATTGCGACGCATCCGCTTTTGGACTTGGAGCAATGCTTACCTAGGACTTCGATGGATTTGAAAAACCCATAGGTTTCATGAGCAAATTACTTACAGGTCCCCAAATAAACTATTCTATCACTGAACGTGAACTCCTAACAGCATTAGAGTATTGGCGTTGCTACCTAGACAATGGCCAAAAGTTTACTATCTATACCGATCATTCTGCACTTAAGTGTACAGGTAGACTTGCCCGTTGGAGCATATGCTTATCAATGTTTAATTTTGACATTAAATATAAACGTGGCAAGGAACATTTGGTCCCAGATACATTGTCTCGTATTAAACCAATTAATGTGATTAATTATGATCCAACACATACTTCTGTTTCGTGGTACACTTCTGTATACTCCAAGTGTAGCACAAATCCCACATCAACTCCTGATTATATGATACGACACAATAAACTCTACAGGTACAACCGTTCTAATACTCTGACCAACTGAGAATTAAGTTGGAAAGAAGTAATCTCATCTGAATTTCGTACAGCTATTATCGACGAAAACCATTCGTTACCAACAGCAGCGCATTTTGGCACTTTCAAAACATCGCACCATCGTATTAAATAAAAATACTTCTGGCCAGGAATGTACAAAGACATTGCCAGCCATATTTCTAAATGTGAAACATGTCTCGCTTACAAGCATCAGAATCAAAATACCATTGGTCTGATGGATAAACCCAAGAACTGTTCTCGTCCTTTCCAATGCATATCTATTGATATTGTTGGTCCACTTCCAATGACACGTAAACTTAATAGATTTATTTTTGTAGTCACATGTTGTTTTTCCAAATATTGTCTTATATTCTCCATGAAGCGAGCTACCTCTTCTGTAATCAAACATATACTTGAGAACTTAGTTTTCATGGTTTATGGCATTCCGATTGTGACGATGTCAAACCTCTTTCATAATAATACTCATATGATCTCTTAATCTCATTTCTTTCTCAGTTTGTCTATGTTAATTCTAAGTTCAAATAACCTCTCTTTCTTACATTGTCATTGCTTTGGCTCACGTCCATATTATATTTTTTTACAAAATATCTGATAAAAAGTGGTAAATAAATAATTATATTATATACCTATATCTGGCAGTTCAAGTTAATACTTAAATACTACCTACCTAAAATAACGGCCAATAGAATGCCCACTAAAATACTGACTTCTAGCTTGGGGCGTGTTCGTGTTCAGTAAGGAAGGACCAGCTTGACTAGCAGAGTCCTGCAAGCGTTGCTGATAGGCCAGCTATCTCTGTACATGGTCATCTTCTGCTACAACGTGTCCACGAAGGTGAAGCCGCTGTTTATGAACATCTCCTCCTGTTCCTGTGCTCCTAATTGTTCCTGTACTTTTGTGTCCACTGAGGTTTGGTCCCTGGGCTAGTGGAATAAACCCAAAGCCTAGGATCGCCTCGTGACACTGGCGCCCTCAACGTGTCCTTACCCAGCCCTGCTCTACCTGACCGACTTGTCATCATGCCTACAAGTTCCTGATTTCTCCGTGTTTTCTTAATCCGTGTGTTTAATTTTGTGAATCTGTGTGTAATTTTTTTATTTGTAAAAAAAATGCTATTTTCTTAATTTTAATATAAGTTGATGTTTGAGGCACCCGGTTGATGCGGTAACCAAATGTGCATTGAGGCCTAAAGGCCTTTCAATAATTAGGTGAACGCGTCACGCGAGTAATGCCGACGCAGATGTTCGGGGCAATGCACCGGACATCGATATTCCTAGATTCGATGGGTTCATTCTACGCAGTACGTCTCATGATTCAGTTTTCATAGTACGGTACGGCAACGATCGATTTACTTCGTTATCATGAATGTTTATTAGGGCGAGTATGAGCGCCACGTTCGCAGCTAGTCCAATAAACCAATGTATTGTTGCGTGCAGCGCAATGGACGGGCAGCGGCATGCGGTGCGCGCAAGTGTGCGCGGGCGGCACGTGGGCGGCGCCGCTGGCCGCGCACCCCGGCGTGCTGTGGACGCGGCCGCTGGTGGGCGCCACCGCCGCGCCCGCGCCCGCTGCCATCGACTGGCGCGCCGCTGCCGCGCTCGTGCACTACGAGTGCCGCGCGCCGCCCGACCACCTCTACAGGTAACATTATAATCCGCTTTAGGGTCCCGTACATAGGTTCACAAGTATGTCTGTCTGTCCGGCTGCCAATATGCTCCGAATCTATTGGACCGATTAAGTTGAAATTTGCTACACATATGAATTTATGTGACCCAAACACGTTCGTGTAGCGTAAATAGACGAATATTGATTATGGGGGCAAGCAAGAAATTTAAAAAAAAAAGTATATGGTACCGTGAGACATATAAAATTAAACCCCCACCCCCTTTCAAAGATTTAGGCTCAGTATTTTCGGAGATTAGTCTCTGCAAACTCAGAGATAAAATTTTGAAAAAAATATATAAAAATTACATGGTAAATGTTGCGCCGGACTATAATCCGTCGTCCCGCCTATTCACCGCCGCCGACGGAACGTGCGGCAGCCGCGCAAACTCTGTCCTACTTCTGTTACGGCAGTGAATGTATTAGTTTCGGCGCACAGGTTCTGCTGCGTGATCATCCGCGAGCGGTTCCCGCCCGACAAGGGCCAGCCCGTCTCGGGGCACACGCTGACGCTGGTGCCGGCGCTGCGGCTGGAGAACCTGCTGCCGATGGAGCTGCAGTACCGCTGCGCCGCGCACCGCGACTCGCCGCCGCGTCCCGCCGCGGCGCCGCCCGGCGACACCGTGCCCTTCCACCAGGTCAACAAAAAAAACATATTCAGTGACATGCTCCCCACTTATATACAGCTGCAGTGAGCAGGGAAGTGGGCAGGACGAGTATGTAAACTCGATACTTCACTGCTACTCGCGCTGCTCGGCACTCCCCAAATGAGCAGTATGTTTGTGCCGAAGTCAAAGGACGGGCAACGCGAGCGGCAGTGCGTGTTTACATTCAGCTCCGTCGCTCTCTTCTAGCCAAGCGCACGAACGAATCAAATGCGCGTGCCACCTTGTTTTTTACAATTTTACTGTAAAAAAATAGTTGTATATATATATGTACTAGAACGTTACAATATAATTAAAATTCCGATTACCTACTCAAGTATAAGTATATGCACACAACAATCTGTTATGTAGGTAGGTAGGTACTTACAGAGTTATATTAAGTTGGAGAGATAATATCATATCATCTACAATCTTATACGAAGACAAATTTTATTTTTTAGTATTTGATATCTTTTTACACGACTGCCCAAATAGGGATTGTAAATATGTTTAGGATTCATGTGTGATTGTTTGTTAAATAATGAACTTAATTATGTATTGCAAGAGGACTCAGCGCAATCATTTTGACGTGTGCCATTAAAGAAAGTCAAAAGCGTTGTGAGTGGTAGGGCAGAATGTAAACTCACGCTTCTCTCGATCCTGTTACGGCAGTGTTTAGGGAATTATTGCCGGCAGCGCAAGGAGTAGCGGACAGTAATATGCCCCATTTACTTTCAGCCCGTGCGGGCTGAAAGCAAATGGGGGATATTACTGTGAAAGCGATTATTAAAGGTTAAATGATGACATTATACTTTCCCAAACAGTTGCCAAAAGTATTGGCAGCTCTCTAGATTAAAAGATTTCATCCGTCCTATATTTTTCTTCGATTACCAGGTGAACGTGGAAGAAGGCGTGGAGTTAAGCGTCAAACTGGAAGGGTTCGGGTGGTCCACCCCCCTGAGCATAGGAGGTGCGAATGGAAGTGGCAGCTCTGGCGGCTCGTTCAGCGCGCGCCTCAAGCTGCGGGACACTAAAGGCCGCCGACTGTACCTCAACGCGAGGGTCACCATGAAAAAGACTGATGGTATAAAGGTGAGCAAGAATCTTAAAGGCACAACACGTTGGTCGACTAACACGAATTTATTGTTAGGCGGCGGAGGTGAGCCTCAATAATGAAAGCTTGCTTTTAGATTAGGCGGCTACTACTACTTGATTAAGCCATACAACGAAGCCGGCAGGTTTTATAAAGCCATATTATGGAATAGGTTATCTAGCCCGTTGCGACCCGGATTAGTTTATCGTGACATTTACTTCTTACGTTCTGCCTACTACCGTTGTTCAATTGTTTTTGCTAAAGCGTGCGTTATGTTCAGGTGTCAATATCGGCGCCGTACTGGCTGGTGAACCGCACGGGACTGCCACTGGTGTTCCGCGCGGAGGGCAGTGCGCAGGAGGCCGCGGGACAATTTTCGGAGCACGAGGTGGCGCGCATGGTGGCGCCGCTGCTCTTCTCCTTCGCCGAGGCCGACGGCGGGCCCACGCTCGCTGCGCGTCTCGGGCACGCACTTCCAGGGACGCCTGAGGTACGAGGGAACACCCGATAACATTACAACTGATCGTGGTCATCAGTTTAACGGCGACTTTTTAATTAAGTAACGCACAGTCGACTTTGTATCCGACAGTGGTGTTCACCGTTCGGTCTGGGGCCGGGCGTGGGCGTGAAGAAGCTGGAGGTGCGTGGCGAAGGGGAGACGGCGGAGCGCGTGTACGCGGTGGGCGTGTCCGTGCGCTGCGGTCGCGCGCGCTACCGACACACCAACATCGTCACGTTCACGCCGCGCTACCAGCTGCACAACAACACGCACCACCACCTGCAGTTTGCACAGAAGTGCACCGCCACCACGCTCGTGAGTACCGCCACACTGACCTGTGGACAGACAACTACGGCTACTGATGATGAGCCAGTCTGACCATAGATTGTGTACACAGTTGCACTTGCTGAAAGGAAAGCGTTAGAACGTTATAATATACGAGTACTGTGATGTTGTAGAACGACCCGGGCGCCATGGCGACGCACGTGTCGGCGGTGGCGGGGTGCTACCTGCCGTGGCACTGGGCGCGCTGGGAGCGCGAGCACCTGCTGTGCGTGCGAGTGCTGGAGCCGGCCAGCGGACGCGCGCGCACCGCCTGGTCCGGAGGCTTTCGCGTCGACTCCACGCGCTCGCTACACATCGCGTGCAGGTACAGACACAGACATAAACTATTTATTTTTATATTTCTTTCTGTTTCATTTGTGTTAATGTCTCAACTTCCCGTAGATAGTTTTTTTTTTCAATATCGTTAAGTTTTAATTGACCAGCAAACTTGCTAACGAAAAATCGTCTAGTCATGTCTCATCGACCGGACCGTAATGAAGTGGATGTATAAAAATACAGTATTTTCTATAAATGTTGTGATTAACGATCACGAGTGTGAAAGCATTTTAGGTAAATATACGGTCGATTAATTAGGATGGGTGAAACGAGTATATGCATTAAATATTTCTAAATATTGAATTGTTTAAAGGTATCGGTAGGTTGACCGGGTATTATTCAATTCCAATAAATAAGGATGGCACTCCTTGCATATGTCCTGTTCGTAAAATTCCCCTTAATGTGAGAGCCTGCAAGTTGAACTAGAGCGCATGGAGAAGATGGGAGTGATAAGGAAAGTGACGCACCCCACTTCCTGGGTGAATGCAATTGTGGTCGCGGCGAAAAAAGATGGTAAGATTCGCGTTTGCTTAGACTCGCGTCCACGTAGTAGTAGTTGTAGTTACCACGGGAACTACACACTGCATCAACTGATGTGCTTTTTATCGTTTCAGTCTTCACTCCTTCAATTTCTGTGCCTTCTACATTTGAAATTTCATTAGATTAACATATCATAACTCCCTTATCGAGAGTGAGCTGATCCGTTCGAAGCATCCGTTCTATCCCGAACTGAGCTATCCCGCACACCGCACAATATGCGATCGCGAATCAAGCCATCTTCTAACTGTTGAACAGTGACCTACTCGTCTATATTCTCTCCGAGTTATTGGTTCCTCTTAAAGAACTTGAACCTGACCATCGTGGTACCAGGTTATGTTCCAAAGTGGTTATTGAACTGTTCGATTAACTTTTCTATTTCGTCACGATCTTTTTCGTCTTCAAAAGTTTCGTCTTAAGTCAAACTTTCCAAAGATTTATGATTAACATCGTACTACAAGGACAAGATTTCTTTTTTAATTTCATTGATGACGTCATAATAGGCAGTGAAAATTTGGAGGACCACAAATTGCACCTACGTAAGGTATTTGAGCGATTCGCAGAATTTGGCATCACTATAAACATATCTAAATGTGATTTTGGTAAGCCTAATGTTGAATTTTTGGGCTATGATGTTTCAACTGACGGAATTCGACCTCTTGACCTAAAGGTCAAGGCCATCGTAGAATACCATCCACCTGAAACCATCGAAAGGTCAAGGCCATCGTAGAATACCATCCACCTGAAACCATCGAAAGGTCAAGGCCATCGTAGAATACCATCCACCTGAAACCATCGAAAGGTCACTACGATTTCTAGGTATGATAAATTTTTACAGAGCGAATATACCTAACGCCACAGTTCATCAACTAGTACTGAACGGATTTCTGACGAACTCTAAACGTAAAGATAACACAAAAATACTGTGGACGGATGAATCAATTGAAGCTTTCGAACAACTTAAGTTGAGTCTCAAGAATGCAGTAATGTTATCACATCCTGTAGCTGACGTGCCCTTAGCCCTCCGAGTCATGACCGAGTCATGGTTCCCTTTAGGATATATGATATATAGGATTTAACAAAAATCACAATTGTATTACAGTTAGATAACAGTCTAGCTATAAAAAAACTGATATTATTAGTCTTGTTGAGGCCCTAGTAGATATAGGAAGTGCGTGTGTGGGCAGGATTATTGCCTGCTCATTTCCATACTCAAATAAAATGACGCAAACGCAATCACTAACAATTTTCTTAGAAAATGTATTTTGACAAAGAATACTTTGTATCTCAGCAAAAATGACAAGATGACCAACGCTAACTTGTTAGCATTTAATTATGATCCAGTTGTACATGGTATAATCACAGTACATATATAGCCTTTACAGACAGTAGTGTATCGAAGCATTGATTTCGAGTTTGATATCTACTGTCAGTCGGAGACTGATGGTTGCCACCTGTGGGTCTATAACCGGCTACAAAAATGACAAGATGACCAACGCTAACTTGTTAGCATTTAATTATGATCCAGTTGTACATGGTATAATCACAGTACATATATAGCCTTTACAGACAGTAGTGTATCGAAGCATTGATTTCGAGTTTGATATCTACTGTCAGTCGGAGACTGATGGTTGCCACCTGTGGGTCTATAACCGGCTACAAAAATGACAAGATGACCAACGCTAACTTGTTAGCATTTAATTATGATCCAGTTGTACATGGTACAATCACAGTACATATATAGCCTTTACAGACAGTAGTGTATCGAAGCATTGATTTCGAGTTTGATATCTACTGTCAGTCGGAGACTGATGGTTGCCACCTGTGGGTCTATAACCGGCTACAAAAATGACAAGATGACCAACGCTAACTTGTTAGCATTTAATTATGATCCAGTTGTACATGGTATAATCACAGTACATATATAGCCTTTACAGACAGTAGTGTATCGAAGCATTGATTTCGAGTTTGATATCTACTGTCAGTCGGAGACTGATGGTTGCCACCTGTGTGTCTATAACCGGCTACAAAAATGACAAGATGACCAACGCTAACTTGTTAGCATTTAATTATGATCCAGCTGTACATGGTATAATCACAGTACATATATATAGTCTTTACAGACAGTAGTGTATCGAAGCATTGATTTCGAGTTTGATGTCTACTGTCAGTCGGAGACTGATGGTTGCCACCTGTGTGTCTATAACCGGCTACAAAAATGACAAGATGACCAACGCTAACTTGTTAGCATTTAATTATGATCCAGCTGTACATGGTATAATCACAGTACATATATATAGTCTTTACAGACAGTAGTGTATCGAAGCATTGATTTCGAGTTTGATGTCTACTGTCAGTCGGAGACTGATGGTTGCCACCTGTGGGTCTATAACCGGCTACAAAAATGACAAGATGACCAACGCTAACTTGTTAGCATTTAATTATGATCCATTTGTACATGGTATAATCACAGTACATATATAGTCTTTACAGACAGTAGTGTATCGAAGCATTGATTTCGAGTTTGATGTCTACTGTCAGTCGGAGACTGATGGTTGCCACCTGTGGGTCTATAAACGGCTACAAAAATGACAAGATGACCAACGCTAACTTGTTAGCATTTAGTTATGATCCAGTTGTACATGGTATAATCACAGTACATATATAGTCTTTACAGACAGTAGTGTATCGAAGCATTGATTTCGAGTTTGATGTCTACTGTCAGTCGGAGACTGATGGTTGCCACCTGTGGCTCTATAACCGGCTACAAAAATGACAAGATGACCAACGCTAACTTGTTAGCATTTAATTATGATCCAGTTGTACATGGTATAATCACAGTACATATATAATCTTTACAGACAGTAGTGTATCGAAGCATTGATTTCGAGTTTGATGTCTACTGTCAGTCGGAGACTGATGGTTGCCACCTGTGGGTCTATAACCGGCTACAAAAATGACAAGATGACCAACGCTAACTTGTTAGCATTTAGTTATGATCCAGTTGTACATGGTATAATCACAGTACATATATAGTCTTTACAGACAGTAGTGTATCGAAGCATTGATTTCGAGTTTGATGTCTACTGTCAGTCGGAGACTGATGGTTGCCACCTATGGGTCTATAACCGGCTACAAAAATGACAAGATGACCAACGCTAACTTGTTAGCATTTAGTTATGATCCAGTTGTACATGGTACAATCACAGTACATATATAGTCTTTACAGACAGTAGTGTATCGAAGCATTGATTTCGAGTTTGATGTCTACTGTCAGTCGGAGACTGATGGTTGCCACCTGTGGGTCTATAACTGGCTACAAAAAAGAAGGTATATGATTTTATCAGAATACCTATGTATGCATGAATGAATGTATGTATGTATTTCCGTCTGTTTGTACATGACCACACTTTACAGTCAACCTTTTAAATTTGTAGGAATCTTACAACCAGAGTTTTTAAGCTACTTACAAAAACTTACTTACAAAAAAGGAGGCTATCGATTTCACGCTTATGCCTACACTCCTAAGATAAAGAGGAAAAATTTGTTTTTTTTTTGTATTTTTGTATCTTTGTTTGTAATGGACAAACGAAAAAAATAGGGAACCGATTTAAAAAAAAACACGTATTAGAAAGCTACGTTATCAGCGAGTAACTTGGGCACTATTTTATTTTTCAAGAAAGTAGAGATCCCTATGAAAATAGCAATATTGTAACCCAAGGAAGGAATCAATAAACATATTTGTCCTAAAAAACGACTTCGTTTTCAAATGTCATTTTCTAAACAAACACAATACAATACACAAATACAATAGAACCAGAACACTGTCACTTTAAGAAAAGTAAAAATGTAATACCGATTCAAAAATACAATTTAAAATAGAAACAGTTATAATAGTTAATTACCCCCTTTTCTTAATTCCCCCCCCCCCCCTTATATTGCTAAGTTCACATCACCTTTTAAACATAAAAAACCGCTTCAAAATCGGTCCACGCGGGAAAAGCCGCGGAGGATAATATACGAGTAAATAATATAAACTACTCTACACCTATATTATTGTAGTTTATTCTTATCTTACTTCTTTTTTTTTTTTGCCAGATGTAAGTATATATATTTATAAACGTATATTTCGTGAGTTTTTAGAGTTATTCAAACATTTTTCTTTCCATCGGAAATAAAATATGGCAGTGGTAAGCCGCTTGATACTTCATGTTTCCAATAGCACTCTCGCGGTTAAGACGAATCGAATGATATCTCGTTTAACAAAATCCATTTAGCCGTTTAGTCTGTAGGACGTGCCAAAGAAACGTAAAAACAAACAAACAAACATACATACATACATACATACAACCCAACATATAACCCTTCGCAGTCGGGTAATAAATGAAGTTAGTCTTTTCACTCTAAGGTCGATGTTATGTGTGTAACTGAGCATTGGTTCACGATAGGTACTTTGATACCATCCATTAGAAACTATGTGATTGGTAGTTCGTTCAATAGAAAAAAAGCTAAGTCTCATGGTGGTTCTTTAATTTATTTAGTGGATACATGTAAATTTAAGGAGAGGAAAGACATTGTGGCCTTGTCTGTTGAACGGACTATTGAGTTAACATGTGTTGAGCTGGAGCATCATATAATTGTATATGTATACAGATTGGCCCCCCACTGGCTGATTTCAAAGTGTTTGAGTCTGTTATGGAAGATGTTCTTAGGAAATGTTCTAACAGTTCAAAATTCCTTGTTGTATGTGGTGATTTTAATGTAGATATACTTGTTAAATGTCCATCAATGTAGATATACTTGTTAAATGACCATTAATGTAGATATACTTGTTAAATGTCCATTAATGTAGATATACTTGTTAAATGTCCATCAATGTAGATATACTTGTTAAATGACCATTAATGTAGATATACTTGTTAAATGTCCATTAATGTAGATATACTTGTTAAATGTCCATTAATGTAGATATAATTGTTAAATGTCCATTAATGTAGATATACTTGTTAAATGTCCATTAATGTAGATATACTTGTTAAATGTCCATTAATGTAGATATACTTGTTAAATGTCCATTAACGTAGATATAATTGTTAAATGTCCATTAATGTAGATATACTTGTTAAATGTCCATTAAGCGATACATTTCTAAATTTATGTTTGTGCTTTAACTTAAAAAAACTTTTTAATCAGCCAACCAGACTCACTAGCACATCTGCAACCTGTTTAGAAAATGTTTTTTGCAACTGTGAACCTCATAGCAAGGCTATCCATACCAATATATAAAAGTGAAACGTTGTTTGTTTGGGGAGCTTTCACGCGATAACCGCTGGACGAATTTCGATGATATTTGGAATTCAGATAGCTTATACCCTAGAATAAAACATAGGATACAATTTATCCCGGAAAATTTCACGAATTCCGTGTAAGTATCTACGGGAAAACTAGAACATGTTGAATACTCGCTGTAAGGAACGGTTTCCATGGAAACGAAATAACAAGTGTCAAAAATCATCAAGAGCGTTGGTGTCACAGATTAAGTCAACAAGCCATGGAGGCCATAACCAAGAAGTCTAAGTCTACTTTTGCATTAGTTTTTAATATCCTAGAAGAACGTAAGTAGGATGCTTTTTTCGCGATAAACTGTAGTCCGCGTGGACGAAGTCACGGGCGGGTAAGCTAGTAAATGATAAGCTTAGCTCTGATCATAGTGGGCAAAGCGTTTTGATTCCATGTAAAACTGTAGTCCGCGTGGACGAAGTCACGGGCGGGTAAGCTAGTAAGTGATAAGCTTAGCTCTGATCATAGTGGGCAAAGCGTTTTGATTCCATGTAAAACTGTAGTCCGCGTGGACGAAGTCACGGGCGGGTAAGCTAGTAAGTGATAAGCTTAGCTCTGATCATAGTGGGCAAAGCGTTTTGATGCCATGTAAAACTGTAGTCCGCGTGGACGAAGTCACGGGCGGGTAAGCTAGTAAGTGATAAGCTTAGCTCTGATCATAGTGGGCAAAGCGTTTTGATTCCATATAAAACTGTAGTCCGCGTGGACGAAGTCACGGGCGGGTAAGCTAGTAAGTGATAAGCTTAGCTCTGATCATAGTGGGCAAAGCGTTTTGATTCCATGTAAAACAGGTAAAAACTATCAAGAGTTCACTTACAGGCCTATTACTGGCAAACGTCTGGAACGGTTTGCAGATAACATTGATAATGAACTTAGTCACTTGCCGTTTGATGGGAATTCTGATGACCTTTGCAATGCCTTGTTTAATATAATGGATAAAGAGTTTAAGATATATTTAAATTTAAAAAAAAAATATGGTGGGATTTGATGACAGGGCTACTACAGGTATTTACAAAAGTAGAAACAAATTATACGATTTATATTCTTAAAAAAATATGAATACTAATGACACGAAATTTGTTGAATTCTTGAAACAATATTCTAAGACATTTAAATCCGTGTGTAATACCGCGAAATATCTTCATTTGAGTAGGAAAATAAAACAATCTGAAGATAAAATCAAAACAACATGGAATCGGCAATAAATTTATTTCCAAAGATCACGAAGTTGCCAATGCATTTGAAGATTTCTTTACAAAAATACCAATTGTAACCACCCAGTCTTTAAAATCATCCTCAGTTGAGGCTTCTTGGCTTCTTCTCTCAAGCAACGTTGAGAAGTGTGATGTTATATTTAAATTTAAACACATTAATGTTAATTCGATTCTTAAGAAATTTAAATTGCTTAACATAAAAAATACAGAGGATCTCTGGGGAATATGTACTAAAATTTTAAGTTCTATTATTAGTATAATTGCTATATTTAGTAATTATTTTTAATAATTGTGTTGATGAAGGAGTTTTCCCCAACATAATGAAAAATAGTAAACTTATTCCCTTATTCAAGTCTGGCAGTAAAAATGATCCGACTAACTACAGACCCATTTCTATACTTCCCGCTCTAAGTAAAATTTTTGAGAAAGTAATATTAATTCACTTCAATCTCAACGCTCTGTTTCATAATGAACAATATGGCTTCACTAAAGGCCGTTCAACTCAATGAACAATATGGCTTCACTAAAGGCCGTTCAACTACAGACGCAGGCAGAGGGCTCTTACAGCATATATTCGATGCTTGGGAGAAGTCACAGGACGCAATTGGCGTTTTCTGTGATTTATCCAAAGCATAATACTAGAAATAAAAATAAACTGAAAGTGTCTGGATTTTGGTTAAAAAATAATAGTGGTTCATATATGGGGAACTGTATACGCTTTTTTCATAAGTTACCTGACGGCATTGATCAATTATCAATGCATGGGTTTAAAACTTTTGTTAAAGTAAATCTCTTTTTGCGTATTACTATGTAAACGATTATATTAATGACAGAAATGCATGGCCTGATATCTCCAAGCTCCCTGATAATAATAAGTGATAACTTTGATGTTTAAGTTAAGTGACTAAAATGTTCAAAGTACTTTGTGAGATGTTTCACACCATACAAAAGTAGTAGTAATAGTAGTAGTTTTATTAGATGGAATATGCGAAAACTGTTAAATAGTGATTAGTAATATTTTTAATTTTAAGCTTGGTTTATAAAACACTAAGTTTTCCGAATAAATAAAAATAATATAAAATAAAATACCATGACAACGTGACATCATGCATGACATGATGTAAGGGTGCTAAATGGATGTTGTTTTACACGACATATCTATTTGGAATTATTGCTTTATTTTTCTCAGTTTGATTGTTAGATGATTGTGCGACATCATTGTCACTTTTTTAAATGTAGTTTACGTAGGTTTTGTTATAAAATGTGACACTTGGAAAAAATATAAAGAATTAACAAGTATGAAAATAAATACATCCCCGTAGAATTTCTGATGCTCTCTTCTCTAACGGGCGTATTTCCGAAGCACCGGTAGAGTCAGAAGGGTATTTCCTTTTCCAGTGTGAGATTTAACTCTGTTGGCACATGAAAGGGAAATTTCCTTTTCAAACTCAAAGAATACTTAGTTAATTTTGATTGATTTGATCTTTTTATAATATTCTATGTATTTCTCTTTGTTCATGAGATGTTATTTTGACTTGTAAAAGTGCTATTATTTTGCCTGTTTACAATAAAACACTTTGACTTGACTTTGATACTTTTCTTGTAAGTTTACTAAAGCTCAACAAAAGTATTCAAAGTATGAAACGTATTGTTGTGGAATTGCTGTTTAGTTCATCCGTCCGTCTTTCCGTTCGCCTTTCTATCCGCCTTTCCGTCCGTCTGTCCGTACGTTTGTCCGTCCATCTGTTCGTTCCGTCTATCCGTAAGTCTGTCCGTCCATCTGTTCGTTCCGTCTGTTCTACCGTCTGTCCGTACGTCTATCCGGGTCTGTCCGTCAGTCTGTCCGTACGTCTGTCCATCCGTCTGCTGGAAACTTCTCTTAACGAAATACCTAGGAGACAAAAGAATACTGACTCATAGTTAGTAAATCTTTGGCCAAAAATGTTAATCGTATTTATAGTACCTACTAAAAAAAACTTTATTTAGGGGGGACACCCGTGCTTGTGAACAAGAGTTCTTTTCTATTTACCTTCAATAATCTGGTAGGTACTTATCGGAAAACTTTATTTGGGAGGGACACCCGTGCTTGTGAACAAGAGTTCTTTTCTATTTACCTTCAATAATCTGGTAGGTACTTATCGGAAAACTTTATTTGGGAGGGACACCCGTGCTTGTGAACAAGAGTTCTTTTCTATTTACCTTTAATAATCTGGTAGGTACTTATCGGAAAACTTTATTTGGGAGGGACACCCGTGCTTGTGAACAAGAGTTCTTTTCTATTTACCTTTAATAATCTGGTAGGTACTTATCGGAAAACTTTATTTGGGAGGGACACCCGTGCTTGTGAACAAGAGTTCTTTTCTATTTACCTTTAATAATCTGGTAGGTACTTATCGGAAAACTTTATTTGGGAGGGACACCCGTGCTTGTGAACAAGAGTTCTTTTCTATTTACCTTTAATAATCTGGTAGGTACTTATCGGAAAAATAGTTAGTTGTTTTTTTTAGAAATATATTTATTTATACCGTTTTCGAGAAATCAATTACATATAAATATACAAGAATATATTGTAGGTAGAACAGATCTCTTTAAAACATTGCAAAACGAATAACATACTAAGTATTTTTGCGAGTACTATCTATATTTGGAACTTGCAATGTAAATATGTCGTTTAGCATAATAAAGCATAAAACGAGCAGAGCAAATTGTTCTGTCATAATGTTGATTTTATGTAAACAACCAAATTTGAACGCATGTTTTAGCATTTTTATGTCAACAGAAACTTATTTAATTTATAATACTATTATTATTAAGTAGACTTCCATTATTTTTTGTAGTCAGTTCCGAATAACTTCCATGTTGAAGTTTGGAAGTATTTTTTTAAGTTGTTGTGAGATTTAAGGATGAGAAACGTTTTTCGTTATTTCCGACAACTTTGCAAATTGGCGCATGGCATATATCTGATTGCATAATAGCGACGAATAGTTTAAGTTATTGTGAGATTTAAGGATGAGAAACGTTTTTCGTTATTTCCCACAACTTTGCAAATTGGCGCATGGCATATATCTGATTGCATAATAGCGACGAATAGTTTTCAAAAATTTTCATAAATCTTTACAACATTTTTACTACGAGAAATACACGGAAATATATTCCAAGTATCACACGTAAGACGTACGTAGAACAAAATCTCAATTTAATTGGGCGGAGCTACGTGATTTTCAAGAATTTGAATTTCTTGTTGATATATGATGGTAGTTCAAAAACTGTTACAGCTCTATGTAGCCAAATTGCTAATACTAAAAAGTGTATGTGCACAGAGAGCCGGGCGGCGGTTACCAGTTCGTGCGCGTGGAGGTGGCGTCGCAGGGCGCCACGCTGTTCGTGGTGCTGACGGACGCTGACTCGGCGCCGCCACCGCTCGCCATCCACAACTACTCGCCCGTGTCCATCATGTTCCACCAGGTCAGTGCACGTCGCAGGGCGCCACGCTGTTCGTGGTGCTGACGGACGCTGACTCGGCACCGCCACCGCTCGCCATCCACAACTACTCGCCCGTGTCCATCATGTTCCACCAGGTCAGTGCACGTCGCAGGGCGCCACGCGGTTCGTGGTTCTGACGGACGCTGACTCGGCGCCGCCACCGCTCGCCATCCACAACTACTCGCCCGTGTCCATCATGTTCCACCAGGTCAGTGCACGTCGCAGGGCGCCACGCTGTTCGTGGTGCTGACGGACGCTGACTCGGCGCCGCCACCGCTCGCCATCCACAACTACTCGCCCGTGTCCATCATGTTCCACCAGGTCAGTGCACGTCGCAGGGCGCCACGCGGTTCGTGGTGCTGACGAACGCCGACTCGGCGCCGCCGCCACTCGCCATCCACAACTACTCGCCCGTGTCCATCATATTCCACCAGGTCAGTGCACGTCGCATTTCGCCACGCTGATCTTGTTGCTGACTTACGCCGACGTGCACGTTCGGTGATGCCAGTAGTAGCTGTGTGTTGTTCAGACAAATTGTGTGGCGAGGGAATCACGCGTCAAGCCGGCAGCACAAATCGAGCGCGAGGAATCGCGTAAGGAAAGCTGTCCGGACTAACTTTACTACGCAGGCTTATTCAATGCATTTAAAATACCCATCCCGTCTTATTGTGCATTATTGTTTGCAACTTCAATTAGTTTTTAATCTTTATGACTACTTCGCTGTTGATGCCGCGTGCACATATGACTACTTCGCTGTTGATGCCGCGTGCACATATGATTAATCTTTATGACTACTTCGCTGTTGATGCCGCGTGCACATATGACTACTTCTCTGTTGATGCCGCGTGCACATATGATTGGATTATGGAATCGGTCTCAAAATTAGCCATGTAATCCACACCAATATATAAAAGTAAAACGTTGTCTGTTTGTTTGTTTGTTTGGGGAGTTTTAAAGCAATAACGACTGGACGGAATGAAACTTTGTAAATAGGTTCTATACATTATATAGGAGACCAACATAGAATACTTTTATTCCGGAAAATGGTAAGTTTCCACGGAAAACCTGGAAAATGACTATTACTTGCTGTAAGGAACGGTTGCCATGGAAACGAAATAATAACAAGTCAAACAATAAAAGCATCAAGAGCGCTGGTACTATACCTATTACATTGGTTTTTAATATCCTAGAAGAACATAGGATGCTATTTTTGCGATAAACTGTAGTCTGCGCGGACGAAGTCGCGGGCGAAAGCTAGTTCTAAATATTAACTTTCTGTAATCGGTTTTGTGCACGTAATGGATAAATAGACACAGGCGATGAATGCCATCGCGCACGCGGTTTGTTAGCCGGCTCGAGGCGCAGGGATGAGATGCGTCCATTCTTTTAGGAATGTATCAAGTGTGTTGTGGTGTGCAGGTGGGGTGCGGCGAGGAGTGCGCGGTGGGCGCGCACGGGGGGACGCGCTGGGCGCTGCCGGAGCCCGAGGGTGCGGCGGCGCTGGCGCTGCGCGCGCCGGGTGGCCCGCGCACCACGCTGCCGCTCTCCGCGCTCGGCACCTCGGTCACTCTGCTCTATCAGAACTTCATCTACGTCGCCTTCACCGCCACGCATCAGAGGTAACCTACGCGCCATTGGTAACCCCAGCCACAAAGGTACCCCACGTTCAATGGGTACGCGACGCCTCACATGAATGCCGCCACTCCCCAGAGGTTACCACCGCCCTAGACCAAAGTCCTACGTCATCACGCCTCAGAAGTAATCCGACTCAGAGGTGATTCGTGTCAGCCCTAGCCTTGTGTCATCATCAGCCTATATCTGTCCAGTGCTGGACGTTGGCCTCTCCTAATGCGTCACTGAGCGTCACTGAGCGCGGTCTTCAGCTCTCTTCATCCACTTTCTTCCGGCCGCTTTTCGCAGGTCTTAACTCCATCTGGCCAAACGGCGTCCTACATTACGTTTGCCTAAACGTGGTCTCCACTAGAGCTCTCGTCTACCCCAACGGTTATTGGTTCTTCGGGAAATGTGACCAGCCTACTGCCACTTTAGCTTGCTTAACCTTTGAACTATGTCTGACCGTGATTTAGCGTAATAAGGTAAGTAAAGTGCTCAATAGCGCTCAATAGCGTGACTGGCACCGGCCGAGGTGTGCTGGGCGTACCCACGCCTCTTGACGCTCACTTGGGCGCTGGTTGCTGCGTCCGGCCCATGCACCTTCGCACGTGCACAAGCGGGGATGATGTCGCCACACCGCCAACGGGTGGCAGCAGACGCGGTGTAGAGCAGATACATAGCTACGTAAGCTACGTAGATGTTCCAAATGCGGGGGGAGGGGAGGCGACCCTACCTTAATAAAACTCCGTATTTTTTCTAAAATGAACAAGGGTTCCAGCCGTCCTTACCTTTCTAGCCTGCCTGTGACCTGGGGCTCTTCTTAGATGACCTAGTCTTCAAGTCTTCCTGAGAATTGTTGGCCTCTAACGGCCTCTATAGCTTCATCGGGCTTGGGGACGGGCGTGATAGCGCTCCGCCGCAATGCGTGGCGCAGAAGGTGCACGCCAAAGTTAAACTTTTGGCGACTAGTTGACTAGTTCAAGGATACGAACCTCGGCTTGGGCCGTTGCCTAGATTATGGGGGCGGTCTGACTAAACTCCCCTGGGTCGGTAGATTTAGTAGCGATCCAGGGGGCCTTGATAAAATGGCTAGGAGTATTTTAAATGATTTAAATAATGACCACCGCTTCGGAATACACCTTTGAGAATTAACGGCAAGAAACTAACTTCATAGTCCGGGTCGCTCAAGAAGTTTTGAGGGTGTCTACGGAGGGCCTGAGCGTCTGTCGCGTCTGGATGTTTGGACTACTAGAGGATTTGGGTGATGGAGTGCCGAGTCAAAGTAGCGACGAAAGGCATCCTTTATAAATTGAAGGATCGTAGGAAGCTCGAGATCGCAATGCAGGAAGTGTTTCTCTTATACCATTGGGATTCGACTGCATTGCGGATGAATTTATTTTGGATTATCTGGAGTGATACCAGATCTAAAGGGGACGCGTGAGCGAAGGTTACAGAGGCATAGGTCATAATGGGACGGATACAAGTTTTGTAAAGCATTTTACTGTATTTACATAAGAGAGGATAGAGGCGACCTTGGACGAAGGCTGCCTTATTACGAACTCTATGGATATGGGCGCTAAAGCTGAGTCGATAGTCAAGGGTGACTCTTAAGTACTTGGTTGATTTTGCCCATGGAATGGGTAGACAATTGATTTTGATGTCGGTAGTGGGAAAATATCGGCGGTACTCGTTAGAAAAGCGTATTGCTACGCTCTTCTCAGGGCTCACTATTATGCGCCACTTTCGGAACCACCCTTCAAGCGCGGTAAGCTCTGGGTTCTCTGAAGGTTATGTTTCCAATTCCAACCGGTGGAATAGAGAGCGGTATCATCCGCAAAGAGGGAGATCTCTACTTTGGGAGTACGTGGGTAAATGCTTGCGTGGAGTCCTGGGGGCACTGATGGGATGTGGCAGAGAACGGTCTCCCCGACTCGATAGCGAAAGCTACGGCCTGTGAGGTAGTCCTGCACTTTAACCACAAGACTACAAACTTAGGTAACTTACAAACTCATAAAACACCTTTATTATCTTATACATAGGAACTCAATCTACCGCTTTTATTATTTACAACAAAATATAGCGAAACTAACCGCTTTTTTTATAAAAACACAAAAGTTAAATAACAGTGAGACAACGTTATACAAAAGCTTTCTATTTCACAAGGCGTATTTCAAAGAACAAAACTATTTCAGTGTTTTCTATTTCACATTATCACTGCAAGTTATCAACGGGTTGTCGCCGACAGTGAGTGTCCACGTGTTGGCTCCTTAGGTCCATGAGTCATGTGGCCCTGGGTCGTACACCGATATTAACCATGCAATATGTATCTCGTCCCCGCTACTTTCGGGTCGCCTCACTAGTACGTTCTGCGCAGGGAGCGCGCGGCGGCGGGCGGCGACGCGCACTCTCCGAGCGACGATTCCGTGCTGGTGCTGGAGGTGCCGCTGGGCTCCACGCGCGTCGTGCTCGCCCGCAAGAGATACGGGGACAGGTACACTGCTCAGCTTGTGAAGCTACCTGCTACTTGGACTCGCCTCTTTTCTAAACTGAATGAGGCACTGAACTGAAACAGATAAGCATAATGGACCTTTCCTGTATAAACACACACACGCCAAATTATTGTTTTCATATCTATACATTTAATAAACCAGTAACTTAAAAACATACTGTATACAGAAAAAAAATATGGGACTTAAAATAAGCTACTAAACAATATATATTTTTATAATGTTGTCTGTCTGCCTTTCTTTTTGTCTGTTTGTTTGCGCATCACGTAAAAACTACTTGACCGATTCCGATTTGACTTAAAAACTGGTGTACTTGGTATCTCAGTCCGATGAGTAGAAGTTGAGCAATAGATAAACGACGTTTGATTATATTGGTACTTTTGGTTATAGAATAACACACATAATCCTTATATCCCAGAAATATAACCACGCGGACAAAGCAACGGGCACAGCTAGTAATAAAAAAAAACCTTATTATTGTGTAATTACAGACTGATTTTATATTTCACTTATATATAGAAATTAAGTGAGATTTTTGTCCCACTTTATATCGAAAAACCTTTAACGACTCTGTGACACTGTCGCCACTAATTTGAACCTTATTTTGTTGTGTCTCCGGCCGTGTCGTGCAGATGTCAGCTGTGGCGGCGCGGCCCCAGCGAGCAGCTGATCCACGAGGGCAGCTCCGTGCCGCAGCCCACCGACGTGCTGCTGCCGGACGACGCGCCGCTCTCGCCGCACTCCATGGTACGTAACATGTTCAATAGTATTACGTGCTACCGTCGACGTGCTCGCTACGCTGCTCCTGTACAGATGCCAGCTGTGGCGGCGCGGCCCCAGCGAGCAGCTGATCCACGAGGGCAGCTCCATGCCGCAGCCCACCGACGTGAAGCGCCCACCACGCTCACACGCGAACGCGAGTGTGGAGGCTTCGCAGGATTTCGTTGTCTATGGTTTGCGTTTACGGACCGTTCTCCGATTGGACTCGTTTTTATAAGACTGTCCAAACAGGAGTGTAATTTAAGATTCATGTATGGTTGTATGTATGTATGTATGTATGTATGTATGTGAGTTTAATTATTCCATCATAACTTATAAATGCCTGAACAGATTTAGACTTATGGGGTACCGTTAGAATCCATACATCCCCCGAGTAACTAAGGCTAATATATTTTTTGCTGAAGTATGGCTCCATTTTCTAATGTTTTTTTTTTGTCATTTTTCATATTTGGTATCAAAGCGAAGGCATTGCTAAGTACATTGCAACAGTATATAATTTATTGGCATAAGTTCATTTTTGGCAGGGCAGGTGAGTTAGCTTTTCAGTTAGTTTGTCCGTGGCAAAGGGTTCCCGGCTCGATCGTGGGACGTATCCACACTCGCCACTATAGACTATTGTTTTCTTGTTTTAAAACAATCTGACTGACAGATAAATAAAAAACTAGACTCGGTCGACAAATTGGAAGCTATTGAAAGTTCTATAAAATGTAGAGGCTAAAGTCGACCCAGTAGTCGATGGAGTGAAGATAAGAACCTTCAAGCCTTGGAGCGGTAGACCAACGATATTGTACACTTGTACAGGTGCTGGACATAGAGGACGCGGCGCCGCGGCCGGGGCGCGCGTCGGCGCTGGTGCTGCGGCGCGCGGACCCGCGGCGCGCCTCCACGCAGGCGTGGCGGCTGCACCGCGCGCGCATGTGCTGCGCGCACGCCAACCTCTGCGTGCAGCCGCACACGCTCAGCCTGCAGGGGCTGCAAGTCGGTGCGTGCACGCGTCTCGTGTTGTTTTGTATTTTAGAATTTCTGATCCATATTTGTAGCTTTATGCAGCGAATCAGATATTCGGGTGATACGCGGTTGTTCGAGTTCAACATTATTCACCAAGTAATGCCATCTATTTTTGCTCCAACCTTAAGATATAAGGTAACTCACTAGATGGCGATAGTATCGCTTTGCTTCCGAGCGTTGTGTTCAGTAACAGAGATAAGTGTGGAAAATTAAATATACTGAACGGAACAATTATATACAAGGCGTAATACGCTTTGTAGCGTAAGCTACATATATTTGCAATACAATAATTAGCAAATCAAACAAATCAAATTGTGTTGTAGTATATTAAGTTATCTGTTCGATTAGCGAAAGAAGTATGCCATTAATTAGAGGTAATATAAAAATAAAAGCCTTGCAAAAGGTGGTGTAGTAATGATTTTCACATATGTTGTTTAGGTCTAGACTCTGATGAAAAATCCAAGTTTTCGACCTTGGAGGGGGGGAGCGCAAGCCGCCATCTTGGATTAAAGGTGAGAAAAATTGGTTTAATCAAAATAATTCACCAACGTTTCATTTCATTTAACTTTTATGAGGGTAAAATTATTTAAATTGTGGTTAAAATACTTTGTTGTAAGTGTGAATATCACATTATTTCTGGCAGTTCATTGCAACTATATACTCCTTTCCACACCACTACATGTGGTAGAGTAATAGTTACAACTGGCGGAATGATAATGTTATGTTTTTAATTTGTGAATATCACATTATTTCTGGCAGTCCATTGCAACTATATACTCCTTTCCACACCACTACATGTGGTAGAGTAATAGTTACAACTGGCGGAATGATAATATTATGTTTTTAATTTGTGTATATCACATTATTTCTGGCAGTTCATTGCAACTATATACTCCTTTCCACACCACTACATGTGGTAGAGTAATAGTTACAACTGGCGGAATGATAATGTTATGTTTTTAATTTGTGAATATCACATTATTTCTGGCAGTTCATTGCAACTATATACTCCTTTCCACACCACTACATGTGGTAGAGTAATAGGCGCGTTTCTTTTATTCTCTTTTTCAAAATAGAAATATATTTTCAACTTTCAATGTCAAAGTGTTTGTTGTAGGATCAACACTTTGGGAGTAATTTGAGGAAAATACCTAGTATAGGGGGTTTATTGGTAAAAAGATTTTCTTTTCGCCGCTGTAACAAATTAGTTGTAGGACTTAGAGAGAAAAAAAGTGATTATACAAAAATTTTAATAATTTTGCCCTCATTAACTTTGCCTTTGACATTTACTTGAAATGAACCATTGGTAAACTATTTTGATTTAACCAATTTTTCTCATCTTTAATCCTAGATGGCGGCTGGCGCGGTCGAAAACTTGGATGTTTCATCAGAATCTAGACATAAACAACCTAATATGTGAAAATCATTACCCCACCACGTTTTGCAAGGCAAAGGCCTTTATCTGTCTCCTTACTGGCGGAAAGGGCAATGGAATGCAGGACAGCGTGTCATTGCTGCCTATAGTCATGTGATGGACACATCTACAGAATCACTAAATTGCAGTGTTTTGTCTAGTTTTGCTTTCCGATCAATCAAAACACATGATATTGTAGTAATGTTCACAGTTCATAGTTTCACTAGGTATATTGTAGTAATGTTCACAGTTCATAGTTTCACTAGGTATATTGTAGTAATGTTCACAGTTCATAGTTTCACTAGGTATATTGTAGTAATGTTCACAGTTCATAGTTTCACTAGGTATATTGTAGTAATGTTCACAGTTCATAGTTTCACTAGGTATATTGTAGTAATGTTCACAGTTCATAGTTTCGCTAGGTATATTGTAGTAATGTTCACAGTTCATAGTTTCGCTAGGTATATTTTCGATTCATTCTCATCTCAAACACGACACCACAACACAAATAGGCATCAAAAGTAATTAAAATTCATTCACAGCACGATAAATATACACTATTTTAGAATGATTGACTTCGAAAGCAAATAAATAACAACACATTGATAAATCAGCCACAGAACCAGACATAGCAACTTCGAAAAAATTCAACTAGCTTGTTAGGTTTGAATTTCGTGACGATTGCCGCGATGTGTGATAAATATTAAAGTTCATGAATAATATTTAAATACTAATAACACCCGTCTCTTAATTCGAGGTTTAGAAACACAATTAGCGTCTTATTTGTTAATGTGGATTTTTAATAAACAGTAAAATAAAAGAAAACACGGTTGAATTGTAAAAGCGCGGTTTGACTTATAAAAGACGAACCCTAATGTTTAATAACAGTGGATGTTGGTCGTGTCGTCTATCTAAACGTCTGCTCGGATGACAGAAACAAAACGCTACCGGACTAGGTAATTGTTGAAAGGGTTTAAATGACATCTGACGAGCTGTCAATATATTTGTAAACAAATAAAAAGACAATATATATTTCTAATAAAAGTGGCATTTAATGAAAAAATATACAGGTGTAACATAATAAATTACATACTGAGCGGTATGTGGTGCGGCATGGCGAGTAAAGTTAGTTTTACGACCTTTGAGATTTCAAAGTTTTTCATTCATGATTTTACGTTTAAAGATTTCTCAAAAAACACTGTACATCAAACCCTGTAGTAGCACAGAATAATGCATAGTACTACCTAGTAATCAGCTGGGGGAAAAAACAATACAGCCTATGACACAGATAAGTTGGTGGCACTGTAGCACAAATTCAATTTGTGCTACAGTGCCACCTTCCCTTGCTTCGCTGCAGTCGGGTAAAAAGACTGTAATTTTTGTTTTTTCGCCATTTCTCAGATAAGTTGGTGGGACTGTAGTCTATTTGAAAACTTTGATTGACAGAACTTGCGCATTATGCAGTGGTCAGTACTGTCACAGAACACATAATAATACTACGTATTGTATTCTGCTTGGTGGTCAGTCGAATGTCAAAGTCAAAATACGCCGAATATAATTTTCTTTATTATTTTGTTAAAAGTGAATCTTTTCTTCTACGAGTCGGCAAACAGAATACAATACTAGCAGGGAGAAAACTGGATGAAGTGAAGCGGTTCGCATACGGCGCAGGAGGTACACTCTTGGTACCGTTCGACGACCGACGAGGTTTGGATCGTCGTATCGACGTGGATGAGATCATAGAGCCCGTGATTGAATTGAGGTGGAGGCATTTGAGCGACAGGCGGCGGTCGTACAGTCGCTCGAGGCTTTTGGAGTTCCCTGAAGGTGACAGAGAGAGTTTGTAAGACCGTTAGATCGGGAGTATTGAGAGCGGTACTCCCTCGTGCCAGCGGTGGCCGAGGGGCAGCCGAACAAGTTCCGTCACAGCTACGCCGAGCACGTTCCCCGCGGCAGACTCGGGACAGTCCGACCATATTGAAATGCCATAATAGATATTTAGATTTGTGACCAGTTTCAAATGTTACATAAAATTGGCGTTTCTTAAGCCTTCGGTATTTTCTTCAGCTATAAAGTAAGAGCGTGCTGAAAGACAATAGGCTGGCTCTACCCACATCTGCTCATACTGGTGAACAATCTCCACTCAACGGGGTATTTCCACCAGCGCGCAAGAGTATAGAGGCCTAGCAACTTGAACCCGCAGGTGGAGCAGTTTGTATGTAAATACCTACTTTTTTGTGCTAAGTGATAACAAACATTTAGGGTTATCGCAAATTTTTAATGTTTAGTTTTGTTTGGAAATTTTAAATACTATGTATTCAACCATTGCACACGTAAACCAATGTACATGCTTGATCAAAACAACCCTGCTACGTACCTATAAGGCCATTCAGTGACACGTTGTATATTACATTCGATGAGTGCGATAGGTATAATATTATATTCTGCATACTGGTTGGACGAAACGCAGTTTTTTCGTCATCAATTGGAGAAAGGAAAAGGAAAATAGCCATTTTATTCGTCACGATGCAGGCGAAATAGTATTCTGCTGCGAACCGGTTGCGTGCAGCAATTCCTGCGTTGATTTATCGATATCGTTGAATCACCGTACTGGTTTACTCATTTTCTTCCCCGCCTGCTTGCTAGGCTTGACATTTCGTTGAGCGCCAAATCTATCGCCCTCTTAGTTCGACACAGATCCTGTTATAAGTATAAATTGCAAATCCCAAAATATATTCTGGAATAAGTGTAGAAGACATGACTTAGTTTCGATGAGGTCGGCATCACTATCTTTTTATGTACATAAGTTACAAAACCAGAAATATATTCTGGAATAAGTGTAGAAGACATGACTTAGTTTCGATGAGGTCGGCATCACTATCTTTTTATGTATATAAGTTACAAAACCAGAAATATATACTGGAATAAGTGTAGAAGACATGACTTAGTTTCGATGAGGTCGGCATCACTATCTTTTTATGTACATAAGTTACAAAACCAGAAATATATACTGGAATAAGTGTAGAAGACATGACTTAGTTTCGATGAGGTCGGCATCACTATCTTTTTATGTACATAAGTTACAAAACCAGAAATATATTCTGGAATAAGTGTAGAAGACATGACTTAGTTTCGATGAGGTCGGCATCACTATCTTTTTATGTATATAAGTTACAAAACCAGAAATATATACTGGAATAAGTGTAGAAGACATGACTTAGTTTCGATGAGGTCGGCATCACTATCTTTTTATGTATATAAGTTACAAAACCAGAAATATATTCTGGAATAAGTGTAGAAGACATGACTTAGTTTCGATGATGTCGGCATCACTATCTTTTTATGTATATAAGTTACAAAACCAGAAATATATACTGGAATAAGTGTAGAAGACATGACTTAGTTTCGATGAGGTCGGCATCACTATATTTTTATGTATATAAGTTACAAAACCAGAAATATATTCTGGAATAAGTGTAGAAGACATGACTTAGTTTCGATGAGGTCGGCATCACTATCTTTTTATGTATATAAGTTACAAAACCAGAAATATATTCTGGAATAAGTGTAGAAGACATGACTTAGTTTCGATGAGGTCGGCATCACTATCTTTTTATGTATATAAGTTAGAAAACCAGAAATATATTCTGGAATAAGTGTAGAAGACATGACTTAGTTTCGATGAGGTCGGCATCACTATCTTTTTATGTATATAAGTTACAAAACCAGAAATATATTCTGGAATAAGTGTAGAAGACATGACTTAGTTTCGATGAGGTCGGCATCACTATCTTTTTATGTATATAAGTTACAAAACCAGAAATATATTCTGGAATAAGTGTAGAAGACATGACTTAGTTTCGATGAGGTCGGCATCACTATCTTTTTATGTATATAAGTTACAAAACCAGAAATATATTCTGGAATAAGTGTAGAAGACATGACTTAGTTTCGATGAGGTCGGCATCACTATCTTTTTATGTATATAAGTTACAAAACCAGAAATATATACTGGAGTAAGTGTAGAAGACATGACTTAGTTTGGATGAAGTCGGCATCACTATCTTTTTATGTATATAAGTCTCAAAACCAGAAATATATACTGGAATAAGTGTAGAAGACATGACTTAGTTTCGATGAGGTCGGCATCACTATCTTTTTATGTATATAAGTTACAAAACCAGGAATATATTCTGGAATAAGTGTAGAAGACATGACTTAGTTTCGATGAGGTCGGCATCACTATCTTTTTATGTATATAAGTTACAAAACCAGGAATATATTCTGGAATAAGTGTAGAAGACATGACTTAGTTTCGATGAGGTCGGCATCACTATCTTTTTATGTATATAAGTTACAAAACCAGGAATATATTCTGGAATAATAGTATAAGATATAGTTTTGTGTTGGCGATGTCTACAGCACTGTTTTTTTTTCTATACTGCAGAACCAGGAATATATGTACTGGAATAATAATATAAGGTTTGTCTTTGGGTCAACGATGTCCGCATTACTGTCGCTTTGGTTGTAAGTTGCAAAACCCAGAAATATAGGCTTGTATCTGAAAGCGAAATTGTTTAATTTATTTCCACAGCAGGAAACTTACATCTATTTACGATAACGTCACGGTCCTTGACCTAACAGTTTGGTTCTCTTACCGTTGAGTTTATCCTGGTCATATTTAACTAAATTCAATATAGCAATGTTAATTTAGCTTCTAGGTAGCTCCAAATATATATATAAGGTCGAGTTCTATGAAATAGCATCAAAATCATGACTAGCCCTATTTTTTGTCCGACTTGCCCCACTTTTTTTATTCGCTCCTTTTGATCCTAAAATTAACTCCTATCCCTCTAGGCACCTGACCCATCGTCCCTAGACGTCAGAACAGCTAATTTTAGATTTTAATTTCAGTTTCAAAATTACAGGTTTTTCTATAAATTTCATTTTATTTTCTACAAAACCTTTTCTTTCTGCAAACATCGCCTTATTACGTTACACCTCCGCGTAATCACTTATTACGTTACACCTCCGCGTAATCACTAATAATTTGGAAAGGGTAAAATATTCATACTTTTTATGGGCAAAGAGTGTTATTTTATTTGTATGATGAGATATAGTTTGTTTGTCAGTGATGCGAGAGTCTGGGTGGTCACTGAGTCGTTTTCGTGCAGGAGCGCGTGTGGTGCTGGGCCTGCCAGGCGCGGGGCGAGGCGGGGCCGCAGCGCCCCCCGAGCAGGCGGTGTCGTGGCACACGCTGCGGCCCGGCTCCGGCCGCCTCACCGTGGCGCTGTGTGCCGACGGGCCCACACGCCGCGTCACCATCCGCGACCAGCAGGCGCCGGTAATTTAACACATTACTTCTATGGACAAAGAATAAATACCTACCAGCATTATATTTGGACCTGTCATGGGTATTTATGATTATGACTTGGTTCGCGTCATGTAAAAAGAACGCTGGCGGTTAGGCTGCGCATTAGGCGATTTATCGGTCTATTTGGTGGCTATTTACTGTCCATTTGGTAGCGAAAGCCTATTTAATAATTATTTAAAACAATAAGCCTTGTACTTTTGTGCGCGTGTGTACACTCGCGCAAACACACCCCCTCCACTTTCTTCCAGCGTTCTTTTTAGATGACGTGACCTATTCAAAGTGCGCTTGACTAAAGTCCGCTCACTTGCATGAGTGCCTTACATGTGTATCCACAGGAGGCGGGGTGGGTGGAGGGCGAGGAGGCGGCGGCGGGGAGCAGCGGTGCGGGCGGCGCGCGCGAGTGGGGCGTGGCCGTGCGGCTGGCGGGGCTGTCGGTGTCGCTGGTGGCGAAGGCCGAGCTGGTGCACGCCGTGTTCAGTGACGTGGCGGCCACGGCGACGCGCGCGCCGCACGCGCTGCAGGCGGCACTGCAAGTGCAGACCATGCAGTGGGACAACCAGGTAATACCGCTAACTACCTACTACTTGTGAACACACACCTGTGGGTGGAGGGCGAGGAGGCGGCGGCGGGGAGCAGCGGTGCGGGCGGCGCGCGCGAGTGGGGCGTGGCCGTGCGGCTGGCGGGGCTGTCGGTGTCGCTGGTGGCGAAGGCCGAGCTGGTGCACGCCGTGTTCAGTGACGTGGCGGCCACGGCGACGCGCGCGCCGCACGCGCTGCAGGCGGCACTGCAAGTGCAGACCATGCAGTGGGACAACCAGGTAATACCGCTAACTACCTACTACTTGTGAACACACACCTGTGGGTGGAGGGCGAGGAGGCGGCGGCGGGGAGCAGCGGTGCGGGCGGCGCGCGCGAGTGGGGCGTGGCCGTGCGGCTGGCGGGGCTGTCGGTGTCGCTGGTGGCGAAGGCCGAGCTGGTGCACGCCGTGTTCAGTGACATGGCGGCCACGGCGACGCGCGCGCCGCACGCGCTGCAGGCGGCACTGCAAGTGCAGACCATGCAGTGGGACAACCAGGTAATACCGCTAACTACCTACTACTTGTGAACACACACCTGTGGGTGGAGGGCGAGGAGGCGGCGGCGGGGAGCAGCGGTGCGGGCGGCGCACGCGAGTGGGGCGTGGCCGTGCGGCTGGCGGGGCTGTCGGTGTCGCTGGTGGCGAAGGCCGAGCTGGTGCACGCCGTGTTCAGTGACGTGGCGGCCACGGCGACGCGCGCGCCGCACGCGCTGCAGGCGGCACTGCAAGTGCAGACCATGCAGTGGGACAACCAGGTAATACCGCTAACTACCTACTACTTGTGAACACACACCTGTGGGTGGAGGGCGAGGAGGCGGCGGCGGGGAGCAGCGGTGCGGGCGGCGCGCGCGAGTGGGGCGTGGCCGTGCGGCTGGCGGGGCTGTCGGTGTCGCTGGTGGCGAAGGCCGAGCTGGTGCACGCCGTGTTCAGTGACGTGGCGGCCACGGCGACGCGCGCGCCGCACGCGCTGCAGGCGGCACTGCAAGTGCAGACCATGCAGTGGGACAACCAGGTAACACCCCTAACTACCTACTACTTGTGAACACACACCTGTGGGTGGAGGGCGAGGAGGCGGCGGCGGGGAGCAGCGGTGCGGGCGGCGCGCGCGAGTGGGGCGTGGCCGTGCGGCTGGCGGGGCTGTCGGTGTCGCTGGTGGCGAAGGCCGAGCTGGTGCACGCCGTGTTCAGTGACGTGGCGGCCACGGCGACGCGCGCGCCGCACGCGCTGCAGGCGGCACTGCAAGTGCAGACCATGCAGTGGGACAACCAGGTAACACCCCTAACTACCTACTACTTGTGAACACACACCTGTGGGTGGAGGGCGAGGAGGCGGCGGCGGGGAGCAGCGGTGCGGGCGGCGCGCGCGAGTGGGGCGTGGCCGTGCGGCTGGCGGGGCTGTCGGTGTCGCTGGTGGCGAAGGCCGAGCTGGTGCACGCCGTGTTCAGTGACGTGGCGGCCACGGCGACGCGCGCGCCGCACGCGCTGCAGGCGGCACTGCAAGTGCAGACCATGCAGTGGGACAACCAGGTAACACCCCTAACTACCTACTACTTGTGAACACACACCTGTGGGTGGACGTTTTACTAGTTTTCAGCCTATTTTTAAATATACAGGGTGGAATTTTTTAACGAAACCCTTAAAGAAAGTACTCTAAATACTAAAGATAGCAAATTTTACTCAAAGAAAACATTATTTTATTTTTAAAAAGAAACAAATCTTCATTCAAATATTTTCGAAAACTAGCTTGCCACACTCGGGAATCGAACCGGCTAAAACCGAAAAAATAACACCTGTACTCTGATGGTATCAATCGATAGGGTCAATCATAAGAATTAAATCTCTCTAACAAACATTATAAATAAAATAAAAGGAAATCCATAAAATCTCAACTTATTTTAATTGAACGAAATAAGACGGTAAGCTAAGTAATTAGTTGCTTGACATGAGCTCCATTTTGTTCGATAAACAAATTTGGTCTTTTAAAAAAGAGAAGAGAAATGATCTAATAAAGAGTTTATTTACTAATTGCAAATTGAAATCTAAATAGGTCTTCGTCATTTTAATAAATAAATGACGTCAAAGATAAGTTTATAAGGTACTAACATAAGTAATCTGATCGACCTATGAGTAGTATTGCTCTATCTTGTCCCATTGAATTTATAAGTTTAGATCTCATGGTTTTCCTTTTGATCCTTATAATTGACCCTATTGACATAAAATACCGGTTTTTTTTCTGATTTTAGCAGGTTTGATTACCGAGTGTGGCAAGCAAGCTTTCATAAATCTTTGAATGCAGATTAGTTTCTTTTTAAAAATAAAGGAATGTTACCTTTGAGTAAAATTTGCTATCTCCAGTATTTAGAGTACTTTCCCTCCGAGTGTGGTTAAAAAATTCCAGCCTGTATAATGATTAAAATGATTATAGAATTAATGTTTGCCATACACAAAATCTGTATTTGGAGAAGGTAAAGGAATAAAAACTAACAAATAAAAAACTAATTAAAAAAACCTTAACTTAAAAGAAATAAATATCTCTTTTTTTAGATATGTGCAAAAATGTGTTGTGTTTACCGATTAAAGTATGTAAGTAGGCACTTACCTAGCAAATACCTAAAAAAAATTGAATTATTTATATCTTTTAAGTTTTATACGACTTAAAGTCGGATTAAATTTTTAATTCCTTTTTATTTCTTACTTATTAGTTTGGTTAAAGTAGGCCTAAGAAAATTAAATGCTTATTCCGTTCGCTAGGAAAAAAAGCCATACTGGAAGCAGTTAACAGTCCATATCTTCTAAACTACTGAATGGATTTTGATAAAACTTGAACTATTCCCTAAGTTGAAAGATATTGAATTTATTGTAAAAATAATTAGTGCACTCGGACGTATAGTTTCCGAGAAACATGTGAACAAACATACAAACATACACCTAGACATATATTTGCGAAATTCGGTATATTTGTTCAGATAGATTAACATGAATATTACGCATTTTCAATAATATTACATAAACATCAACTTGAGAACTTTTTAATTTGAAGTCGGTTAAACACGAGCGAGACTCACATTAGTCGCATATCAATGATGCGTTTTGTCAGAACTAACGCGAAGTCAATGTTGTCCAAGCTTACGCACACACGTCAAAATTTATAATAGAACGTACTTAGTTGCACACATAAAAATAACACTACTTTGTGTAAGCGAGATAGCAAGACCATTAGCGTGTGTGAAAGCGAGTTAGATATACGCTCCACTGCTTCGTTGCGATGTAATAGACGTATTTTATGGAATATTATTGAAAATGCCACAGAACATACGTTTGACAAAATGCCTACTACTCATTTTAAAAGTAAAATGCGAATGAATCAAAAAATAGATTATGATTGAATAATGTTCAAAAAACAGAAATAAAAAAATCACTAAAATTTTCACAAATTATTATTAATTATTGGTATTGTCGTGAAATTGACGCTTCTGTTGTACATTACTTTTTATGTTCTATAACGGAAGATACATGTCGCTCTCAGTCGCACTTGTTGACTGGGATATTTTATATCGCACGCTATCGTTTATGGTTCGGTCAGAGTTATTTTTTTGTAAAATTACGCACTGTAAGTGTTCCCTCGGCTTTCCGAAGTCTTGCTCGTGTAATTTCCACAACGTCGGATAACATAGGACTTTTTTTTTTAATTTATTACGGACTAGGCAATCGTTTGACCACGATCTCACCTGATGGAAAGCGATGATGTGGTCGAAGGTGTAGCACCTATTCATTCTTGACTTGAACACACCGGGGTTATAATTTACGGGAAACACTGACAAGGGCAAGGCATTCCACTTGCATTTGGGCATTTCCTTTGCAGTTCTTATAATAAATGAAGAAGCGTAACGCTTCGTTCTTGTGCGAGGTATTTCAACCATGAAAGCGCATGTGGCGCTTTGCTGATCGTCTAGTCATACGGTGATGGAAAGGTGAAGGGGGAATCAGGTTGTGCAGTTCTTGAGCACACTCTCCATAGTGCAATCTGTAGAATACCGCCAGGCTTGCTACTTCACGTCGATGCGCCAGACTTAATGAATACGCGCAGTGTTTGCTATCAACGCTTTCGCGAAACTAAACTCAAATGTGGCTGTACAACCACTTTTATTGTTGTCGTGTTCAGGCGCACCCAAACTCCAACTGTGAATCAGCAACTACTTCATCTGATCTATAATCACACTTTTCAACAGAAAACCGTATGTCGGGAATGTCGAGCTCAGCTTGCAAACCCTCGGCTGCTAATCTGAAGTACCGGAGTTCTATTCCCGATTGAAGTGTTTACATTTTGCACTATAAACATTTTATGTGATGGCTCCTAGCTTGATAGCACCGCGCGCGCTCATTGGTCAAATCAAATAGCGCGCGAGGAAGCCGGAGACGGCTTCCTGTTGCACACTTCCTGTTAAATTTCAATTTATTTATTTCATAACATATGTACATTATTAAAATCCAGACATTATGGTGTTAGTAGTGTCAACATAATGATGCGCAACAATACACGCTGCACTAGGTAGTTGTTTAGTGGCTGGTGCTGCATGTTGCAGCTGCTCGGCACGGCGTCGCCGGTGCTGCTGCAGTGCGTGCAGCGCGGCGGCGCACCGGCGCTGCACGCGGCGCTGGAGCTGCAGCGCGGCGCCGCAGCGCGCTACAACGCCTACTTCTTCAAGCATCTCTGCGTCGCCGCCAGACCCGTCGCCGTGCGCCTCGAGGAGAGGTATGTGCAGCTGACGAGGAGCGAAGGCCTACCTGTCGCCCATCTAAAAATAGCAGGAAATTATACAACAAAAACTTTTCTCTAGAGTTTATTGAACACTGACATTCTATCAAAAACATATTATTTAAAAAAATATACAAATACGTATGCGGCCAGTATTTTACGGTCGCCAACAGTAAGCACACATACATTACGGTCGCCAACAGTAAGCACACAGACATTACGGTCGCCAACAGTAAGCACACATACATTACGGTCGCCAACAGTAAGCACACATACATTACGGTCGCCAACAGTAAGCACACATACATTACGGTCGCCAACAGTAAGCACACATACATTACGGTCGCCAACAGTAAGCACCCATCCACATTCCCCACACACACGGGGCTAAGACAAAAAGTGCAAGTGGGCCTTAATAAAATATTATCTTCCAGGCTGATCCTCCAGCTGTGGGCGTGGGCGTGGGCTGAAGAGGAAGAGACGCGCGAGCAGCCTGACGAGGCGGAGTTCGAGACGCGGCGCATGCTCGACGAGCTCACCGCACTGCATGCCACCAGATACTACTTCGCGCTCATCAAGATTATGCCCAGCCAGGTGAGCCCAGCGGTGGGAGTGGGACAGCCCAACCCATATAATTTATAGCAAAATACTATTCAAAATAATTTAAATGTGTGTGTAAAGCAAATTGTTGTTGCGTAAAAGGGAACTAACATAGCGGCGAGCGTTGTCGCCAGTTGGCAACGGGAAGTTACCCGCAGTTGGCCGTGTAAACTAACATAGCGGCGAGCGTTGTCGCTAGTTGGCAACGGGTAGTTACCCGCAGTTGGCCGTGTAAACTAACATAGCGCCGAGCGTTGTCGCTAGTTGGCAACGGGTAGTTACCCGCAGTTGGCCGTGTAAACTAACATAGCGGCGAGCGTTGTCGCCAGTTGGCAACGGGAAGTTACCCGCAGTTGGCCGTGTAAACTAACATAGCGGCGAGCGTTGTCGCCAGTTGGCAACGGGTAGTTACCCGCAGTTGGCCGTGTAAACTAACATAGCGGCGAGCGTTGTCGCTAGTTGGCAACGGGTAGTTACCCGCAGTTGGCCGTGTAAACTAACATAGCGGCGAGCGTTGTCGCCAGTTGGCAACGGGAAGTTACCCGCAGTTGGCCGTGTAAACTAACATAGCGGCGAGCGTTGTCGCCAGTTGGCAACGGGTAGTTACCCGCAGTTGGCCGTGTAAACTAACATAGCGGCGAGCGTTGTCGCCAGTTGGCAACGGGTAGTTACCCGCAGTTGGCCGTGTAAACTAACATAGCGGCGAGCGTTGTCGCCAGTTGGCAACGGGAAGTTACCCGCAGTTGGCCGTGTAAACTAACATAGCGGCGTGTAAAAATATAGTCAGTATAGTAACTCACAACACTAATGCCATCTGCAGATTTCTTCTGGCATACATCGTGAGTCAAACATTGATTTTTAGATGGCAACTCCAAACTCATGCAAGTATGCAAGTATGTTTCCAAACAAATATAATGTATTTTTTGCAAAAACCCTCCCAACCTCTCAGGAGTGTCGGTGCCAATCGCAATAGCGCAGAATGTCTCCTTTTTAATCGACAACCTTGTGTAAACAAACTTTTTATTTGTTATGACTGCTTAGCTTTACGTACAGACTTGTAGTGTCTGTACGTAGTAGTGTGTGTCATTATATGATTAATACTTTCAATATTTATCAAAGATATTACATTATTATTATTTTATTTTAATGCTCACAGCATACGAAGACTCAGGTTAGCTTAATTAACAAAAATGTTATTTTTTATATATGCTATGTGTTTCATGTAGATATATTACCGTCTGCCCACGAACTGCCACAACGCAAACTGGGAGCAGACTAATACTTATGGCTATCGACGACATAGAAAAGCACGCTGGTAAGGCCTGGACCAGACTGGCTCAAACCAGAGATGAATGGCGTAAGAGGGAGGCTTATGCCCTGCAGTGGGCGGAATAAGCTGCAAATGATGATAATGATCGGCGACAACGTATAGGAATTGGTGATAGGTATTCGTGAAGAAATTCCATTTGCTCGGTGGTTTTGCGCTAAAATCATCAGATCTGTCTTCCAATGCACTAGACTTGTTGTACGGATTGGCTCAACCTCTTGCACTATCGGGCACGAAGATATAATGGTCCTTCGAGCTGGCTCTGAATGAGCAACTAATATAAACCGAATTAAGAACCCGTCCTCTTTTATTATTATTATTAATTTTATTTTACACTTATGGAAAACAAACAGCCTTAATCAACAGAGTTAAAATTGGATATAATTAATACAATAGGCCTTTTTCAGTTTTCGCTTATATATACTAGAATAGTGTCCTCAGGAAAAATAATAATAGGGAAATTTTGAAAAATCTCATAAGAAAATTAAACAAAGTACGCCAAGAAGCAACAATTATATCTAAATTAAACAAAGTACGCCAAGAAGCAACAATTATATCTAAATTTTAATAAACACAAACAAGGAATATTTCCATTTAGCCTCAATTTAAAACAATAGTATTAATAATTAATTAATACGCTTTCTTTAGTGAACCATAACTATCATGGTTATTAAGATCAACTTAAATCCCTCATCATAAACAGATCCGAATGTGGCGAGTAAACGGAATTAAAAAGGTTTCCGACACGTAATAGATATGAATTTCGTCTCTAATTGATGGAGCAGTGCGGGGTATAAATCTTTAGATAGTTTCGCCGGAATAACACACGCTGATGAGACTTGATTTTAATCCTAGACAGAAGATCAGGACAATCAATAACATTTGAAGTAATATTATGCAGAAACGTAAGATCAGCTGCTTCTCTACGTTTAACAAGGGGCAAGAGATGGTGGCGCTTACAACTAGCAATATAATCAGGGCTTTGGATTATGTGTATAAAATTAATAAATCTAAGGAACTTCTCTTGTATTCTTTCCAACATATTAATAAAGACCTCATAACATGGGTTCCAAACATATTCCAAATGACTTCTGACCAATGAACAATACAAAATCTTTAATGTTTTAATAGTTTTGAAGTCCTTGGTTATACGAAATAGGAATCCCAGCGATTTCAACGCCTTAGCAGTAATTTTCTCAATGTGTTCATCAAACAATAGCTTGCAATCAACAGTAATACCGAGATCTACCATAAAATTAGTGCTAGTAAGCGCTTGATCATTTATTTTATAATCAAAATGTAAAGGGGATGAAGACCTACTAAATGTTATGCAAGAGCATTCAAGCACATTAAGATCCAGTTTGTTTAATGCACAGTAATTAAGAAAGCAATTGAGATTCTGCTGAAGAAATTGTAAATCATCATTAGAATTAATAACACTAAAAAAATTCAAGTCATCGGCAAATAGCAAGAAATCTGAATGAGAGAAGCACTTATCCACATCATTAATAAATAGTACAAAAAGCAGTGGGCCCAGGATTGGCCCCTGTGGAACTCCAGAAGAGATCAGAGACGAGATTGATGCAAAACCATTGAGGACTACAGTTTGGCAGCGATTATTAACATTATATCTCGATTCCCAATTTGCTAGTTCCGGTGCTCAGGTGAATAGATGACGTGTAGTTGAAAAGTACCTGATCTATACTTAATGTAAAGCAGTCACAAAAAGTCAGTACAATGAAGATAATAAAAAAAAGCTCTAGGGGACTTAAAATAGGCTACTGAACAAGTTTTATTTTATTTTTTAAATGGTGTCGGTCTGTTTGTTCGGGCATCACAAAAGCAACTGGACCGATGCTGCTTTCACTGATGGACACTTAGGAATTGACTTGGTATCTCAATCCGATTATTAAAAGCTGAGCATTCAGTAAAAAACTTTAATGTAGTTACTCGAATTGTACCTTAGTACTTTTGTCCCTGCAATTACATATAGGATACATTTATCCCAGAAAAAAAAAACTCGCGGGCAAATCCGCGGAGCACAGCTTAGTAAAAAAATATTTTGACAAATAAAAAATACTGTATTAATGTATGTTGCGGTACATTTCCTTACTAGAGATAGAATTTGACATTACTTTGAAGTGGAAGTCCTTCTATAGACTACTGCAGAGGGGAGGTTAATGAGCAACCGATCTTCAGCTCGTTGTGTTGTTCAGATCCGGCTGTCGATGACGACAGCCAGTAAGCTGGAGGGCGGGCAGGCGGCGCTGAAGCGGCGGCTAGGGCTGACGCTCATCAAGTTCGAGGATGCGTGCGTGGAGCTGGAGCCCTTCGTGCGCGCGCACGTGTTCGACACGGCCTCCTACCTCGCGCGCCAGATGTACGCGCACTTCAAGGATGTGAGTACTGTCGATCACGACGCCCAGCAAGCTGAAAGTAGGGCAGGCATGCGCTGAAGCGGCGGCTAGGGCTGACGCTCATCAAGTTCGAGGACGCATGCGAGGAGCTGGCGCCCTTCGTACGCGCGCACGTGTTCGACATGGCCTCCTACCTCGCGCGCCAGATGTACGCGCACTTCGAGGACGTGAGTACTGACACCTCGCCATTTGTCGCGTGAGACGTTGCTGGCCGCCACAGGCCCGAGGGCCTCTGACATGGAAGGCGTGCGCTGCGAGACTGTACAATACAAATGTGACTCGCTCCGGCTTCGCACGGATAGTGCTCACGCCGTGTTCTTTTTCTTATTATTAGCATATTTTCAAGAGCCGTCGTAACATCTTAAAAAAAACAATAGCAAGCGTGATTCAAAATCTTTGGCAGCAACATCATGGTGTTTTGACCATAGACATGTTGCATTATTACGCACGTACTTGACAGACTTTTTATTATTTTGTTTCTTCGGCAACATATCATTCCTTGCAAATTTTTGATTTCTTGGGTTTTATTATTGTATTTTTTGTTTTTTGATAATAAAATACAGCCCATGTTATTCGCTGAGAATGTAGCTTTCTATAGGTGAAATATTTTTAATTGTTCTGCATTTATTATAAGAACTGCAAAGGAGTGGAAGGCCCTGCCCTCGTCAGTGTTTCCGGTAAATTAAGAGTATAAATTAAATTAAACTAAATATTCATTTATTTCGGGAGTCTTGACCCATAAAAACGCAACAATACACAACATTTAAAGTAATATAAAATAAGAGACACAAAAACCCAGGTGTGTTCAAGTCAAGAGTGAATAGGTATCTACTAGGCAAGCGTACTACATCTTCGACCACATCATCGCTTTCCATCAGGTGAGATCGTGGTCAAACGATTGCCTAGTCCGTAATAAAAAAAACACTCATACAATAAATCAAATCTTGCCTCGTAATAATGTTAGTGTAGATGACATCGAAAAAAAAAATACTTGATCACGCAATTGCCTGACTTGTTTTTGGGAGCCTGCCTGCACAGTTTAATAAAATTTACATTATTGATTCGAGGCCATATGTTGAACTCCCCTCCACTCATTCAAGCATCTCCCTTAAACGAAAAACCGTCCACCATGCACATACATATTTGTCTTATGTGACCCTACGAGCTCGACTCCTCGTTGTCGTTCCAGGAGCTGAAGTGGCAGGCGGCGAAGATCCTTGGCTCAGTGGACTTTCTGGGTAACCCACTGGGGTTCGTGGCTGACGTGTCCGAGGGTGTCTCCGGACTATTGCTGGAAGGCAACGTCGGCGCGCTGCTGAAGAACGTCACGCACGGCATCTCCAACTCCGCCGCCAAGGTCACAGGTCAGTTGCGAATCTACTTCGTGGGGAACCCGCTGGGGTTCGTGGCTGACGTCTCTGAGGGTGTCTCCTCCGGGCTACTACTGGAGGGCAAAGTCGGCGCGCTGCTGAAGAACGTCACGCACGGCATCTCCAACTCCGCCGCCAAGGTCGCAGGTCAGTTGCGAATCTACTTCCTGGGCAACCCGCTGGGGTTCGAGGCTGACCTGTCCGAGGGTGTCTCCTCCGGGCTACTGCTGGCTGGCAAAGTCGGCGCGCTGCTGAAGAACGTCACGCACGGCATCTCCAACTCCGCCGCCAAGGTCGCAGGTCAGTTGCGAATCTGCTTCCTGGGCAACCCGCTGGGGTTCGTGGCTGACGTGTCGGAGGGTGTCTCCTCCGGGCTACTGCTGGAGGGTAAAGTCGGCGCACTGCTGAAGAACGTCACGCACGGCATCTTTAACTCCGCCGCCAAGGTCGCAGATCAATTGCGAATCTACGATTTCTCCTGCTATTTTTGCCTCCCCTGCATCTTCTTCGTTACCTTGCATTATTCTTCCCTATATCTCCTCTCAATTTTCTCCCTCTTTTCCTTTATTTTTTACCTTCTTTATATCTTTCTCTATACTTCATCCTTCTTTTGTTTGTTCTCGTCTTGGACGTCTTGTAGGTGTAGCCAAAATATTAAGGGAATTCGTCCATACAAACTTAACAACAAACATACAATTCGCTTACATTTCGTTCCACGCACCAATAAATAACATCCTAAGCAGGCGTTAATGCTAAAATCATAAAACCATTAGATTTGCGAGGTGTCATCTTTACGACACGAAGTTAATCAAAATTAGTCGTGTTCGGTTGGTCTGTTCAGAATACTACCAATAGATGGCGTTACCTTCCCCCGTAAGAGGAAGGAGGCATGTGCCACGCAGAGGCATGGATGTATTCGAGTTTGAACCCCGCCTGTGATCCAAATATTTCCTCTAGAACAATATTAAATAAAAAAAATAAGTGGACAACTAGATATTACTATCAGAGTCGAGAAAATTTCGTAATATGATGGAAATATGCTTCAATCCCAAATGATTTTGTAATTACGTAGTATTGTTCCTCCACCGGCCACTGAAACTAGTAAAATAGTATCGATCTGCGTGCCCAGAATCCCTGGGCGACGGGCTGGAGCGCGTGGTGGGCGACGAAGCGCACGAAGAGACGCGACGGCGCATTCGGTCGGCGGCGGGTGGCGCGCACCTCGCCGCCGGCCTGCGCGGCCTGTCGCTCGGCATCCTGGGCGGCATGACGTCGCTGGTGAAGCACAGCTACGAGGGCGCCACGCAGGACGGGCTCGGCGGGTTCCTGGCCGGCGTTGGCAAGGGGCTGGTGGGCACCGTCACCAAGCCCGTCATTGGCGTGCTCGACCTCGCCGCCGAGACCGCGTCCGCGCTGCGCGACACCAGCCGCAGGTACGCCACCTCAACAATGTTGTATAATATCTAAACTATAAAGTAAGACAGTACCTCTCGATACATTACTAATTGTTCTTTTTTGTAACAGATGGAACTGTACGTATGTTACAAACCCGTTGGAAAAACATGTCCATTGCGCAATTCTCTGCGCTGCTATTATTGATAAACATGTCCATTGCGCAATTCTCTGCGCTGCTATTATTGATAAGTTACACTCATAGAAAATTTTTGAAGAAAGCAAAAAAAAGTACGCGTTTTTTTGTCAACCTTTGAATTTGAGTTCTATTTATTTGTTATCTTATTAATTTATTTATAAAAAATATACAAATTAAACAATACAAGTTGTTGAAAATGTCATAACATACTTTGTGTAAAAAAAAATACATGTCTCTGACGAGCGGATCTATGGGAAAGTTTTAATGTATTTTAAAAATAGCACACGCTTTAGGATTTTTTCTACAATGTTCGTAAATACTTAAGTTTACTATATATTTTTCATATAGGAAATGAACAAAAGGATTCATCTAAAGGTTCCTCTGAACATCGTGCATTTTTCGTGATTCACCATTGTTGCGGCCTTAACGGAAGCCGTTATTGTCTCTTTCTTATTTATAGTGCCAATCTCAAGTGTCAGCAAGTTTATTTTATAGTCTGTGCGAAAAATGTGAAACGTTGTACGTGAGAGAAAGAGACTTCCCGCTTTCGTGAACGTTTCGGTATGACCACTTTTGTATTATAGAGATGTCTTTCCAGTTGTACGTAAGTACATATAACTTCCTTGGGTATAGCGTTAGATTGAAAATTAATACTTCGATATAGTCAAATTAAATTTGACAATACATGAAATGTTTATTGTCTACATAGTAAAACCTTCTTTTATATTTTTTGAAAGGAAAGCCAATAAGGTTAACCGCAGATTTGTACAGGACTGCGGAACATGAGATATGGCGTTTTAGAATGAGGACAAAGCATTTTTTTTTTGTGATTAAGTTTCTTCACGCTAGAAGTTGGGAATAAAGAGGAATATTGATTTCAAGAAAGGAATAACCCTACAGCCTATAAGCGAGTTTTTGAGTTATTTACGTACCTATTGGTTTATAATTATGATGTATTCACCACGTTAGGCCTTCTTACACACATAATTCCAAAGTAATTGCACCGAAAACATAGCCAGCGGGCCTTGCATTGGGGGGTGGACAAATTATCTTAAAATGTATCTTATAGATACATTTTAAGATAATTTGTTGTTTGGCACATAATTTCTATGACTAACGTCATAGAAATTATGTGCCGCTACTCCCATGCTACTCTCGCTCAAAAGCATAGAATCGAAAAACGTAGATTGAAAAACTCCGATTGACATAAGACAGGGAATATATATCACCGTCGCTTGAAGGTGGGTGGGTATAAAAGTTTCTCTTCATACAACCAGAATATATATCACCGTCGCTTGAAGGTGGGTGGGTATAAAAGTTTCTCTTCATACAACCAGAATATATATCACCGTCGCTTGAAGGTGGGTGGGTATAAAAGTTTCTCTTCATACAACCAGAATATATATCACCGTCGCTTGAAGGTGGGTGGGTATAAAAGTTTCTCTTCATACAACCAGAATATATATCACCGTCGCTTGAAGGTGGGTGGGTATAAAAGTTTCTCTTCATACAACCAGAATATATATCACCGTCGCTTGAAGGTGGGTGGGTATAAAAGTTTCTCTTCATACAACCAGAATATATATCACCGTCGCTTGAAGGTGGGTGGGTATAAAAGTTTCTCTTCATACAACCAGAATATATATCACCGTCGCTTGAAGGTGGGTGGGTATAAAAGTTTCTCTTCATACAACCAGAATATATATCACCGTCGCTTGAAGGTGGGTGGGTATAAAAGTTTCTCTTCATACAACCAGAATATATATCACCGTCGCTTGAAGGTGGGTGGGTATAAAAGTTTCTCTTCATACAACCAGAATATATATCACCGTCGCTTGAAGGTGGGTGGGTATAAAAGTTTCTCTTCATACAACCAGAATATATATCACCGTCGCTTGAAGGTGGGTGGGTATAAAAGTTTCTCTTCATACAACCAGAATGGCGCGAGCATTTTATAATTATCTTTTGATGCGAGAAACGTAAACAATGGAAGAACATTTCTCCGGCGTTTGCGGTCCGGCGTGGGCGGTATATCCGAGATGCCCGTGACTCGTTGAATTTCTCCGGCGTTTGCGGTCCGGCGTGGGCGGTATATCCGAGATGCCCGTGACTCGTTGAATTTCTCCGGCGTTTGCGGTCCGGCGTGGGCGGTATATCCGAGATGCCCGTGACTCGTTGAATTTCTCCGGCGTTTGCGGTCCGGCGTGGGCGGTATATCCGAGATGCCCGTGACTCGTTGAATTTCTCCGGCGTTTGCGGTCCGGCGTGGGCGGTATATCCGAGATGCCCGTGACTCGTTGAATTTCCGGACAACAAATTTCGATAAATCTTATTATTTTACGATTTGCTTGTACGAGTAGTTTTTTTTAGGGAATTATTCGTTCAATACCTACTTCCTTTCTTCAACAATTTTTTATAAAATTCCACTTAATGCGGGCGCCACAAAATGTATTCTCTCAAACTTTGCTCACGTATCTGGCACCGGCTTTACACATCACATCTAGCGTAGCGTTTTTAAACTTTGCATTGTACACGTAATCTACGTGTCACGTAATGTACGCTCTCGTTTAAATACATTTCCTACGTCAATGGTACGCACGAACATTTTTGGAAATATAATCTACAATCCACAGAAATTAACGTAGAAAGAGGGTACATACTCGCGTCTACGGAAATGAACATCAAAAGAACGAACGCTACTCCCGCTGTATATCCACCGATTTTCATTGTTTCCCCGGGGAAAAAATGTCCACCCCCCCCGGTCCCTCCGTGCTTGGCCTGCTGGGACCGTCGTTTTGGATAAAAACTAAATATAGCACACAAAACACAGATAAACATTATCGGATCAGTTGCCACAGTGCCACCAACTTATCTGTGAACTGAACGGTATCGAGAGTGTTCCTTAATGTTGACTGAAGCGTATTCGTAACCAACTTCGGACTGCACACACCGCACCGACCTACTAGAACGATGACTACGACTGATGGCGATGCTTTACGAACCGGTACGAGCTCTCTCTCTCTTTATTCTCTTAGCTCTCACTTATGGTTTTTCAGTAAATAGGTAATGACTTATGTACGTAATAAGTGTTAAGATCGATATTAGATTGAATAATCGACCTTAACGCTCGCAATCGCTCGAATTCTTCGCTCTTCGTTCGCGCTGCTGCAAATGAAGAGCGAAGATTGTCCACACGCGAAATGTTTGGTGTCGACTATCGCACGCTCCTTGGCATCGTTAGGGGCACGTGTGCGAGCATGGTGTAACGTACCCGTATGTGTGCAGGTCCGACCGGTGGGTGCCGGCGCGCGTGCGCGGGCCGCGCTGCGTGTGGGGCGCGGGCGGACTGCTGCCGCGCTACTGCTCGGCGCAGGCGCAGGGCGCGGCGCTGCTGTACGCGCTCAACAACAACGACTACGGCGAGCGGTTCCTGGCGTACCGGCCCGTGCGTGACACTCCGCACGACATCCGCGCGCTCCTCTCCGACACCTACCTGCGCATCTTCACGTGCAAGCACGCCGCGCCGCACGTCGTCATGGAGACGCACCTCAGGTCACTGCCTACTTTGTTATATACCACTAGCGTTTCACTGCCATTTCGTCTGGTGTTTTAAATCAAAACATTTATTATTGTTATATAATTTGTAATCGATAAAAAACTATTAGTTTATTTTCATTCTCGGGTTGAGGCCAAATCCTTCATTTGTGTTCCTTCGAGCCGGATGGGACCTAGGGATGGTCGTGACTAGGATTACCCGTACTGCGAGTGTGATCGCACGAGATTTTTAATAAATAATTATATGCAGTTGCATAGCTTCACTCATTCAATACCATCGCTTAGAATAAAGCTGATCATATAATTATGATCGAACTTCACGTACAGGTAAGTTCGTTTGATCATTAATTATTAAATAAAACAAAAGTGATCAACAGAAAAATATAATTAATCTATGATAGTTATTAAAATTTGTAGTATTACTTACACCCATAACGAAGACATCTGTCAGGTACTGAACGTGGCCTGTCGTGTGCTTTCCTACACTTATTTGTATTATTACTTACACCCATAACGAAGGCATCTGTCAGGTACTGAACGTGGCCTGTCGTGTGCTTTCCTACACTTATTTGTAGTATTACTTACACCCATAACGAAGGCATCTGTCAGGTACTGAACGTGGCCTGTCGTGTGCTTTCCTACACTTATTTGTAGTATTACTTACACCCATAACGAAGACATCTGTCAGGTACTGAACGTGGCCTGTCGTGTGCTTTCCTACACTTATTTGTAGTATTACTTACACCCATAACGAAGGCATCTGTCAGGTACTGAACGTGCTTGTCGTGTGCTTTCCTACACTTTTTTGTATTATTACTTACACCCATAAAGAAGGGATCTGTCAGGTACTGAACGTGGTTTATCGTGTGCTTTCCTACACTTATTTGAAGTATTACTTACACCCATAACGATGGCATCTGTTAGGTACTGAACGTGGCTTGTCGTGTACTTTCCTACACTTATTTGTAGTATTACTTACACCCATAACGAAGGCATCTGTCAGGTACTGAACGTGGCATGATCTATTCCCAAATAAGTGTAGGAAAGCACCTACACTTATTTGGGAATAGATCATGGGTCATTTTTGTTACCGCGTCGAGGATATTTGGTGGAGTCAAATCTTCAGAAATAAAAAACCTTGAAAAAGTTTGATGTATCAAAATTACAGAAAAGAGTTAACTGCAAGGATATTTATCCAAATTAAACAAATATTTTATTATACAACTTCTCACCACATCCCGATTAAATATTACAATTGTCTGTGGACAAAGTTCGTCATAATATGTATTGAGTTAATTTTTTGAATATAATTACATGATTATATGATTTTAGCATTAACGCCTGCTTAGCGAGAACAGATCTAATAATTTTCTAAAGACAATTTGGTCCCCGACCGTGATCAAAATTTTCCCTTTAGTTTTTTTTTGTTAGGTATTATAACATGAGTATATAGATACAGTAATTATAATCATTTTTTGGTGTTATGCGAGCAGATCGTTCCAACTGGTGGTAAGCGCCACGCTGTCCTGATTGTGGCGGTACTGCAAAATGTTAGTTGCGGTCCATTACATTTGCAGTGATCGTGGCGGCACTGCGAAATGTTAGGTGCGGTCCATTACATTTGCAGTGATCGTGGCGGCACTGCAAAATGTTAGGTGCAGTCCATTACATTTGCAGTGATCGTGCCGGCACTGAAAAATGTTAGGTACGGCCACAGATTTGATAACAAAGGAGAATTGGCGTTGGCAAAATATTGTTCGGGCCCGACGGTCACCTTATTCTTATTTCACTAACTCATAGTCAACATCACTTATTTCACTAACTCATAGTCAACATCACTTATTTCACTAACTCATAGTCAAAAACAATTAATATAGCACACATACTCATTTTCTCACGCATACTAGAAAAAAGTCTCCCAACACCAATGAAGCAACACAAAAAAATGTGGCAGTTCAAAAAAGTGGCGGTGTTGCGCCCTGTATCCATAGATACATAATACACACACATCGAGAAATAGAGATAGAAAGTTGCTGTCGATTAAATATCACAAGAACTGCATTTCATTCGATTTGACCTTTGATTTCAAGCGATTACATTTTCTAGTGCGTCTGGCTTTCACCATAAGCATTTCACAAGGCTCAAGGCCAATCGCTAAGTATTGCTAGTTTGAACTTGGAAAATTCCTGATTTTTGCACGGCCAATTATATTTTGTTATCCATTTCTTTTTTACTTTAGGATGCTTTGGATACCTAAAAATTTAAATAGTATATACTACTAGTACTTCTGTGAACAGTAGACCTCACGATCACAAACTTTTTTGCAACAATTTAGCGGTGTACAGTAGCGCCATCTAGTGACCTCATTGTAAAACTAACATTAGTAACCCAGGTGCTTCATCAATCCCTACTCAGTAGTTAAAGGGTCGATTCCACTGGTAGAAATATTGCTTTACTGCATTTTAAGGAGCTGTGCTGCTCATCACGCCAAAGATCCTCATCAGATCTTCACCAATTTTTTATGAGACCAACTTAAAGTTACTGCTTTGCAAATAAAAAAGAACCATCTAAATCAGATCTTATAAGGCGGAGATATTCAGTAGCCCCCTTTTTGGAGGAAGAATCTAATCAAAGATCTCCGAAGACAAAAAAATAATTATAAAGTCGTAAAACCTGTATGCCAAGTTTCGTCCAGATTAATTGTAAAATACGACCTGTAGAGGAGTACCAGCAAACTGACAATGTCAGCAAATTGATTGAACTTGAAGCAGAGACGCTTCACTCGCTTTGGTCGCTTCGCTCTCTTGGTCAGTAGCAGCCAGACTTTAAAACAAGTGATAGTGAAAAACACCCTAGAAAACCGACTTCAGAAAAACGCGCCCGAACATTACTTAGCGTTAATATGAAATGCGCAGTTGAACCGTTACAGTTTATATATTAAAACGCGCCCGAACATTACTTAGCGTTAATATGAAATGCGCAGTTGAACCGTTACAGTTTATATATTAAAACGCGCCCGAACATTACTTAGCGTTAATATGAAATGCGCAGTTGAACCGTTACAGTTTATATATTAAAACGCGCCCGAACATTACTTAGCGTTAATATGAAATGCGCAGTTGAACCGTTACAGTTTATATATTAAAACGCGCCCGAACATTACTTAGCGTTAATATGAAATGCGCAGTTGAACCGTTACAGTTTATATATTAAAACGCGCCCGAACATTACTTAGCGTTAATATGAAATGCGCAGTTGAACCGTTACAGTTTATATATTAAAACGCGCCCGAACATTACTTAGCGTTAATATGAAATGCGCAGTTGAACCGTTACAGTTTATATATTAAAATGCGCCCGAACATTACTTAGCGTTAATATGAAATGCGCAGTTGAACCATTACAGTTTATATATTAAAACGCGCCCGAACATTACTTAGCGTTAATATGAAATGCGCAGTTGAACCGTTACAGTTTATATATTAAAACGCGCCCGAACATTACTTAGCGTTAATATGAAATGCGCAGTTGAACCGTTACAGTTTATATATTAAAATGCGCCCGAACATTACTTAGCGTTAATATGAAATGCGCAGTTGAACCGTTACAGTTTATATATTAAAACGCGCCCGAACATTACTTAGCGTTAATATGAAATGCGCAGTTGAACCGTTACAGTTTATATATTAAAACGCGCCCGAACATTACTTAGCGTTAATATGAAATGCGCAGTTGAACCGTTACAGTTTATATATTAAAACGCGCCCGAACATTACTTAGCGTTAATATGAAATGCGCAGTTGAACCGTTACAGTTTATATATTAAAACGCGCCCGAACATTACTTAGCGTTAATATGAAATGCGCAGTTGAACCGTTACAGTTTATATATTAAAACGCGCCCGAACATTACTTAGCGTTAATATGAAATGCGCAGTTGAATCGTTACAGTTTATATATTAAAACGCGCCCGAACATTACTTAGCGTTAATATGAAATGCGCAGTTGAACCGTTACAGTTTATATATTAAAACGCGCCCGAACATTACTTAGCGTTAATATGAAATGCGCAGTTGAACCGTTACAGTTTATATATTAAAACGCGCCCGAACATTACTTAGCGTTAATATGAAATGCGCAGTTGAACCGTTACAGTTTATATATTAAAACGCGCCCGAACATTACTTAGCGTTAATATGAAATGCGCAGTTGAACCGTTACAGTTTATATATTAAAACGCGCCCGAACATTACTTAGCGTTAATATGAAATGCGCAGTTGAATCATTACAGTTTATATATTAAAACGCGCCCGAACATTACTTAGCGTTAATATGAAATGCGCAGTTGAACCGTTACAGTTTATATATTAAAACGCGCCCGAACATTACTTAGCGTTAATATGAAATGCGCAGTTGAACCGTTACAGTTTATATATTAAAACGCGCCCGAACATTACTTAGCGTTAATATGAAATGCGCAGTTGAACCGTTACAGTTTATATATTAAAAACTACTAAACTTGCACTGTTCCCTTAGTTTAAGTAAATGTAAGCCAGTAAAAATATAATGGTCACAATCCGACTAATAGTTTCGGAGAAATGTGTGGATAAACATACATACATACATACATACATACATACATACATACATACATACATACATACATACATACAATGCTCAATTATAATGATTTTTTACTATAGGTAAAAATGCAGTTAAAATTACAAATGTTATAATGTAAACTGGACATGAAAATTCTATTATATTTATTTGTGTTTGGTGATGTTATTATGAGAGAAAGTACAATTGAGTAAACACATATAAACACTCACAACAACATAATAATAATAAGAAACAATAAAGTGTTCATTATTACTCTAAAAAAACCTTTTGGAGACCAAAATAGCCTGCATACATACATAAACTGTTAAACTCATTACCCTTCCCTTGCTTTGCCATACTCGTGTAAAAAAACTCTGGTTCAAAGCTCGACCCAAATCCCCGCGCATGTCAATAAAGAGTTGTGCTATAGCTACGTACAGCGATGTGACCACGAGTAGGGATGCCTGCAAGCGCTCGCGCGCATGTCGATAAAGAGTTGTGCTATAGCTACGTACAGCGATGTGACCACGAGTAGGGATGCCTGCAAGCGCTCGCGCGCATGTCGATAAAGAGTTGTGCTATAGCTACGTACAGCGATGTGACCACGAGTAGGGATGCCTGCAAGCGCTCGCGCGCATGTCGATAAAGAGTTGTGCTATAGCTACGTACAGCGATGTGACCACGAGTAGGGATGCCTGCAAGCGCTCGCGCGCATGTCGATAAAGAGTTGTGCTATAGCTACGTACAGCGATGTGACCACGAGTAGGGATGCCTGCAAGCGCTCGCGCGCATGTCGATAAAGAGTTGTGCTATAGCTACGTACAGCGATGTGACCACGAGTAGGGATGCCTGCAAGCGCTCGCGCGCATGTCGATAAAGAGGGCGACACGTCACGACGCGGATTCGACGGGCACGGCGCGCGTGCCTACCTATTACTGTAGCTCTAAAATACAACGCAAAAATATGTGTGACATGACTTCATTTAAATAAAAATATTTTTTGAAGTACCTAAGTACTCTTTTTTTATTTAATTTACAAGTTTTGATAAAAACACACAGATAATAATACTTAATTAGTCGTCTGCAATTAGAAGCACTCGCAATTGCAGCGAATTTTAAGTATTTCAGGTAGTACAGTTAGCAAAACAATATACATTTAAGTTATTTTTTGTTAGCACTCACATAAACTGTTGAAAATATAAATCGTTTATAAGGAACAAGTTTCACCACTTCATATTTACATTCTAATCAAACGCCAAACAAAAAATACAATGTGGGTACCTATCTAGGTAGGTACAAACTAACGGACTCCGCTTGCAAAGTCGCGGGCAACACATAGCACGCGTATAAATATGTACTTACTATTGGTTTTTTTTATCTGTTCAGTCTTTCAGTAGACAGATCTGTGTCTACTGAAAGACTGAACTGATAACTTTATTGTGATCAAGACACAAAAAAACTTTGAATCTTTTTGCCTACTAAGGCATCCCCTTCTCACAACAATTGTTATTATTGTTACGTTTCGCCATTATTAGCGAAAGTTCAAACAAGCGACACGGTAAGCGTCTGAATGCAAGCGCGCGGCGGCCTTGCCTGATTTGTGGCGCCGGGGCGCAGTGATCTGTAGATTATTAGCTCGCGTAAGTAGGTAGAGTGACGGATGCCTGGTATAGGTACGACGCGTGGTGATATACGACTGATGGCCGAAATTCATAACAAGCAAGTTTTTGGCCAGATGCGTTCGCATCTGCCACGCCCCCTTACCAAATCTCCCTTTGTTCTCAAATCTGTGGATACGGCCCATTACATTTGCGCGGAACTGTATTGCGCTGCGCAGATTTTGTAGTGTGATTGTTTCCGCAGCAACCTGGTGTCGTGCACGGTGGTGCAGACGGGCGGCGCGTACTTCGTGGAGCTGGGCGTGCGCGGCGGCGGCGGCGAGGCCGTGCGGCGGCCGCGCGTGCAGTGCGACTCGCCGGAGCTGGCCGCGTGGGTGGCGCGGCACGCCGCGTACGCGCGCCAGCTGCACCATGAGCACGTACACACGCTGCTGCCGCACGCGGATCTCTAGTGCGAGCCGCTCTCTGTCGCAAGGAGTCTTGGTGTCGAAGCGCGCGCCTTTAGATTTAAGGCAATCGCCTTGTCCCTTTCACTTTTGTCTACTTCAGCGCGTCCGAACCCAACGCTCTGCCGGCGGTGCCCGCTGTGCCTGACGACGTATTCTCCGACCCACACCCTGCAGTGTTTGACGACATATTCTCCGACCCGCACCCTGCAGTGTCTGATGACATATTCTCCGAAGCGCACCTCTCGGTGCCCTCAGTGTCTGACGACATATTCTCCATCGCGCACCCGTCGGTGCCCTCAGTGTATGACGACAAATTCTCGTTTATTCTCTGATTTCTAATCAAACATGGGAAAACTTACGTCGTATCTTATACTTTTATAAAGGGAATTTTGGATTACGGATAGGAACTTGCGTCATCCCTCAGAAAATGTGTAACACCAATTTGTAAATTGACAAATAGGAAAACATTGGGTGACCGCTACTTTTCTAATTAGAAATGGGAATATCGGAGTCTATGACTTTAAAAAAAACTGCCAAATCCATGAAAAATACACAGTTGAAAAGTAAATCCGTGTAAAAAAGTACATCAAAGCTTAGCAACGGTCCTCGTGTATTCAACATATGAGGACTCCTCTCAAAGTCAAATCGGCCTATATTGATATCCCGCAGTGTTCGGGAAGTGTGCTACTGTATTACGTAAAACTTATATCTATTTAAATTATTGTGACTGGTAGTTAAGTTATTATTTATTAAGTAGGCAACAGATACTTTGATCTAATTGTATAAACATATTTGACTAGTATTTAAGATTTCTTACCACACTTTGTATCACATATTTATAAACTTTTTTCAATATCTACGCTTTAGAAAGACAAATAAAAATATTATTCCAACGGCTAGTGGCTCTTGAGGATACATTATAGCTGAGTGAGAAAGGACTCTTACAGAGTTGGCTTACACGGCACAACATTTTTTTAAATTTGATTGATTGATAAGGAATATTGACGCTTACCATCATGCGTGACGATTGATGGTAAGCGTCACGCATGTCTATAACTGTTGCAGCGCCGCTCAGGATTTTGGTTGCGCGTCACTGCACATTGTTTAGTAATTTCGCTGGAAACATTGCCCTTCAAACTGAAGCACAGAAATGTTTACACACTACTGCTTGGCGGTTGAATATCTGACAAAGGTTCCCAGGCGGACTCTTGCGTGAGAGGATAAACCAACATTAGACTACGTCGTCCACTAGGACGTCTCTTGTGTCTTCAGATAAATATAAAATGTACTTTTACTACACATCCGTTTTCGAGCAGTATTTATGTATACTCTGTAACCAATTTAATATTTTCCTTAATAACTTAGGTATAAATTACTTAAGAACTAATATAATTACATAAGAACTACACTGTTGTGATATCTGTACATAACTTAGCTTGTACTTAGAATACCCGAGGAAGCCAACCTAATTGAAAGTGTTATGTGCACAATATTCCATGCTGTGGTGCTTAGAATTAGAAAGGCATTAATACCCTAGTTTATAATGTCCGGATTTCATTAGACAGGGTGCAAAACCTTCATTTTGAAATAATACATTTTTCATTATAAATGAATAACTGTTGACTGTTCACATGTCTGCAATGTTTCATATCTGTTCTGCGGACAATCAAATATTAGGTTTTTTATTCAAATTAAAATATGTAAGTACTTCTTGTTGGCTGTTCTGAATAATTTAAATACCTATATTGAGTGTCAAAATTCCATTACTTGTAAAAGTATAATATGGTCTACAAAATAATTGTATGATAGAAGCGTATAATTATCTAATAAGTGTAAATTAAATTTTGCGCCAGCACTCGATATTATAATTATCATCACAATGTGGCGTATTACCTACACATGTACATGTGTACTTATAAATTACCTAGACATGTACATGTGTACTTATAAATTACCTAGACATGTACATGTGTACTTATAAATTACCTAGACATGTACATGTGTACTTATAAATGAATAACATATATATATTTAGATTGTTGTAAACTGAGAGAGGACGTGACGTTGGCACGCAACTAATGCACTGTGATATAATGCGATGACGAATGGAGCAGCGTCCGTCGAACTAATGTTATTCTTACTTGCGTGTTGATGAACTGAAGTAACTATTATGTACGATGGATATTAGTATGGATATTAGTTTTGTTATTCGTTGCGGAATATTTGAATTGTAATATTACTATTTATGCAGTTCGCGTTGCATACATGAGGGAGGGCAGTGATAAATTGCTCCCTGACAAGCATGGGGTAGCAGCATGTCGCGCTCGGGTCGGTTTGGTGGCGATCCTAATAGCCGTAACAAGCGTTCCGACTTGGCTTACCCGACCAACCTTCGTCGGATGCCGACCAATCCGATGTGCTAGTCTTAACCATAGAATAACTAATAGTACGACTCTATCTTATCTCTGTCGCAGTGGTCTGATTGTTCGGTATTGGACACAGGCATCAGTAAGCCAAGGACCCCTGTTACGCCCATATCTTATAACATTGAAATAGTGTTTCTGATCCGAATATTTGGTGGTATTGGTCACTTTTCCAAACTATAAAATGATTTTTAATTATTAGTGTTACAATAAGACATGTTCACTTTACTTTTAAATAATTGAAAATAAATGCTATATGGGTGTACAAAACGGAAATGCCTTCGTGAATATTTGTTCGGTATGTAACATGTAACATGTAACGTTGTAAACCGAAGGCGACTAATGAAATAAGTAACGTAGTTTAGTTACATGGCCAAAGTAGACTTCTTTTAAGTGAAAACGTTTCTGTTTTATTTATTTAGAGCATAATCTGAGTTTGTCACAGACGCTTTTAAGCTGGTCCATTCCGGTCCAGTCCACTGAGGAGGTCCACTGAGGAGGTCCAGTGATGGATCAGTTTTATAATTTTTTTTTTTTTATTCCAGTTGATCCCTATAAAAGTGGATCGTTACAAAATTTAAATATATAATTAAATTCCTATTCCGGTCGGCTTCCTTCTAATTTTTTAACGCTATTTGGTACTGTTTGAACTATGTTTGAATAAAAAATAAAATTGTTTGATTCAATATTAAGTAACAGACATTTGAATATAAACAATTTTAATGTTCGACCTAACTAACCTACTCGTACCTAGTGTTCTTAGGCGTAATTCTATGAAACATCATAGTATGCAAACAGACAAAAACTACTGTTTCATAGAATTGCACCTAAAAACTAGGTAGGTGTGTTAGTTAGGTTGAACATGAAAACTGTTTATATATATATGTATCTGTTTGCAAACAACTATGTTTGAGAAAAGTTATGGATTTAGTTATGATTGAATTAAAATGAAGAGTGGTTTTGTCTTTATTGTGTTTGTTTGTTGTCCTTAGTATCTAAACACAACCGCGACGGATCCGACCGCAACGGAAATAGTTTGGTGGATCAGACCGGAATATACCTATAAGTTATCTATATATTAGTTTGAGATGGTTTCAGCAATAAAATATGTCAATGTCTTGAAAAAATATTTTTATTATTCCTGCGTCTAAACTTGATTAAATATGAACCTATTTTATCTTATAGGTACGAGTACCTACTACCCTAATAAGGTCAAATTTGGGTTACTCCACCACAAGTATACAGAATAGATTTTTGAGACGGGACAGTAAGGGCAGGAAACAGGAAAACATTCTTGTGAGACTCTCCTTAGCTTTTGGAGATATTTTGACCTGTATTAACAAATTTTGTTAAAAATGTTCAGTCATCGAGAAAATAGGCAATTTACACAAACACCGATTCCGATGGTCCGATAGAGTATGTTGATTCTTATAAGAAACAGGATCAATTTACACAAACACCGATTCCGATGGTCCGATAGAGTATGTTGTTTCTTATAAGAAACAGGATCAATTTACACAAACACCGATTCCGATGGTCCGATAGAGTATGTTGTTTCTTATAAGAAACAGGATCAATTTACACAAACACCGATTCCGATGGTCCGATAGAGTATGTTGATTCTTATAAGAAACAGGATCAATTTACACAAACACCGATTCCGATGGTCCGATAGAGTATGTTGATTCTTATAAGAAACATGATCAATTTACACAAACACCGATTCCGATGGTCCGATAGAGTATGTTGATTCTTATAAGAAACAGGATCAATTTAAACAAACACCGATTCCGATGGTCCGATAGAGTATGTTGATTCTTATAAGAAACAGGATCAATTTACACAAACACCGATTCCGATGGTCCGATAGAGTATGTTGATTCTTATAAGAAACAGGATCAATTTACACAAACACCGATTCCGATGGTCCGATAGAGTATGTTGATTCTTATAAGAAATAGGATCAATTTACACAAACACCGATTCCGATGGTCCGATAGAGTATGTTGATCCTTATAAGAAACAGGATAAATTTTCACAAACACCGATTCCGATGGTCCGATAGAGTATTTTGATCCTTATAAGAAACAGGATCAATTTACACAAACACCGATTCCGATGGTCCGATAGAGTATGTTGATTCTTATAAGAAACAGGATCAATTTACACAAACACCGATTCCGATGGTCCGATAGAGTATGTTGTTTCTTATAAGAAACAGGATCAATTTACACAAACACCGATTCCGATGGTCCGATAGAGTATGTTGATTCTTATAAGAAACAGGATCAATTTACACAAACACCGATTCCGATGGTCCGATAGAGTATGTTGATCCTTATAAGAAACAGGATCAATTGGCATATTTTTTGTGAATTGCCCATTTCCTTGATGCAGGTCAAAAAATCTCCAAAGTTAAGGAGAGTCTTCTGGGAAAGTTTTCCTGTAGCTATAACGTTTAAGGTAATTTCGTACAATATGTATGGGAAAAGGTTTTCGCAATTTCTGACAGGTCATATCTGTCATATTCTGTCAAGTTATCAAAATCCTCAAACCTTAGAGACTTTTGATAATTTTAAGAAACAGGATCGATTGTTATCAAATAAAGTTTTTGTGTAAAATTACTATTTTCTTGCTGACTGTACATTTATTCTAAAATCTGTGAATTAATTTAAGAACATCCCATAAAGTTATGGATGGTCCCCTAGGAACGTTTTCCTGTAACTATAGGGGTTAAGGTAGCTGCTCTTACTGTCCCGTCCCAAAAATCCACCCTGGTTAACACTAAAAAAAACGTAATATCGTCGCGTTAGAGCTAGGACCAACTAAATGACCTAATGATATTTGCAAAAATGAGTTAAAAATGCAGTTTTACTTAAAATTATAAGCTCTTACTGTGTGGTGGAAACGATGAAGAGATACGACTTCTAATTAGTGCTGCTACTTTAGTAGTTATTTAAAGTTAAAAGCAACTAACCTGAGGACTTTTGCCTAAAAATTCGTTTTGTAAACAAATATATTTCGTTAATCTACACTTTATTTTTATCATAGTAAAAAATAATATCTGTTTATAATTGGTTTCTCAGGCTCAGGGAGCATTTTCTTAGAAAAATATTGTTTTTTCACCATGTGAAATATACTAATTCTACAAAACTTCTAATTCCATTTGAAAATGTTGTGACCACAAACAAAAACCCTACAGTTAATTCAAACTTTACGAAGATAACACTCTTTACCTGACGATTCAAATCTCAACCTGTTGCTTGCTTGTCGTGTGAGGTAGTGCTGGCCTCTGATGTCAGAGTTTTTCAAGCTGCCTGAGGGCCTCTGACATGGCTTAACGACTGCTATTAATCAATAACAGCCGGGACCGACAGCTTAACGTGCCCTCCTAAGCACGGAGCGATGGAAAACCGCACATAACTTAAAATAGTCATTGGTGCGGAGCCTAGGTTTTGAACCCGGTATCGTTGGATTCTAAATTGCACTATAGAACCGTTAGGCCACCATCGCTCTATCTCAACCTGTAATAATTATAGGTAAAGTGCTAGAGGAAGAACTAACTGCGCTTGTTATTAACCAACACCAACTTTTAGTGATTGGGTTTTAGTGTTTTTTCAACTTACGAGTACGCGCGCTACCGAAATATGGTTTTGTTTCTCCCAGGTTTATTGTGTTTTGTATACTTGGAAGGTTCTAAGGTTCAACATGAGTTGACAGCGGGAAAAACCTATAATTTATAAAATAAAATGTCCATTAAAGGCTCGAGTTACACTTCAATGCAACTGCGGTTGCATGGGATGTTGTCTTTTTATTTACTGGTTCAAATGAAGAGAGAATGAGGGAGCTGTTTGGCATATAATTAAATTTAAAGTAGTTTTTATTGTAAAACTGTTAGTTAATAATACTTTTCGGTCACTAATTCTGAGATAATATATTTTTACACTATTGCCCAAAAAAGGAGTGTTATGTTTTTAGCATTCATGTATGTTTGTATGTGAGTTTCTTTATTCGACCATAACTTTGAAATGCCTGAACAGATTTAGACGTATGGGGTATTGTTAGAACCCTTACATCCCCCCGAGTAACATAGGCTATATTTTTTTGAAAACTTTCAATATGGCGGCAGTATGGCACCATTTAAAAAAAAACAAACGAAAAAAAAAATGTTCTTCGAACTTTACGATATGGGTATCAAATTGAAGGTTCCAAGCCCATTCCAACAATATATAATTTTTTGGCAAAAGCTCTTTTTTGGCAGGGCAGGCGTGCTTTTTAGCTTTTAAGCAAGTGTTATTTCTGTGTGAATCAGGAGCTAAATTTTTTCACGTATTACTGAAAGAGTAGAAAATTTACGGTCTCAACTATCTGTAGAATGCTAAAATAATAATAAAATAAAATTATACAAGTTTCTAAATCCTCCTCACACTCTTAGTAAGAGACAAAACATTTCTTTACATAAACATAAATAATAGCAATATATGTAAGGGTATGACTATATCATGAGGATGCGAACCTTTAACGTGCTATAACTCAAAAGTTCAATTTTGCTATTTAGTTGGTTTTAGCATTAACGCGACGATATATATAAATATATAATCCTCCTAATTTTACTCCGTTAAAAAAAACTCCGAAGCTTTTTAAAATATAATTGATACTTATTAGAGGCCGACAGCCGCGTAATCACGCTCGAGCCGAGATACAACCACCACCCGGCCGCCGCCGCGCCGGCCGCCCCGAGAGGTAGTAGATTGACTAGCGTGTCCCCGCATCGCAGGTCACTCGCGCTCTGCGCAGCGCGACGACCGCACACGACACAATCTCCCTTTTTAAACAAGTTCTAACAATCCAGGGACGCCCAGTTACATTGCGATACAAAGAAGCAACGTACGTACTACTTTTATTTAAATAATGAAAATGTTTATTGTAAAATTGTGCGCGTGTCTGACAGCTTTGGCGCCAACGCGTGCGGCGGCCTTGAGCCCCGGTAGGTAAGTAAAAGTGTTTGCTAATTTATAAGTATCTACCTACAGCCAGTCGCCGCTCGAGTAGCATTGTTGCCGCTACTCCTTCACTTGAGGAAAGTGTTTATAAAATACGCGTGTTGATATAACTGACAACGCCAAATATAATAGATAAGTTTTAGTTTATATAGTAAAGTAGCTTTCGCCTGCGACTTCGGCCGCGCGGACTTTAGTTTATCGCGATTAAAAAGCATCCTATGTTCTTCTAGGATATTAAAAACCAATGCAAAAATACTTTTAGTACCAACGCTCGTGATGCCAGAGTAATCGACATTTTCCAGTTTTCCCGGGGCAACTTACTGGATAAAAAGTGTCCTATGTTGGTGTCTATATTGTACAGTACTTACCTATTTACAAAGTTTCATCAAAATCGGATCAGCCGTTTTGTCTTGAAAGCTCTCCAAACAAACAAAGAAACAAACAACGTTTCACTTTTATAAATTAGTATGGATATGATGTGATTGGATCTAATGATACAGTAAGGTGCAATTTAGATTGAACATTAAATGTGATTTATTATATTATTTACGTGTTGCCTGAAATGTTTCAGCATGACTTCCGTAGACTACTCCAAAGTTCCGATCAAGGAGAAGTCCTTGCACACCCCCCCGTTGGAGGAAGTTGTTGATGGTACGTGCCTTTTATTTTATTTTAGGTTAGGTACTTAGGTATTTAATTATTATTTGTTACATCCGCACCTATACTGAGACGAAAGAAAATACTGCCTTCTTGATAGGGACCTTACTTGATATTTAGAACATAGGTATCTCTCTGTGTTACCAACCAATGCTTTAGGGAGTCGTTTAGAGATTGTAAGACCTTTTCAGGCTGTCTCGTAGTTATGACACTGGTTTATCTATAGTCTGAGAATACAAACATCACATAAAACAGTTTTTTAAAACGGCTCCTTGGCAACCAGACTAACCAATCAACTAACTTAGTTTAAGTTTGCGGCGACTACGAGATTGCCGTTTGGAGGCTTTTCTTCAAGAAGGAATGCAATAATTTTTTGGAGCATATTTGAGACATCTTCCCTAATATCATGAATGAATTTAACTGCGGGTGTTGTATACGGAATAACAATTTGTTTCCAGTACTCTCCCGAGGGTTGGCTGACACGTTCGAGTCGGTGAGCGTCACGGTGGTGCACAGCCCCGACCTCACGCAGCAGCCCTACAACCTCACCTCGCCAGGTTAGTGAGTCACTCGCCTGTCCTCGTGAACTTCTGCTGTTTGGGCTTGTCCATTTAAATGGTTTGTATTACTCTAATTAGGTACTTGTTCTCAATAGGCTTCATTAGTTAAACGGTTCCCTTTTAGGTATAATGGTTGACAAGAGCTGTTTTATTGTTGGTTCTTCTACTCCTGCTCGTCCTGCATGAGCTTCTCTAAGTACCTCAATATCTCACTCGTTTGAAGATTGCTTGAACCTCATGGGCAGTTACTTGTTTATGTGACATGATAAAGTATTTAATTATTGCTATCAACCATAAAATGTATGGTAATAAAATCAGTGTCAGTAAACATAACATTAGATAACTGCGGCATGTTTACTTACCTCACTTATCGCTAATGTTATCTTGCTTGCTCTTGAACTTGTATTGTTGGCCGCGTCAAACAAACTGCTTCAGCGACATGTTAACTTGTTATTTGATTGGACTATCTATGAAGTGGGTGGACATACTTAAACATTCCCTTTTTTAAATTTGATGGTTCTTATAAACTACCCTAAACATATTTATGTATGAAATACCACGAAGCGATTAGCGTTGCGTTCGACATGATGTGTCTCGCTCGATATCACTATAACTAAACTATAGTACTATTATTTATTCTGTGCTATAGTCTTGTACTGAGACTATTGCACAGAACACATATTGTAGAGTACCAGTAGAGTATCGAGGCATTGTTTTCCAGTTGATGCTTGTTGTCAGTCGGTTGCGACTGGTTGCACCCGTCTACAAAAAGGAGGGTTATGATTTTAGCAGCGTACCTATGTATCCTGAATGTGTGTAAGTTCGTGTGTTCATTTTCACAGCGACTTGTACTTAATCGATTAAAACTTAATACATTTAGGTATCTTTGAATTATTCGTCTCGATTGTCCACGTGACACTTTTAAACCAATATGGCGACCGCATGCTGTTTAGAAAGTCTTAGACAAGAAAATTAAAATAAACAGTAATGGTGAGTTTTGTAGACATCCATACACTGCAATAATAAATTGGCACCATTTTACTGGTTTATCAGTGACGTGCCAGGAGGTCGAAGCACGACTGTCAGTACAGTAGCCGTATTACAAAGTCAATGCGATCAGTGCTAGATTGCACTTAAATGCTGCACATGAGAATTGATATTACTTTGCGCAGTATAACGAAATTCTTATTGCAACTAAAACAAAGTTGCATTAAAACAAAGCAATACCAACTTTGCACTCTAAGCACGTCTAGTGAAAATCTGCATTGACTTCTTCTGCATTGACGGCAGCAAGCGTCTTTTGTTTATTCTAGATTTTCGAATAAAGAATCGAGGAAAAATAAATAACGTGAAGATACTTCATGCGCGGTACTCGCTATTAGCCGATCGGAACTAAACTATTCTGAAATCCTGCCCCCCCCTCGGTTCAATCCTACGGTACTCGTACCTCCTCTGACAACCCGTCAGGGGATACACTTAGACACAGACATCGAACTCGCCGGCGAGATCGAAGGTCCCTTAATTAATTCGCTTTTATTTGCCTTCGAGTTTCTTGCCGATTCTTCTCAAAGGTGTATTCTGAATCGGTGGTCAGTTATTAAATCAATCAACGGCTGCTAGCCATTTTTTCAGAGCTCACCTGGATCACTAACACTAGCGATCCAGGGGTGTTAAGCCCGATCCCCGTGATTAAGACGACCGTCCAAGCCGAGGTTCGTGCGCCTTCTGAGTCATGCATTGCGGCGGACCGCTCCAGTCAGGTGAAGCTATAGAAGCCGGTAGAGGCCAACAACACCTATCATTTTTATCAAGTCGATCTTCGGGTGGCGTTGTATCTAACATTGCGCAGTACTGAGCGCATACATGCGCGTGTGCGTCGCGGTAACCAACTGGCTAAAGACAGATACCCTCGGGCGGCCTGACAAACTCTGACACCAGAGGCCAGCACTACCTCATTTGAAAAACAAAAAAAAAACAACAAAATACCTATATACAATACTGTGTGCTTTGTCTGTAGCCACAGCTAGTGATATGATTAGGTATAGGTGTTGCAAACTATAAATAAATGAAGAATGTGAAGTAGAATGTAAGTACGCTTTTGGAAATAAAAGATTACACATTGTTTCCCCCTTTAACTTCACTTTTTATATGACGTGTTTCATACAACCATGAGTTTTATAGAGCTGCTTCATAGATGTGCTTCAGTACAAAGTGCTAATAAATGATGTTGCAGGGCTGACCGGTGACGCGCGGCTGGTGGAGATCGGGGGGCCGCCGTACCTGGTGCCGCTGGTGCAGCGCGACAAGATCTACGACCTGCAGCAGCTGCTGCGGCACCTGCGCCGCGACCCCGCCTTCCTGGCCGGCGCCGGCGCCGGACCATGGCCGTACCTGGGAGTCAACTGTGAGGTCAGCTTGAGGATCACTTTCAGTCAAGTTCATATCATTCATTACCATTTAAATTATCTAGGCTAATTAATTTGCAAACATTGGATTGATCGTGAATTTATCACGGGCAGTATAATGGCTCTAATTTGTAACTCTCGCCATAACAAACAAACTATATATACCTACCTATATTGTTGAATAGTGCTTGCAACTTTAGCTATAATTATTAATCTATAAGGCAACTTCGCTTTTTTTATTGATGCCGTGTGCACTTAAAGATTGGATTAAAGATTGGATTATGGATTCGATCGCATAATTTACCATTTAATTCTCATATATTTCTGTAATCTGTTTTGTGCACCTAATTAACAAATAACATTTATTTCTGCAATCACTTCAAGTTTTGGTACACATGTTGTTGTTATTCGTACACTTTACTTATAACAGCGAACTGCATTGCCTTTTATACGCTTTATATTAGCTTCACTTGTATGTTTGTAACCGACACCTTTGGACGCTATTTTGACCCACTTTAAACGGTCAGATTTCATTCAAATTTTGCACACCTGTCAAAGATCGATGACAATACAATAATTCGAAAAAAAAAAAAACGCTGTTATAAATAAACCAAACTAAAAAGTAGAAAATAAATAATAGTTTAAAAAAACTAAAAAACAGAAAATAAATTTTAATAGTGTAAATAAGAAAAAAATGTTTTATTTAAAAAAAAGCGTGGTTTTCTATATAAAGCGTGTTATTTTTTTTTTTAAACTATTATTTATTTCTTCTTCGAACAGCAAACATGCAGCAAATGCATTTTAATCTACAACAATAAGTCAACCATTCTGTATGTTTTTTGTGTAAGTATGTATGTTCTGCCATGTGTCGGAGATTCTAGAACTGATTTGTTTTTTTTTTATTTGAAATGTTCGAGCTTCAAAATTAGTGTGAGACATATAAATATTTTAATAATTAGTTCAGTAGTTTTCCAAACTTAGTGTGAGACATATAAATGTTTTAATAATTAGTTCAGTAGTTTTTTTTAAATAATACTGTTTGACTTGAAATCGATTTTTGAATAATTGTATCGGAAGAACTGCTCTGTTACAGGGTATAATAAACCTGAGCGTGCGCTCGGGCACCGTGTCCCAGGGCACGCGCATCGTGAGTGTGGAGCCCCGGGGCGCCGCCAAGGGCGCCAGCGGGTACCTGCAGCAGACGCTGCCCGCCTCGGAGACGCGCACCGCGCTGCTCGGGAACTACTTGCTCAGCGAGGGGAAACCGGGGAAGGTAACGCGGCGGTTACTTTGTGCCAACCGTACGATATTATAACAATATACTTGCAAGAGCTTTTCTACGCTTTGTCCTCCACTCCGAGCTCGCTTTCGAGAAACTGGAGTAAGATTGTTAAGTTGCAATAGATTTCCACAAGTTTGCGTTGGGCGAAACTGTTGAGGTTTTGCACATTATTATACTTACTTAATAAAAAGGGTTTAACGTTATGGTAAAAGGCTCATTACTTACTTTCTTAAGTCTGTTCAAACAACTTCGCTAACTGTGAAAATAGAGCATACAAATAGCACGCCTATCACTTGTACTGCAAGAGTAATGCAGGAGTAGCCTCGCTGAAGAGTACTCATCGATATTTCGTCTCATTACAGGTAATAAAAATTGTAGCTAAGAAAAGGACAGGCAAATCCAACTTCATCACGGCCATCAGAGAAACGCTGAAGAACCACTTCCGCGAGCAAGTCGTAGGTAAGTGTGGATATGATGATTTCGCTCACACTTTTATGTACCTAACCATAAAATCCTGTAGGTGGTTCGACATCATCATCATCAGCCCGTGTCAGTCCACTGCTGGACATAGGCCTCTCCCAAAGCACGCCACTGAGTCCGATCTTTGACTCTCCTCTTCCAACAGCTGCCAGACACTTTGCGTATATCGTCGCTCCTCCTAGCTTGAGGGCGCCCTATACTACGTTTGCTGAGTCGCGGTCTCCAGTCAAGAACACGTCTACCCTAACAGTTATTAGTTCTTCGACAGATATGACCAGCCCACTGCCACTTCAGCTTACTAATCCTAAGGGCTATGTCGACTTCTTTGATTCTCTGCAGGATCACCTCATTCCGGATACGATCTTTCAGAGAAACTCCGAGCATAGCCCTCTTTCCATAGCCTGCTGAGCGACTTTAAATTGGTGGACTAGTTGTACCTTGAGTGTCCACGACTCGGCTCCGTATGTCATAACACTTAGGACGCACTGGGCGAAGACCTTTGTTTTCAAACTTTGCGGTATTGGCGACGAGAAGACTCGACGAAGTTTCCCAAATGCTGCATAGCCCAGTTCTGCGGGTCTCTCTCTCGATGTTGTTGTTGTTCCAAAGTTTGCCCCAGATATACCTACATACCTACTCCTGAACAACTTCGAGTGCAGTTCCGTTAATAGCATTTGGTTCCGAAACAATATGTTCATTGAACCAAGCCTTGGTTGGCCTTGGTTTTGTCCAAGTTTATCCGGAGACCAATGCGCTGAGACCAATCAATTAGGCTCTCCAACATCTGTTGCAAGTCCTACTACGTTTCTGCCACAAAGTCAATGTCATCCGCGAATCTCAAGTGTGAGATGTACTCACAGTTAATGTTAATGCCACATCCTTTCCAGTCCAGAGTCTTAAACATATCCTCCAATGCATTTGAGAATAATTTCGGAGAAATAACGTCCCCTTGTCTCACACCTCGATGCAGGGGGATATGCTTAGTCTGCTGGTTCAGTACTTGGACGGCCATTGTTGCGGCGTCATACAGACATCTCAACACTTGGATATACCGCCAGTCGACTTGGCATTGTTGTAGGTACTCCAAAACGAACCAAGTGTCGATAGAGTCAAAGGCTTTTTCATTATAAAAAAATATAGTCACTCGCGCGCCGCTTTCAAAGTGGGCTGTGTTTTGTTTGTGCGTTGTGCCGGCTGCGTCGATGCATAGTGTAAAAAATGTTGCTAACATTAAAATGTTGCATGTGTAATATCGCCACAGACAAATTACTAGCGTATATACAAAACAAAATTTCAGTGATTGGCGAAGAAACGTTGAAACGAATCTGTGTATCCGCGTTCACAAGCAGTGAAATAAGTCAATTTTTTCAAAATCGTTATTATTTGAGTCTGCTGAATAAAAAGGAAGGGAAGAGTAGAAAGAAACCTGGATGACATTGTTAGTGTGTTTAAAAGTATTGATCCTGATGTTGTTCCAGTATTTGTCGCGAGGCAACTTGAGGAATTGCGAGCAGATTTACATAATTTAAAGCACGCATCGCTACCCCTACCTTTCAATACGGCCGGTTGTGTAAACATGAGACGGGGCGCTTGGAATCTGGAGAGTGGCCCTGTGGGGCTGACATTGAGCCATAATTACACTTCGGACGGACACGACTTACAATGACTGCCCCGCAGATTTTTGTTCTGTGGCCGCAAAAATTGTACATAATCCGTCGTCAACAAAGAAGCCATTAAGGGCTGATGACAAACGTAAGGTTGATATCACGGTATCTACGCCGTTGGAGTCTCGAGCCATGCACAAAGTTGATTCACCGAGTGTGTCGACCGCAATGACGGCGGCGCCGGTGCGGTCAGCTGTGAGCGTAGCGAAGAAGTATTAGCACCATTATCTCCGGTCGATAACTCAAGCATTTCTAGTCAAACAACACCCGTGGTTGAACAGGAATGCAAAGGTATAATGTGTTGTCTAATATGCGACCTTTACCTGAGTTGAATAGACATATAAATAATGAAAAAGGAGATAATAGTGCCTGGCGAACTGTAAATAAACGTAAAAGAAAACCAAAGTATAGGTATTTGGGCGAAATAGGTAAAGCGAAAGCGTCAAGATCATCTTTTAAAGCTGCTGATAAGAAAATACATATTTTTCTAACAAATGTGCGTAATGATACATCGGAGTATGACATTGTTGATAATATAAAAACAAATGTGCGTAATGATACATCGGAGTATGACATTGTTGATTATATAAAAACAAATGTGCGTAATGATACATCGGAGTATGACATTGTTGATTATATAAAAACAAATGTGCGTAATGATACATCGGAGTATGACATTGTTGATTATATAAAAACAAATGTGCGTAATGATACATCGGAGTATGACATTGTTGATTATATAAAAACAAATGTGCGTAATGATACATCGGAGTATGACATTGTTGATTATATAAAAACAAATGTGCGTAATGATACATCGGAGTGTGACATTGTTGATTATATAAAAACAAATGTGCGTAATGATACATCGGAGTATGACATTGTTGATTATATAAAAACAAATGTCCGTAATGATACATCGGAGTATGACATTGTTGATTATATAAAAACAAATGTGCGTAATGATACATCGGAGTACGACATTGTTTATTATATAAAAACAAATGTGCGTAATGATACATCGCAGTATGACATTGTTGATTATATAAAAACAAATGTGCAATGATACATCGGAGTATGACATTGTTGATTATATAAACAATAAAACACAGGAGAGGGAGTTGTTGGAAACGATTAACACGAAATAAAATGTGTTAGATCACAAAGCCTACAAATTCTTTGTGCCAGAGTCTAAATTGTCTCTTTGTTCTTAGATGAAAAAATATGGCCTGAAATAATTATTTTTAGACGTTTCGAATACTTTAAAAATCGAAATGGAAGGTCCGCGGCAGGCGGCCCGTTACTGCCCTCTAACTAATGGATAGTACGACCTACAAGTTTGCCAGTTATAATTGACGCTTATTTGAACAGTGTGTACTTATAGCAATTCAGGAAAGTTGGCTACTTCCAGAAGAGCTGGCTTATCTAAATAGCATCGATAGCAGATTTAGTTGCAAGGGAGCATCAGCTGTAAACACGACGGCGGGTATACTGCGCGGCAGGCCGTATGGTGGTACTGCGCTGCTGTGGAATACAAGTGTGTTTCCGAGTGTTACAGTGGTAAATTGCGATAATTCGCGAGTGTGTGCTATTCGCATTCGTGTGTGATATTCCCCAGTCCTTTTATAGTGGTGTGTGTTTATATGCCGACAAACAAATCGGAACATCTGACGATAAGTGCTATTAGTAATGAATAGAGCGTTGGCATGCCATACCACAGGTTTATCCTAGTTTGGGTGCCAATGCTCTGTCTTGGGAGAAGGGCGTTGGCATGCCATACCACAGGTTTATCCTAGTTTGGGTGCCAATGTAATGAATAGGGCGTTGGCATGCCATACCACAGGTTTATCCTAGTTTGGGTGCCAATGACCTTCTCAGGGTTAATGACTTATTAACCTAGTTTCACTGCTGCTAATAATATTATGTTTATGTTAAGTTTTTGTAGTTTGTGGTGCAGAAATAAAAAACATTTCATTTCATTTCAATATGAAAACGAACCTCTTTTTATTCTAGGGGATTTTAGCGCTTATCCCGGTGAACTATTCTTTGTGAAGAGTTCAAATGGGTTACCTATTGATGTCATTAAGTTAGGATTGACTTCTAACACATTTGCCTACATAGATCCAGCCTGTGGGTCTAAGCGTTGGCTAGATCACTGTGTTGTGTGTCGCAATCAGCAGCTGTCTCTGCGTGCATTGTGTGTGTTGATTATGACGTGTTGTGGTCGGATCATTTTCCTCTTAGGTATATGTGAGTGTAAGTTGGAGTGTTTGACTCCTGTAAAACATATTTCGAGTGTAGCTACGAGTAGGTACTAAGAAAATTATGTGGGGAGAAAAAACCGCAGTCGAAATTACACAATATCAATCTGAATGTCAAAAACGTCTCAAACTTATTGATTTCCCTACTGAGTATGAAAAATGTAGTGATCGGTATTGTAATGACCCGGATCACAGCTTAAATATTGATAAACTGTATTCCGACATTGTGCTTGCACCATCTCGGGCATCAGTACGCCTAGTACAAGTTTGCACATTATGAAAACAGAAAAAAGTTTCGTGAGCTCGCTAAATTGACAGTGTTGAGTGTAATCGGTAGGACGAGTTCATGTTTTCAAATGAAGTTCACACGATAAAAAATTTCGAAGAGCTCGTTTGAACGACATATTTATATCTCTCTTCCCCACAAGCAAAAAAAAGAGACAAAATATAGTCCAACGTATTGGTGTTTGACGTTTTGTTTTTCGTATGTCGTTTTTATCTGTGGTTTTATTGGGAATAAATGATTATCGATTTACGTTTATTTGATGTAATAAATGGAAAGAACGTATTTATCTGATTTTTCCAGTACCTTCGGTCTTTAATTTCGTTCACTAATAACGAAGTTACGGACCAAAGTAATCCAACAAAACTTAGTTATTTTATATTGATTTTATGCCTCAACTACGACATCTAGGTTCGATGTAATACTTGTTTTTTGATAATTACTAGTTGGAAATCCTGGACTAAGTGTTTGTTTTATCAATTGAGTCATATTTGGCGAAACAGAAATCGTTTTGACGTCATCACGACATTAAAATTGTAAAGTATGTAGATTGGTAGTGTTTCGCACTAAAATCAATGAGATTTTATTTATATAACATCATTGACTACAATTCATGTATTTTTTTTGGAAATATTGTTGTAGGTACATAAGTGCTACAAAAATACAAAATACAAGTTCAAATAAGATAAAGTGTCTATAGGTATGAGTACATAAGTATCTAACTATTAACTTACCTTGGTATCTAGAGAGATTCTTTGAGAGTTCCTGAGATTTGTATTTTCCCGCAGAGTATTACAAATATAGACAAAACCTTCTCTAGTGAGTCCGTGAGCCGATACCGTTGCACAAAGTTAGTGTAAGAGATGCGGCTGTTTGTAATTAATCTTTGCCTACGTCAAGCTCATGTCGCTTTCCTTCACGACGGTCAGCGCCTACAGCCTCTGAGGCTAACCTCCAGGCAAGATACCGTATCGTTATCATAATAAAATAAAAAACGCAAGATCTCATGAAGCTCTCACGAAAATTTATCTAACGAGTAACAATACTTTGAAAATGATCGAATTCGTCAAAGTTTACTACCACTAACTTGTCAAAGTGGCAACTTGTACCTACTGCTAAAATGCAAAGAATACTCGAAAACTTTATTTCGAATTCGAATTCTACTATTTGCTAAAACCCGTCCTTACGATTTTAGTTCCTACAAGTTTCCGATAGAGGCGCTGCCAGTAAATGTATGGAACTAAACGAAACTACATTTCGTTTACAAAAACTATAAAAACTTGTACTAGGGGTACTGCTGAGGGTCGGGGATGCGATCGAGTACACTGTGTACAGAGTAAACTTCGGCCTACAACTTATTGGTTGGAATAAACATGTTAGTCACAGTCATGGGGAAGCCAGGGCGAGTTTTCGGGAATGGTTGTTGTGTGGTAGTCCTACCACTGGTACCGCACAACAACCATTATACCATTATATTGATAAAAAGATCTGCGAGTAGAACAATATTTAAATCTCGTTTAAAGTGGTGCCAAAACCATTAAGACCAACTGAAAATGGATATACCTGCTACCAAGCACAGCAACAAAGAATTTAGTGGTTTCTGGAAAAATACCAATCGCTTGAAGAGTCGCTAGCCTGTGTGCTGTGTGTGCATATCAATGCCCCCCGCCAGGGCATGCTGACAGAACCTATGCAACTATATCTAGGTTATTTGATATAAAGCTAATTATAACAATAATACACAAAGAATTTAAAGTTAATAAATAATAACTAGGTAAGTACAACAATTAAAACAATTATTAGTTCTTATTATGGAATAAACAGCAGAGATATTAATCGTAGAAGTAAAACCAAGCTTATTATAATACCAATAACATAAATTAAGCAGACATACCCAAAGAGTCAATCACACTGTGTTACTATTATATATTAGGAAAAAAACGTAATAACATTCTCGGAGGATAAATAATCCTGTTTAAGCAGGCAATTACACAAAATGTATTTACACCTATGTCTATCAATACAATGAAATTGAAGTATCTTATTTAATTTGTTGTAACAAATGCCCCAAGGAAAAATGAATGCCGTCTTGCAAAAGCCGTACAACAGTGAGTGGTTTCGCACACACTCTTAATTCGCCGCGACGACGACGTGAGCGTGACCTCTGCGCTGAAGCTAAAGTTGAGGTTTTTGTGGAAAGATAATACCAAATGTATAGCTGGCGTACTGTTGCAGCTGTGTATCGGCGTATAGAGTCTGGGTGGGATACCGGAAGGGCTTGAAAGTCGTAACCTTGAGTACAGAGCGTTGTGCTCTTTCCACTTTAATGAGCTTCGTTTTACAAGCACCTCCCTATACGGAGATGTAGTAGCTCAGAACGCATTGGCAAAGGGCAAAGTAAATTATTTTGAGCAAGTCAAACGAAGCCACACTACGCAGATTTTTAAAAACCCAAATTAATTTACGAATCTGGGACTGTAGAATCAATATGTAGCATCCAACCCAGCTATTCATCAATCACAACCCTCAGATATTTTACTGAGGCGACTTGTTCCAAAAGGAAATAGTCACAAATGTTGTATGGATAATTTTGTCACGAGTGCGCCTGAATTTTTAGATCAGTTGGGGCGTTGCTTTTAAGTATACTGAAGGCAACTACCTTACTTTTACCATAGTTGAGAGTAAGGAGATTTTTCTGAAGCCAGAGAACAACATTCCTCAGACCCTTTTCAGCAAATGTGATATCTATTTCAATAGGCAAATCCCCGGGCCACGATGGGTTAAGTGTGGAACATGTGCAACACGCTGGGCCTCATGTGTGCAGAGTGTTGGCTATGTTGTACAACTTTTGTTTATCACACTCATAACTACCTACCGACATGATTAGGACTATCGTAGTTCCAGTAGTAAAAAACAAAGCGGGGGATTTGTCAGATATAACTATAGACAGCATTCTCAATACTCAATTAAATACATACCTAAAGTTGCATGATAATCAGTTTGGTTTTCGGCCGGGGCTGTCTACAGAAACTGCCATATTGTGTTTTAAGGGTGCTGTTAAATACTAATACTACTCTGTGGATGTGGTCTATGGTGTATCTCCCCCCCCCCCCCGCGACTTTGGCGTCCACTTTTTGCCGCGGCAGCGGCGCAGCTTGTTGTTAATTAAAACAATAAAGAGTCTTGTTCACTTGTTAATTGTATGCTCCAGGTCTAGGAGGCACCTTCCTGCTGCGCCAAGGCAAGGTGAAGTTCCACGTGATGCCCGACTTTTCCAGCCAAGCGCTCTGCTCCGACAGCGACGTGGACTCCTGGCTGCACTACTTCGAGATGAGCGCGCCCATCGTGCACGTCGGCACGCTCGTCACCGGAGACCTGGTTCGTTCTATCTACACATCACATTCTAACTTTTATGATTTTAGCAGTAACGCCTGCTTCATCATCATCATCGCCCTATATCTGTCCACTGTTGGACGTAGGCCTCTCCTAATGCTCGCCACTGAGCTCGGTCTTCAGCTCCCCTCATCTTTTCTCTTTCAGGCGCTTTTCTCAGGTCGTCACTCCACCTCCACAGGGCGTCCTACACTACGTTTGCCTAAACATGGTCTCCACTCGAGAACTCGTCTACCCTAACGGTTATCGGTTTTTCTGGAAATGTGACCAGCCCACTGCCACTTTAGCTTGCTTATCCTAAGAGCTATGTTGGTCACCTTGGTTCTCCGTCGGATATCTTCATTACGAATCTTGTCCTTCAGAGAAACTCCAAGCCATACCACAGCTCGCTGGGTGACCTTAAATTTGTGAAATAGTTTGACCGTGAGTGTCCACGTTTTGGTTCCGTAGGTCATGACTTGTAGGACGTACTGATTGAAGATTTTTGTCTGTCTTGAAACTTGAATGCTTTGGGAAGCAACTCAGCAGAATTCTTTTGTTGGCTTCCTTCTCAAAGTTTTTCTTACGTATTTGCTATATTTGTGCAAGGTAAACATATTGCTGGTCAACTTCAAGAGGTACACCATCAACTGCAATCGGTTTCGGGTCAATAAGATAGTTAAACACAATAGATTATCTTGATAGATGATCTTGGTCTTATCTATGTTCATATCGAGACCGATCTGTCGAGAAGCATCATCTAGGTTGGTCATCTTACTTTGCAAGTCTTACAGCGACTCCGCCATTAGGACATATCATCGGCAAATCGACAGTGTGAGATATTCTCGCCATTGATATTAATGCCCATTCATTTCCAATCCAGTATCTCAAACTGTCTTCCAGGGCGTTAGTGCACAGTTTCGGGGATATAACATCCCCCTGTCTCACTCCCCTACGCCGTTGAATATATAGACACTAATAGTTGCGGCGTCATACAGAAACCTCAGCACTTCGATGTTCGTCCGTTGCAAAGGCTCCAGCCCCCCGATTCAGATCCTTTCGATAACAAACTGAAGCGATTCGATTCGATATTGTGAATGAAAAATGTATTGAATTGAACGATTTCAAACCGAATCCACAGAATAAATAATACCATATCGATCGCCAACTGAGTTATCGATGGTTTCTGAATCGGGGGGCAGAACCGCCCAGATTTCAACGGAGTCAAAGGCCTTCTCATAGTCCACAAAATCAAGCCACAGGGGCTGATTATACTCCTCGGTCTTCTGTACAATCTGCTGCACTGTGTGAATGTGGTCTATGGTGACGTATCCTCCCCGAAATCCAACCTGCTTTGTTGGCTGAAATTCGTCGAATATTCGCGCAAGACGAGTCGTGATGACTCTCGAATACAGCTTGTAGACATGCTCAGGTGGGAAATAGGCCGTTTTTTCAAAAGGGTCTTGTCCCCTTATTTGAAAGATAGATTGACCACCCTCCTGGTTCATGCCTTTGGAGTTCTCCCAGAGAAGAGGGCAGAATTAAAGATACGCTAAAGTTCTTTAAGCGTGGGAGTACCTCCTGCCTTCAGGACCTCCGTAGTAATTCCTTCCTCACCCAGGGCTTTTCCATTTTTAAGCTGTCTCGATTTCGTCAAGGTTAACTTCCGGCAGCTCTTCGGTATAGTGGCGGGTCAGAGTGGCCCTAGAATCCTCGATGTCGGGTTCGGGTTGCGAAACGTGCGATTCGTACAGCTGGCCATTAAAAACTAACTTCCGCGAGAATCTGGGGCTTAGAAACGACAAAGTTCCCGGTTGATGTGGTCAACTTCGTCAGATGGCTTTGACCGAGCTATTGTACAAAGATTTTTGACCCCCGATTTCGCTCAATCGCTTCTTCTATAGCGCTTGTATTGGAGCGTCGGAAGACTCGCCTTACCAGCTTTGTGATTTGTTTATTCAAAGCCCGCTGTTCTAAGTGACAGCCGGATATTCGCGTCCTTTCTCAATGAGCTGCAGAGTCTCCCCCGAAAGTTTTGATTTTCTGCCTGTACTCCGTATCTCGCAGAACTTCGTTCCCTCGCTCCTCAGGATTCCCACCACTTGGTCAAGTTCCTTGACAATGTCAACGTCAATTGTGCTTTCTAAAGCAGCAACCGGTTCTCCAGTTTCAACTGGAATGTTTTAGATCCAACAACTGTTTGGAGTAGGATTGGTCGGAGCGTGGACTTTAGCAAACGCAGACGTTCAAGCTTGTAATCAATATACAGAGTGCATCGGACAAGTCGGTGATCACTCCCGATTTTAAACCTAGTGACCACTGAGTCATCTCTTAATATGCGCTTTTTGTCCACTATGATGAAGTCGATCTAATTTGACATCATCGGGGCTTTGCCAGGTCCACTTCCATTTCAGCTGCTTCTAAAGAATGAGTTCATTAAAAACAGCCCTTATTTCTCTAGGAAGTTAACTAGCTCCCTGCGATTTTTGCTACCAAATTTGTGTTGTCCTACCACCGACTCGCTGCGTGTCTGTACTCCCACTAGCGTTGAAGTCCCACATGACAACATTGAAGTGAGCCTTGGAGTTGTGCAAGGCTTTGTATATGTCCTCGTACATATCCTCTACTTCATAATCCGAGTGTGAAGAAGTCGGTGCGTACACTTCAATAACCTTGATGCTATACCTCTCATTTAATTTCATAACAAGGTACGCAACCTTTGTCGACACACTGGAGATTTCTTTAATGTTGTCAGAGAGGACCTTGTTGACTAGGAACCCGACATCGCCTTGGGATTGGTGATCTTCTCTGAAATACATAAGATGGCCCGACTCTAAGGTCACGCTGTCCTCTCCCTCTCTTTGGACATAACCTAAAATACCCCACATAACCCCAGAATGTGCCATCTTATGTGTCCCAGCTCCTTTTCCAGTTGTGCCAGATGTTCATAGAGCCGTAACATGCGTCCGTTAAACGTTGCCAGAGTCAGTCGATTTTGGTGGCCTTCCGTAGCCCGGGGATTCTTAGCACCCCCAGCCCTGCCGTGAGCATGACCGCCAGGAAGTGTATGCCCATAATCGCCACGCTGGGCAGGCGGGTTGTTGATCGCAGAGCTCTATTTTTTGCACCTATGACGCTGTTGTCTGTCGTCGGTCTGTAGAATTTTAACTGCGCCAATTCTGAATGGTTATACCGCCAATTGTCGGTCGTTAGAGCCTCGTCCTTTATTCGGTAGGATATACCACGGGCAGGTGAGGTTGAACTGGAGTACTGAGGTGGTGTTCGTACTCCCTTACATCATCATCATCACCATCATCAACAACCTATACTAGTCCACTGCTGGACATAGGCCTCTCCCAAGGCGCGCCACTGAGCCCGATCTTCGACTCTTCTCTTCCAATGATTGCCAGCTACATTGCACAGATCGTCGCTCTATCTACCCGAAGGGCGTTCTACACTACGTTTGCCGATTCGCGGTCTCCACTCTAGAACTCGTCTACCCCAACGGTTATCGGTGCTACGACAAATGTGTCCAGCTCATTGCCACTTCAGCTTGCTTATTCTCTGAGCTATATCAGTTACCTTAGTTCTTTGACGATTCACCTCATTTCAGATTCGATCTCTCAGAGAAACTCCGAGCATAGCTCGCAGAGCAACCTTGAGCCTGTGGACCAGCCTGACCATCAGTGTCCACGTTTCAGCTCCTTATGTCATTGCGGGTAGGACGCACTGATCGAAGACTTGTCTTCAGGCATTGTAGAATGGGCGACGAGAAGACTTGACGAAGTTTTCCAAAAACTAAATCCTCCTTCTCAAAATTATTTCCACCCATTTTAACAATTTGTCCGAGGTAAATATACGCCTGTACAATTTCGAGAGAAATGCCACTGACTATTGGTTCCGGTACAATATTGTCATTGATCATGATTTTTGTTTTGTCTATATTCATGCGGAGACCAATTCGTTGTGAGTCTTCAGCCAGGCTAGCCAGCATCTGACGCAGCTCTCGCAGCGACTCCGCCGTGAGTGCGCGCTGTGATGTCCACCCCTTTCCAATCCAGCATCTTAAACATATCCTCCATTGCGGTCTTAAAATCGATCTTATAAATATCGTTCCCAACATAAACCGGCATGGGTACGACATGGGCATTTGACATGATGTTCGTCTTGCCCATGTTCATTTTAAGACCCACCTGTTGGGAAACAATATTGAGATCACTGAGCATCGTGCTTAGGTCTTTCAGGGTTTCTGCACTATATCATCAGCAAATCGAAGGTAAGTGATGTATTCGCCATTGATGTTAACACCATATCCGTTCCAGTTCAGAAGCTTGAATATATCATCCTGTGTGAAGCATCGTGATTAGGTCTTTCAGGGTTTCTGCACTATATCATCAGCAAATCGAAGGTAAGTGATGTATTCGCCATTGATGTTAACACCATATCCGTTCCAGTTCAGAAGCTTGAATATATCATCCTGTGAACAGTTTTGGAGAAATGACCCCCCTGTCTCACCCCTTTTTGCAACTGGATAGAATTCGTGATCTGTCTGTCGGACTGTCATAGTGGCCTTGCTGTACAAACACTTCAATACTTCGATGTACCGGTAGTCAATCTGGCACCGCTGTATGACTGTAGCACTGCCCAGGTCTCGACTGAATCAAAGGCATTCTCTTAATCCACAAACGCTAGACATAGTGGCCGATTATACTCTTCGGTCTTCTGTATAATCCTGCCGGAGCGTATGGATGTGATCTACGGTGCTAAAGCCTTTCCGGAATCAAGCTTGTTCGGGAGGCTGATAGTCGTCAAACCTACGAGCGAGGCGGTTTGTAACTACCCCCGAAAACAGCTTATAGACTTGGCTCAGCACCGAAATGGGCCTATAATTCTTTAAGAGGGTTTTATCATCTTTCTTAAAGAACAAAACCACTACGCTCCTGTGTCACGCCTCTGGCGTAGTACCCTCGAGGATGACGGAGTTAAACAGCTTCTGAAGGACTTTAAGTACCGGTGTTCCACCTGCTTTCAGTAGCTCTGTCGTTATTCCGTCCTCCCCTGGTGCCTTGTTGCTCTTAAGCTGTTTGAGAGCCATTCTGATATCGTATAGGCTGACGTCCGGGATATCTTTGGTATAATGTCGGATCAAACAGTCTCTTGCATCGGTAGTCTTGCTAGGGGGATAGATAGATAGATAGATAACTCTTTATTGCACTAAATAAACTTAAATTGGCACATTAACAATGACCTTAAAATAGTACAATCTGCGGCCTTATCACTAAGCAGCGATCTCTTCCAGGCAACCTTAGGTTAGAAAGCGAGAACATGAACATTAATGAACGATAGTGTGCATATGCAAGTATACATTTACTGAACAGAATAAATTTATATTTTTAGAATATAAATACGATAAAATATTACTTATAAATACCATAAGTACAATATACAAAAAAAAATGTATATAATATAAAAATACATACATATAAACATATATACTAATAATAATTATACATACTAAAATAAATAGGAACCTACACACAACATACATTACACTACATAAGCATATTAAACATTAAAATAAGTAAATACAGCAACATGTCATAGCGTTGAATGATAAAAGTTTCTGACCCGATCTTTGAAACATTGAGGTGATGTCGCTTGCCTTATGGTTACTGGCAAAGAGTTCCATAGTCTTACCGCTTGTACAGCAAGACTTGTCATAATAGGAGCTCTTGTGTAGAGGTATCTTCAGGAGAAGATTATCTGAAGACCTAAGATTTAAGATGTGAGAGCAATGAAGAAATTGAAAAAAATCTTTAAGATAGCGCGGGGAGGAAGGATTAAACAGTATAGTGTAGAGAAGAGAAAGGATGTGAGTATTCCGACGAAGGCGAATTGGGAGCCACTTGAGCTTAACACGAAATTGAGTGACATGGTCATACTTGCGTAAGCCAAATATAAACCTGATACAAAAATTTTGAAGTCGCTCAAGCTAGGTTTTTGACTACATCGCTGTAAGGAATCAAGATTCCATCAAAAATAACAGATGGAAGATTAATCCAGTCAATCCTAGAAATCATAGGAGAACTAGAGTAGGAACCAATCTTTATGGCGGCTGAGAAGTTAGGCGCAAGGCGCTGCGCAATAGCTAATTTTAGGTGTAAGCGGGCTTTGGAGAGGTGAGAGGCCGGAGCACACCCTCCCGCTAGCCCACCGTGTCCCGCGCGCGCCTGCCTTATTTATGCTTGTGTGCACGCTACATCCGTACGCTAAACACATGCATACGATTCTGTTCAAGTACAGTCAAAGTTGTTTGTTACCAACCAATACAATCCACCAACACGATATCTGCTGCATATATTCCGATATTAATATTATTGTGTTAACGTATGTTAACATAATTTCATGATTAGATAAAAAATAATGAATAGGGTCGACGCTAATTTAGCTACTAGAAACATAGCTATAGGTATAACACTTTTTTATCATTTCATTATTTGTATGTACTTAACACATATATTTTTTCAATCATTACATTATTTGCATGTGACATGTAAGTAAGTATGGTTTATGTAGTTTATTAAACATGTATGTAGGTATATTCATTTTTCTTTTGCATAATGTATTGTATTGTTTTGCACCACCGTCCTTTTTTAATTCGTAATTTCTGTCCATCCAAAGGTTGTCTGGAAGAGATCGCTTTTAGTGGTAAGACCACCCGTTTTGCCTATTTTTAAATTAAATTCTTGTATATTTGTTCCATAATTCTGGTGTAATAAAGTGTTTCTTATTATTATCATGTTCTACAAGTAGGTAGTAAAAAAAACACTCTAATAATTGCGAACCTTACTGTACCAGCGCGAAGTCACACTCGCAGCGCGCTTCACAGCCAACATAAAGATTGGTTCCTACTATACCTACTATTATAACTTAAGTTTTGACTCTGAGAACATAAGTAGCGCTCCAATCGGTTATGTATCGTAAGTCGCCATTGATGGTTGCAATAGCATCCGTTAAATTAGTAAGAGGAGATTGAGAATAAATTTAAAGATCATCTGCATATAAGTGGTAGAAAGAAGTTAATTTTTGGGAGATTGAATGAATAAATATAGCAAAGAGGAGAGGAGGCAGTACGCCACCTTGAGGGACGCCGGCTAACGTATCACACCATGACGAGAACTACTCTTCAAGGCGTATCCGCTGCCGTCGTCCGTATAAATAACTATGAAACCAGTCATTCGCAGTTGGAGATATGTTAAGAGAGCATAGTATTCCAATAAGTATGTCAAAGTCAACAGCATTAAACGCATTACTAAAGTCCAGCAAAGTCAGTACAGTTAACAGGCCTTTTTTCATACCTAGACGGATATCATTACCGCCTGTAATGTAATGATTTAAAATGTGGCACAGGATGGGAAGGATGATATCAAGTATGGGAATGATCATAAATTACGACTAATACCATCGCATCCAACTGCGTTGGAAAGGATTGATACCACGCTCTTTTTAACATCACATGCCGTGAATATACTAAAGAAGAAAGGCAAATAGTCGGGACTTGGTATAGATGAAAGAGATTGGAGTGTGTTTGCTTTAATTATCCCATTAATTAAAGCAAACACACGGCCGGTGACTTGACTTGACGGCCGGTTGGTCTAGTGGCTAGTAACCCTGGGAACGAAATCAAACGGTCGCGGGTTCGAATTCTGCAAGGTGCAATCTTTTGGTGATGGACAGAAATGTTTGTTTCCGAGTCATGGATGTTGATATTCGTATTTATGTATGTTTATCCGTTATCTAGTGCCCATATTACAGGGTATCCTAGTTTGGGGCTAGGTAATTGGTGTGGAATTGTCCCGAATATATTATATTATTATTATTAATACTGGACGAAGAGGAAAAATGATTACGCGATGAGGTGTATAATTGTCCATAGAACTTCTCGAGCTCACTCAAAATCTCTGACTTCGACGATACGATGCTGCCACTGTCGGTTTTCAGCTTCGTCAACAGGCTTTGTCCAATAGACATATCTCTTGCGAACACTTTGGAGCCCTTGTTCCGCTCTACTGCGTTCTTAATACAAGTAGTATTATAGGAACGCAAATGGTGTCGCATTGACTTGGAGATCTGTTTATTAAGCAAGCAGTAACTCGACATATCCACTGAAGACTGCAGCTTCATCTCGCCTCGTTCTGCATAAGTTTGAGTGTATGCTCAGAGAGTTTCTGTGTTCTATTTCTGCGGGGGGTCTTAAAGAACTCCAACCCGACCCATGCATGCATGCTCTCTACTGTATCGGATTCGGTAAGGATTTGGAAGCGAATGTCGAGCTCCAACTGAAAGCTCTCGGGGTTTTGGATTTGGGCAGGACTTGGGCGAAGAGTAGATCTCATCAAACGAGACCTCTCCAGCTTTACGTTGATATTCAATGAGTCTCTTACCATGCGGTGATCACTGCCGGTCTTAACCCTGTGGATCACAGAGACATCACTGAATATATGCCGATTGGTCGTCAAAATGAAATCTATCTCGTGCTTATGACCGCCGGGGTGCAGCCACGTCCATTTCCTAGAGGGGCGCTTCTTGAAAAAGGAGTTCACCATAAAGAGTCCCTCCTTCTCCATGAAGTCGGCCAATCGCTGACCCCATTGGTTCCGCTGTCCAAATCCAAACTGCCCCACTCTCATTGCCTCGCCAGTCGTTGAAGTCCCCCATCACCACCGTGAAGTGTGTTTTCGGGGCATGTATGGCATTAGAAATGTCGTCATACATAGCCTCCACTTCATCATCCGGGCGTTTCGAGTGTGGGGCGTACATCTGTAATAAAAAAAAAGATATGGTTTCAAAGAAATATAGAAAAAACAATGTGTTTAAGAATAAAATTAGTTTACATTATTTGGCGGAAGCTAAGGTTAATTGTTCATTTACTCCACTGATGGCGTTATGACAATTCCAAAAAAGTTCTCTCTATCCCCGCCAACGTTTCATTCATTGCGGTGATTACGATTATGAACCATTCACTGTTTTTATTTTTTTCCTTACTCGGTGCCCTGAACCTCGAGGCGCGCGGTTCGACTCTCTTCTAGATAGAAAGCACGTCCAAAGCGCCATTATACTAGGTTCACAACTGTTCCCGTTTCCTACAATGTTTGATGAAACTGCGTGCTTTGTCCAACGATGTTGATCCGTCGACTAGCGCCCTCCCTTGTCCCCAGGAGCTGGACCTGCGCGTGCAGCACTTCCACGGGTTCAGCGCGCACGGCGACGGCGGCCACTACCACTACGACACGACGCCGGACTCCGTCGAGTACGAGGGGTACTTCGCCCTCGCCTCCTCCGTCATCCGCGTGGACCCGCCCGTGGATACGCACGCCGTCGGACGAGACTAACAACACCGAACAGATTTTCATTAACCCTCTTCAAAAAAAGGAGGTTCTGACTGTTTTTTTATACATGTTATCTCATTTATATATCTGAGACTTATTGTTTTGATGATTCTTTGTTTCATTTGAAAAGGTAACCTCCAGCACAGAACACCTAATACTAACTGCGTATAGAATGGGCACTATGTCCCCGCACCAGTCTCGACTTTCTCACCTCGCCACTGATTCTGAGCTGTCTAGGAGCTGACTTGAGCACGGGACGCGCCACACGCGCACGTCGCTAGAACGCTAATAGAATTACAAACTTACCCTTTATTATGCTATGTAATTTTGTATTTAATTTTATAAATACCTAGCTGTTCTCTGAAGTGGTACACGCTATCCAACAGGAACGAACTCTAAAGCTTGAAAACGGTGCAATCTTTACTTGCCGCTCATACAAAGTCATATCTTTTGTTGTTGTTGTTGTTGATACATTCGAACTACACTGAACAATGAACAAGTCGGCGGCGGCGGCCGGCGATGGCGCGGACGGCCGTACATTTATGCAGTGTAGTGTAGGTACCTATTATTGTATAAGGAGTAAATTAGGTAGATAATGAATTATTCTAGTGATGTCTTCTGGATATTCCTACGTTGAGTGTTGCGGTTGTAAGTAGGTACATGTTACTGTAGATACGCAAAACGTGAATTTACAAAAAAAACCGACTATGTGATAACGTTAGTTTCAAAAGCTTCTTGGGTAAGTGTAAAATAATAATTCATACAGTGACAACCTTAGACTTCAGGCACACAATTGAGCTTGTACAAAAACGACATGTGTGTAGTGTCTGCGTAATAGGTAGTTATAACGCGGCTTTTGTATAGAAATCTAGTCGAGTGTCCGGGGTGTGCCTCCAGGGCGGTACAATAATTTCATGAAAACTGGTTCGGCCCATTAAATAGTTAAGTATTTTGATTTAAAGTAAAATACTTAACTATTTAAGTACTTATAATAAAACTGTAAAAGGTCCAATTCTGTACATACATTGAAGATAATTTGTATTTTTTTTTGGAGGAACTCTATGTTCGATACTAGATACTTCATTTTTGTCTTTCTTTCTGTCTGTCTGTCTGTATCTGGGCCGCGCATCATGCCGAAACAACTGAATGAATTCAAATGAAGTTTGTTATGATTTGAGTTCATACTCCGAAGTCCGAGCTTTGGATACTTTTCATCCCGAAAAATTAAAAGAGTTCCCGCAGGATAAGAACTTTCATCCAATGGCGATGCTGTGACTTTTCTGGTATTAACTCTGTTCGGTGGATAGAGTATAGTTTAGAATTTTGTATATGGATTAGTTAGTTTGTATTTATTTGGAGTTGATATTCAAGTTTTCCGGTTTATAGTTACTTCCGTAGTGTTCGCGCATCTTCTTGTGTGCTGTGTGTGCCTTGCACGCACAGCACACATACACCTCACAAGCCTCGTGACGCCAATGCACATTCGCCAATCGCCTACTACAGCGATACGATCCAAAATGGACGCACATATATTGCAATGTTAAATAAGTAAAAGTAATAAACAACGTAAAACAATCAAATCTTTGTCATTTGTTCCTTACTGAACACGTAGTGCACCTCTAGGATACTCAGGGAAAATTTCCTCCAAATTTCAAATCTCTAGGTCCACTGGTACAGGCTGTGCGTTGTATTTGAGTCAGTCAGTCAGTCAGTCAGTCAGTCAGTAGGTATGTCACGGTATTGCTAAAGAGGCATTAATAAAATAATTTAATAAAACATCCTTTTATTATTCTGCCCAATAGGCGAAGGGCATTATTCATTATTGACGGTAACCCTATAAAAACAAGTCGTATTTCGGTTCGCTCCTACATTTTTGGTTTTATAATTAGTAAAAGTGTGATTGCAGTATATTACTCTTTATCAACAATTATTCAACAGTATATGAACAAAAGTGAGTGCTTTAAGATACAATTATATGTATAACGTGCTCCAAGGGGAATTTGGACTTTGTTTATAAATTTTATTTAGCCGACAAGTGAAATCGCTCTCAAAGCGCCTGCTTATTTATAATAGGCAATAAATGTTCCTGACTTAGCGGCTGCCTGTATAACAGAAGTGGTTGATTAAGGGCGATTCCTAACATTATTAATTAGCCATGGATTCGTTAACACGGGGTTGCTGTGACCAGAACATGTGAGATGCCAATTACCTTAAGTGTGTTCAATGTCTAAAAGCCTACCACTGTGAGTGCTTATTATCTAGTGCTTTCCAAGGGGACGAAGATTAAGGGTTGGAAATGTCCACTGTGTCAGAACATGAAAATGAATGACTCCCCTCCTTTAAATCGCAGAGCAAAGAAAAAAAAAGGTTTTTCGTCGCCTGTTAAAGATTCACCAGATAAGCCGCGACAGGACCTCCGTAATATCATCGATGAAATTGTGCAAACTCAAAAGAAGAATATTGTGGCGCAAGTTACTAAGAATATGTCGAACACACTCACACAGGAGCTGAAGACAATTAAAGAAGAAATGAAGGATGTAAAAGCGTCCATCTGTTTTTTAAGTACTCAGTATGAAGATTTAATTAACGAAAATAAAGTTTCGAAAGAGACAGTAAAGGTTTTGAAAGACAAAAGTGATAACACGGAGACAGCATTAAGCTCCATTAATGCAAAAATGTAGAATAGAGAGACAATAATATAGAAATTCAATGCATACCCGAGTCAAAGACTGAAAACCTAATTTCCATAGTAAAGAAGTTGGGCGAAATTGTCGGAAGTGAAATAAAGGAAGATCAAATTCAGCGTTGCACTCGTATCGCAAAAGTTAATCGTTCCAGTGATCGGCCAAGATCTATAATCGTCCAACTTAGCTACATGAAGTCTCGCAACGGTTTACTAGCAAGTGTGATTAAATTTAATAAGTTAAAGCAGATTTCAGAAAAGTTGAATATCACCCACCTGGGATTCACTGGAGATAAAAAATCTGTCTTTGTAGTAGAACATCTCTCACCCACAAATAAGTCACTTCATGCTGCGGCAAGACAGAAGAGTAAAGAGCTTAACTATAAATACGTGTGGGTCGGGAATGGACAGATTTTCATGCGGAAAACGGACACTTTCTGAAGTGAAAAGTCTGAAAGTTTTCAGAAATTGTCTTAGATATTTACTACCCTTAGTTTGCATGTTAGTATTTTGTTCATTAGTGTTAAAAATGGCGTCGATAAATGTTTATTGCCAAAATGTACGCGGTCTTTCCACGAAGACACACGAATTTATTCATTTTATCGAAACTTATGCTGTAGTAATTATGATTTGGTTATTTTAACAGAAACTTGGATGAATGAGAGCGTCCTAAGTAAGGAATTGTTCGACGATCGCTATATAATCTACAGACGAGATAGAGAATCCTCAATTAATTCGGTTAAAAAAGACGGAGGTGGCGTGTTAATTGCAGTATCAAAAGCTATAAAATCACACCGAGATATTCATTTGGAAAGCCACGCAGAAGATCTCTGGGTCACTATTGATATTCAAATTTCAAACACTATTAAGCATGTCACATTGTGTGCTGTATACCTACCACCTCCAGTCACGAAAGTATCCCTTGATAATTTTTTAATTAATTGTAACTGTGTTCTTGAACAAATCAATAATTTTGCATATACTATTGGTGATTTTAATTTGGGCTGTATAAAATGGTCCTTTTTATGTAGTAACTCTGGCTCTTCCCAACCTCAGTATCACTTAACCACACTTGAACAATTGTTAGTTGACTTTTCTAACACAAATAATTTAAACCAGAATAATACAACTGTAAATAGCATGGGAAGGGTGCTCGATTTGGTCCTTACTGATGTCCCTAAATGTCATGTCACAGAATCTTTAAGCCTTTTGTGCAATATAGATCCTCTGCACCCCTCTATTGATATTAAATTTGAAATGTTTCCATGTAAAACACTGGCATATAAACCTATTGAAAGATGTAATTTTTGTAAAGCCAATTATACCGAAATAAATAAACATTTTGAAAATACAGACTGGCATGTTTTTTTTAAAAGTTGCGCAGATGTAAATGAAATGGTCGATTTACTTTATAAAAATATTTGGGATACTGTTTCTCAGTACGTACCAGTCGCTAAAAGTAGAAATAACAATAGACCACCTTGGTTTACATCTTGCCTGGTCAGATGCTTACGCGAAAAGAACAAAATTCGCCATCGTTACCAAATCTATAAAAATCCTTTGGATGAATTGTCCCTAAAAATACTAAATAAACGATGCGATAAATTAGCAATTGAGTGTTACAATAACTGTATTAAATATATTGAATCAAGTATAAATAAAAATCCAAAACACTTTTGGTCGTATCTTAAACAAAAACGTGGAGGGACTAGTACATACCCCACTATTATGTCAGACGACTCTACAAAAGCTACCAATAGGACTGAAATTTGTGAGTTATTTGCAAAGTACTTCTCGTCAGTTTATTCTCCTCAGTCTCCTAATAACTCGCCCGTTATCAATGATGATAGCACATTGAACGAGATTTTCTCTCACGGTGATTCATTGTCCTCTTTATATTTGGACGTAGACTTAGTTTATAAAAAAAAAAATGTCTCGATATTTCGAAAGGTGCTGGTCCTGATGGGATACCGCCGATTTTTGTAGTTTCGTGTTTATCTACGATTGTCACAACTCTCTCAATTATATTTAATAAATCACTGGAGTATTTTCATCATTATGAAAATCAGCCAAAGTGGTACCTATTTTTAAATCAGGAGATGAAAATTAAAGAAAAACAGGTTAAAAATTATAGACCCATCTCCATTTTGAGTGTTTTTGGTAAAATATTAGAATCACTGATTTACCCTTTTATTCGAAGCTACTTCAAGCCTTACTTGACGAACCACCAACATGGATTTGTACAGATGAGATCGACTAACTCTAATTTGATCACGTTCACCGATGTCATAACGGAAGCCGTGGATCGAGGTGGACATGTCGATGTTGTTTATAAGCCGTGGATCGAGATGGACATGTCGATGTTGTTTATAAGCCGTGGATCGAGGTGGACATGTCGATGTTGTTTATAATCCGTGGATCGAGGTGGACATGTCGATGTTGTTTATAAGCCGTGGATCGAGGTGGACATGTCGATGTTGTTTATAAGCCGTGGATCGAAGTGGACATGTCGATGTTGTTTATAATCCGTGGATCGAGGTGGACATGTCGATGTTGTTTATAAGCCGTGGATCGAGGTGGACATGTCGATGTTGTTTATAAGCCGTGGATCGAGGTGGACATGTCGATGTTGTTTATACGGATTTCAGCAAAGCATTTGACAAAGTTTCACATGCTATTCTTTTACATAAATTAAGTAGGTATGGCTTGTATGGCAGCTTAATCGAGTGGATTGCTTCCTACCTAACAGATCGAAATTTGTATGTGATTGTAACAGGATTTAGATCTTCAGTTTTTCAAACTACCTCAGGCGTACCACAGGGGTCTCATTTTGGAATGTTCTATGTAATATATTTATCAACGATCTGCCGTCTTGTCTAAATTACTCAATTCCTTTCTTATTTGCCGGTGATTTGAAAATTTTGATGGAAATAAAATCGCCTACTGATATCAGCCTTTTACAAAATGATATTAACAGCTTAGTTGGTTGGTGTCAAAGTAATGAAATGTGTCTTAATGCAAACAAATGCCAATTTTATAAAATTTACCCGCAAATTAAAAGTAATTCCTTCTTCATATCACATCAAACATAATACTCTGGAAGAAGTATTACGCGATTTAGGTGTAGTTCTGGCTAACAAACTTACATTCACACCCAACATCGAAAGCATAATAAAAAAAACTTCGAAGATGCTCGGACTAGTCATACGCAACTCCAAAGTTTTCAAAAAACTTACCACTAAAATAGCGATGTATAATGCTCTTGTTAGAAGTCACCTTGAGTATTGCTGCACAATTTGGCGACCACACTATTCTACTCATTCTTTAAGGATTGAACGTTTGCAAAAAAGATTCCTCTGGCATTTGGCAAAGACTTCAGGGGAAGCTTCTAACATACGTTCGTATAAGGATAGACTTGGCCATTTCAATGTGATTTCCCTTTCAATACGTAGAAACTTGTTAGATCTTGCTTTTTTATACAAAATCTTTCGTAACAAAGTAGATAGCTCATAATTCATAAGCAAATTTAAACTTAAGGTTGAATCTTGTAAAGCAGGGGCTTTACAGCCGCAGCCCCATCACACAACGTAACACAGTTCTTGGTAGCAACTCACCTATCCCAAGACATTGCAAGCTCCTTAATGAATGTAGCGATCATGTTGATATATTTGGAGATTCTTTCTCCAAATTTGGGAAAGATGTTATATACATCTTTCTACAGCAATAAGTAGATCATCAGGAAGTCAATATTTTGAAAGGTGCCTTTTATGTAGGTTAGGTGGCTAAAACATAGATATATAATTTGTTCTAATGTTTAAATATTTTTACCTAAGGCGTGACTGTGTTGGCCGGTCGGGTGTGCGATGCACTTAATACCCTCGTTTTTTCTCGTGAAGTCAATCAGTAATTCTAAAGTCGATGATAAACTTGAGCATTCACACTTGTAATTAGCATTCTAGCGAATGTTACATGCCAGGTTTGTTTAGTTCGATAAAATTAAAAAACGTCGAATGCTGAATGTTTTGTTACAAGTGAATGCTTAGGTCTATCGGCACCACTTTGGTTTCCGGTAAATGATACACACATTGTAGATTTTGCTTTGTTTATTACCTTCGTGACAGTATACAAAATGTACTTTGTTATAAATAACACGGCGGCGTGGCGTCTTCCTATTTACAACGATTTTTGATTTTGCTTTGCCGCAGGCACCGATTTTATACTAAACCAACACGAAGCACGAGCAATGTACGGAACAATATGAAATCATTTTTAATTCAAATATTATTACATTATTTAGCAAGTTTAATAGAAATAGTTAAGTTCATGAGTGACATACTTCATGACCTAAAATAAATGTCGAATCATTTATTTAGATCATTTATCTAGACGGACAGATTTCTGATATTTTATTATATTAATAAATGGAAGTCAAATAGTCTGTAAAAAAACACACACACATAACACATCTGTTAAAAAAATGAATCATTTCTTTTGCGGGTGCATTTATTAACATTTCTGCAGTTGTTGTTGTCCACGTAAATTGACTGTTCGCTTTTGGATATTGTAATATGAGTGATCATATTACAATATCCAAAAGCGAACAGCCTTACTTTGACAACAACAAGTCTATGGAGTTCCACTTTCTGGCTCAAAGTAAATTTGCATTGATCAACCATCACATTTTTCCGAACACGTTTTGTATTAAAAAAAAGATCACGGTGATCTGAAACCACGTTTGGATGGGAATTCGCCTAAATCTTTCACACAAAGATAGTATAATATTGTAAAGTACCCGCGACCTCGTTTCTAAACTGCAACACTGGCTTGTGAAACGCTTTTAGTACCTAACTTAGCAAGTTATATTAAGCCGCCCTTACACTTTAAGTCACGTAAGTAACTTATGTAATTAACTTGCGATAAATTTGCAAATGTAACATTCTTTGGAAGTGGCATCATAATGTCTTGCTAATTGAGAACTTTGAAAATTACAAAAAACGTGTTCTGGTTTGCTTACAAAATAATAACCGTTAGTTTCTCAGCTGGTGGAATTGCTTTCCGAAATGATGGATCTTATTTTTTAATGATTGGTGCTACTTGTTCCAAAATAAATTCGAAATCTGTGGCATTCATTCTTATAAAGTTAAAAAGCTGGTATTGGTCTTCCATTTTAACTCTATCAAAAGATTTCCAAATGCACCGTGACATTCTGTTTTCCAGCAAGGTTACCCTGTATTGTCTTTGCTTTTAAATGGTAATGCAGCAGCTGCTTGAACTTGACGATGAGAGGGCATTGTCGATTCTGATTTTTGTATCTATGTGTTGTAACGAAACGTTACTGGTATATTTATTTTAAGCAAATAGTATAATAATATTAAAGAAAACCTAGATATTAAATTATATATATATATATTAATTTAAAAATTCATTTATAATGTTTAGTTCTTTGTATGTACTAAACACTTTCATAGTTTTGCCTTTAAATCCGAACGCATTGTGTGACTGTGTAATTGGCACGCACACAGCCTCTCAGCCTGCGGGACAAGACTCAAGGGAAGGGGAGGCAAACGAAGCAAGCCGACGTCCGCGCATCGCACGCACTCTCAGCGAACTTAGCTCAACCGAGGCTAGCGATTGTCGGCGTCCTAGCTGACAAGCGCGATCATAATTATAAACTTTTAATATCAGCTGTTTAGCTGGATTACGAAAATTAACGTCGACCTAAACTCCGTGTGAGTAGTGAGTGTTTTCCCGATATAGAGAGCACCGCTAAAACTGCAACACTCGGAATATACTGCAATAACGGATACACGGGAATTCCGTGTACCGCCCTCGCTGTGCGAACTAGCACCGAGGACAGCCATCGCCGTTGCTGATCCTGGCTGCCTACTACTCCGCACTGCTCCTTGAAGCTGTGGCCTACCTACCATCTTCTGCCGAACTACGATCTCATAAATTTATGTGCCTTCCTTCAGAGACATTAGAGTCATTCGTTTTCTTTTTTTTTTAACTTAAATTCACAATAATTTTAATTTAATTTCTTATTTTTTTTATTAAATCTTGTACTTTGATTATTAACTCCTTAGTTTCATTTTTGTTTAACTACCACATTAGGTAGGTACTAAGGGTTGCTTAACGGCACAGTGTAGCGTAGTCGCAGCGGATCTTTGTGGCTCAGAAGTTCTTTGCATGTCGCTGCGCAAACTGCTAGTTTTCAGGCGCAATCCCAATGTTGGAAGGTGAAGACAGCATTGTACAACTGCCTCGCTCACTCGCTTACGTTTTTCGCATATTCTATCTCGTTCTTACTTTATTGTTTTATCCTTACAGCAGTACCTCGCAATCGTTCACAGAGCCTAACTTCACAACCACAAAGATCTGCTGCGAATACTGTTAATGGCTTGCAATAGTTTACGCAAGTGAAACCTCACAAAATTTACATAAGTATTATTTACTGTGTTTATTCGTGTAAATACAGCTATAAGGTTCTTACATACATTTTACGAAAGCTACTTACAAGTGTAAAGGCGGCCTTACATGTATTTTTTCTGATAAAAAGGATTTCCTTAGGGAAATAACGAATATCTCAGTACGCTAAACGGATGATCTTCAACAATAACAATGAGCTTACATTTTATTTCCTAATTATGTACACCTCGGCCATCGGAAGATGGCTGCGGTGTGTCGCGGTAGATGGCGCCGCCGACAGCGCCACAGCGATGGCTGCGGTGTGTCGCGGTAGATGGCGCCGCCGACAGCGCCACAGCGATGGCTGCGGTGTGTCGCGGTAGATGGCGCCGCCGACAGCGCCACAGCGATGGCTGCGGTGTGTCGCGGTAGATGGCGCCGCCGACAGCGCCACAGCGATGGCTGCGGTGTGTCGCGGTAGATGGCGCCGCCGACAGCGCCACAGCGATGGCTGCGGTGTGTCGCGGTAGATGGCGCCGCCGACAGCGCCACAGCGATGTCCGACCTCGAATATAAAATACTTCTACAAAAATAAATTCCAGCAAACCACAGCCCATAATAGTTGCTAATAATTTCTTCAAATTATTAACCTAGGTACATCTCACAGCTTATTTTGAAAACTGCTTAAGCGATTTACAGTCTTTTGGGAAACGAAAAACTTCAGGCCATGTATTGTATTGTAAATAAACAAAAAGTCTTCTCGAAATAACAACATCTTTGAGTTTATCATTTACGTCATTTTATATGTGAGACCGTTATAATATCTAGCGGCACATACAGGGTAACCTGGCGTAGTCCCGGCCGGACGTGGTAGGCGGGATAATATCTAGCGGCACATACAGAGTAACCTGGCGAAGTCCCGGCCGGACGTGGTAGGCGGGATAATATGCCACAAATATAATCCTCTCATGTATGGCCGAAAGTTGATAGTTTTTTAAGATTATAGAAAATTTGCAATTTTTCGAAAAAAACTCATTCTTAAAAAAGAAATGGCTAATCTATGTCATTTAAGTATTATTTTATTAGCAGGAAACTTACTAACTCCATTTGGGGGAGGCCTATGTTTAGCAGTGGACTTCTTAAGGCTGACATGATGATGAACTTGTAACAAAGCTTAATTAGCAATGAAATATCGAAAAACATTTAAAATGTTGCCACTATGACAAATAAAGTATTTTATTTGTTTGATAATGTTTACGTACTTGTAAAATTACATCATTTAATTTATGAAAAACACTATGCTATAAGTGTACAAATTACTAATAAAACTTTCTCGTTTCAGAAGCATTTCAAAAAGGTATAAAAGTTTTACTAGAACAACATAAACAAATTTAATTTTAACTACCACAGGATGTGCGCACACCCATTGTGAATAATATGGGCCGAATGTATTTTACCTGATTTTACCCTTGCCAGCGACGGCAAGCTCCCTGATTGGTCGCTATTGTTCAATACAGGTCTGTTTAGAACGTTGTGGGTTAGTTAGTTTAAGACTCTACTGTATTTTTTTTATATCTAGATATTTCTTACCCTTTAGTATCAAATCAAATTATGCGCACACGCGGTGCGTACATCCGGTGGCAGTTAAAATTAAATTTGTTTATGATGTTCTATAAAACTGTTGACTTTTATACCATTCTGGAAAGCTTCATAAACGGGGAAGTTTTATTAGTTCACTTAATGTCATAGTGTTTTTTTAACTAAATGATGTTATTTTACATGTAAAGTATACCTTATCAACTTTAATTGTCATAGTGGCAACATTTTAAATGTTTTTAGATATTCTATTGCTAATAAAGCTTTGCTACCAATATAACTACAAAAAAACCGGTAATTATGTCATTCCTTTTTTATTTCGACACAAATGCCTAAAAATGTGTATTTTTGTAAAAATTGCGAAATTTATAACATCTCAAAAAACTATAAACTTCCGGCCATTGAGGGGGCTTAAATTAGTTGTATATTAGCACCCCTACCACGTCCTGCCGGACATACGTCGACTTACTAGTAACCCTGTATATGGCACACATGCACATGACAATGTATCGAATATTTTATTGACAACAGATTTCCAAAATGTTATTTGCACGAATGCATTTTAATTTACAAAACGACATTTAAAATAATGTTTAGGCAAAATCAATTTACAACTGGAAGGTACAAAATAATATAAAAAATATATCTACAATTTTGTCTATTTGTCAATTTAAATAAACTAGGATATGATAATTTTATTTAAAATATACATAGCTAAATTCATAGTTTATCTTTATTTGAAACATGAGTGATACAATGTCCTAATAATAACACAGGCTATATTTATAAATCGTTAATAATACAAAATACGTCGCTATTTACATAGTCAGTTCTATACTTTTGGCATAAAACAACTGCGAGCACTGGCACATAAAGGCGATCGATTTCATTTACCAACATTGTTCGGCTCGGCTGTCGACAACTTCGAGCAAATGTCACTGAGTTCATAATGGAGCACTTGCAAGATATAGAGGCTGCCGGCGCGAAACAGACAGAAGTGGCGTGTGGCGCGCACGCGCGGCGCATTTCTTTGTTCTTCCTTTTCTATTGTACTTAATTATTGTAATTATTTGTATGTTATTTTTTCATCTCATCTATTCGAAAAACGCTAACTGGTTCCTCGAAAGAGGGAGCAAAGCAGGTATTTTCTGTTCAAGACTTTCAGAGAGGGCAGTAATGAGTTTTGAATTTGGAACAAGCGCTCCTGGCTCGTTGTCGGGTCTTTCCGTCTCGGCTCAGCCATATTCAAGTTATAAGCCATCCCATTTTTTTTAGTGTGCAATATGTAAAAACGCCAGTTAGGAATTGAACTCTGGTACTAAAAATCTGAAGTCGAACGATGTCCCTTTTGAGCCATCTAGACTTATAGGTTGCTGATTCACAGTTAACCAATGAGAGCGCGAAGTGCAAAACGGTTGTTCGTTGTTTTAGTTTATATTGTTTACACTTCTGCTAGGCATCCCGCGACGGCTCTATTTTTTTTTGTTCATTCGGTCGCTTGGCTGCATTTAAAAAAATGAATCATGTAGATGTACGAAGAGGAAAAATTAAAAGTGCGCGAATTACGATGTCATCGTCACAGATACAAGGAATATTGACACTGCAAAAACTAAATAATTTCACGCTTACACCTGAAAATACTACGCATTATATGTGATACAGAATCTATGACCAACTAAATCCCCTAAATCCCTTTGAAAGCTTGTATGTAACAATTTTATCGAGTGGGAAAATGCAAAAGAAGCGAAGTCTTTTCCGGAAGTTTGTACCTACTTAGGATTCTTCCTGAGAATCGCTCGCGCATCACTCTGCTCTGGATTCAAAATAGCGCCCTCGCCGTTAATATATTATTTTGCTCGCTTGTAATACAATCTACTATTGTGTGTGTGTGTGTGTGTTTGTGTGTGTTTGTGTGTGTGTGGTGTGTGTGTGTGTGTGTGTGTGTGTGTGTGTGTGTGTGTGTGTGTGTGTGTCGGTCGGTCGAATAAATGTATTTTCTTTCTTTCTTTAGTGTATTTTAATTCGTACCGCTTCTATATTTTTACACGACTACCCAAAAAAAGGAGTGTAATGTTTTTAGTCTGGATTCATGTATGTTTTTTGATTGTTTGTATGTATGTGAGTTTCTTTATTTCACCATAAGTTTTAAATGCCTAAACAGATTTACAGATTTAGACGTATGAGGTATGGTTAGAATACTTACATCCGGCGAGTAACAAAGGCAATTTCAAAACCAACCATTTTCAAAAGCGAAAAAAGCCTTCGTTTATGGGTTTCAAATTGGCCTGGATAAGCACATTTCAAGAGTATATAATTTATTTAATTAAGGGCATGCGTGTTTTTTTAGCTTTTAAGCTAGTTATTCTGACATGATATAGAGTGGCAAGACGCCCGAGCCACGCCCGCGCCCTTCGCTATTTCTGTCTGTTGTGCGGCACAAACACGCGCCGTTTAACGTCATGTTTCAACCTCTTTTACTAGTTACAGTTTATAATGATACCTACCCGAGTGCTGTGCACCGAGTCGCTCCGATTGTACCGGAACAAGCTAACGCCCGTCACAGTACGAGATAACACATTCATATGCACGACGAACTTCGACGACGAGGTTTACTCAGTTCATACAACTGTGTCGACTAGTATCATGGAAGTTACTACAAACTAATTACAAGTCAAGTACTCACACCGCAAGTACTTGTTGTGTTCATTACAATGTCGAATACATATTTAGCAGTATACCTGTTTTCGTATTTATTGTGTGTCATGTCTTCAATACTGTTTATAATCTAATTAAATTCATACTTCGGACTTGTAAACCAACATGTAACGATGGACAGGGTTTGTTAGTTACCGCAGACAGTGAGCGGTGCCGGTTGAAGAAGCAGTCGTCACTTTGCTAAAGCGAAGCGCGGTGTGCAGAGTCCTTAACATCACAGTTAGTATAATTATATAATTTCCTTCATGTTTCAGCGGGAGATCGCCTACATAATTAAAACAATTATGTTATAAAATGATATTCTACGTATGCTATAAACTAGTCGGTGCTCTGAGACCGATGGCATCAGAGCACCGCCTAGTTTAGTAACGCCTATGGAAAGTTATCGAGTCGCATCCGCCGGCGCCGGCACCGCGCCGCGGCACGCGCACTTCGCGTGTATCCACTACGGATCCGTCACGACACCGGCGCAAGTTCGACATACATTTGTATGTAAATCCAATATATACATTTAAAAATCACGGCAGCCGGCCAGCGGAAAATCGCCTCACCTGTTTTCATGCATGTACGCACTCGGCTGCCGTGCCGTCGCTCCCCGGTGCCGCGCCGGTGCCAGCCGATCATGGATAAACCCTCCGTACATGAAACTGACATTACTCCGAGACATCAACTAACGCTAATCAAGCATTACATCGATTTGTTTTTGCACAGACTTAGGACAGTTGTATGGTCGATTAGCGTTGACGGCCTCGTCCTCACGGCTCACGAGCGGAAGAAGCGCACGGCGCGCACCACGTACTGGCGGCAGATGGGGCACTCGGCGAGCTGCTTGGAGCACGCGGTGCACGCGGCGATGTGCCCGCACTCCAGCAGCACGCACTCCAGCGGCGCCGCCATGCAGATCTTGCAGCACTCCTCGATCGGCAGGTTGTCGATCTCTGCGGAGCGATACGCCGTACAGTCAAGATTCAGTATCATAAATTATGATAGAATATAAACGTTAAATGGTACCCCGGATCGAATTCCCGGTTTGCGCAAGACTGGACGCGTTAGTTTTTTATTTAAGATCTAATTTCCCAATTAAAATTAAAACGTTCCTTTTACATTAGATTTCATTATCATCATCATCTTCAGTCCGTATTCGTCCACTGCTGGACGTAGGCCTCTCTTTGTGAACGCCACTCAGCCCGATCTTCGGCTCTTCTCTCTATTCTATATACTAAGGAGAAATATGTCTGATTTATATTTGTTTTTAAATACTCTTTCATATAAACTTACGTCTATTTACTAAGTTGTTACATGGAAGTAATATATTTAGTCTTATGTCTCAATGTCTGTGGTTTAGTCGATGTTAAGAAATATTTTGTAACTTTTCAAAGTTTTTTTGTATAGTTTGTTATGTAAAGGTATTCTCAGCTAACGTAACTTTAAAGAGATCTCACTGATGTATGAAAAAGAATAACTTCACCATAGAAACAGTAATATTAAATCTAGTTAGTCTGACTCTAAGTATGTTAGTTACAGTGATTAGATTAGCTAGGTGTATCTCAGATTTTAAAATTATGATTTATTAAAATCTGAAATCTGAAAGTTTTTTCCTATATTTTTATTTCAAAACTTTAAATCTCGGGATTGACTAAGTTTAATCCCGAAATCCCAGGATCAGAAATAAGGGCCGGGATCGAATTCTCTAGCGGTATTCTTCTCGGTTGCGGGTCAGCAGCTCCATCAGCTGCTTCACGTTCGTCTCTACAGAGCACACACTCACCGTCCTTGTACTGCGCATGGTCCCGCCACAGCATCTTGGCGCGCTGCAGCAGCTCGTGCCGCTCGATGCAGCCGCGGTACTCCACGCGGTTACGGGTCAGCAGCTCCTTCAGCTGCTTCACGTTCAGCGCGTCCAGCTCCGACGGACTCTTCATCTGCTCCAGCGTCACGTGCTTTGGGGTCGCTACAGTGAGGGACAATATCGGTCAATGTTTCTTGTAGTACTGCAGATCAACGCGGCCCACAAACTGACCGCAGACGAGCGCGCGAGGAGACCCGGCTCGACATTATAGCTATATTGGGTCTCGTCGCGTTCCGACAAGTGTTGTCGTGTGCGGAGAGATGCGTCTGTTCTTTTTACGGAATCGACAATTAGTTCGTGCCAGTTCATGCGAAATATTGATCATCATTTAAAAATATGCTTTAACAATACGAGTAGGTAACTTGAGCTCAGGCAACCAAAGCCATTGCCACTGCATAAATATTAGTTCTACGTACAGAAGAAACCCCGTTCAGAAGAATTTATGTCTTGTTATCGACTTCTAAAAGGAGGAGGTTCTCAATTCATCTGCATATATATTTTTTCTTTAGTTTTTAGTAGGAGGATATGTTAAATAAAACATAAGAAGTAATTTTATTATCTATGCGAGCGGATGAATATTTGTGTATCTGTAGTCTCGCTCTCTTACCAACCTGTTTCTAGTAGTGCGAGTCACCACCCAATAAATAAAATTAATCAAATATATAGTTTTTTGTTTTCTCCGAACATAAATTGGTGCCAAAACCTTATAACGCGTGTGATAATCAACGTCTAGTGTTTTCTTCAAAACATATACAGTATTTTCCAAAAATATACAAAAATCCAACTCCAAATTTTGTCGGCCGGCGTCCAATGGGGAGTCTTGAGTTCACGAAAGCGAAAAGTAAAGCAACACGTGAAACTGAACAAGTGCGAAAGAGACAAAAAACCGATGAGCGCGTGAGAAGCCAAGGCGAGAGCCAATTACACAGCTACAGTGAGTGCGAAAGAGTGCGATAATACTCATGCCGAAAGGATTGAAATCTCGTTGAGTCATTCACTCATTTGTCTCGAGAGACATTCACTCAACTGTCAAGAAGAGCTGTCAAAGTCAACGTTCCACAACGAAAATTACGATAAAACTTGTGTTACAATTTCATAAAGTATTTCTTCGAATAATTTTAAAGAGAGAAGCATAAAAAATGACGAAGCCGCCAGATGCAGATTCTGCACTGCAGATCAAGAAACTCAAGGCTCACATTGGACAATTCAAGGGGCAAACAACCCGAGCAATTAAATTTGCTTACGAACAATAACAACAAGTGCTACTAGACGTGGAAGCGAGTCAGCTAAGAGTTCAATGCCTGAAGGATGCTTCGTTGGTATACAGGGAGAACAAGATGAACAGCTGTTGCTAGATGCGTGCGATGATGACGATTTTGAGGAAGACTAAGTGGAAAAACTTTGCTTCGTAACAATTAGCGAGATGCAGTAGATAATTAAAATTACAACCGCAAATTCTGAACCGTCCAAAGGTAGCTTCGAAGGAAAGCTAACACAGGAAAATTTAATATCTCGCAGGTTGCCGCAATTAGAAATCCCAGTCTTCGAAGGAAAGAATGTGGTGCAGTACAAGGCATTCATCGATATGTTTTCGGCAGTGATCGACAGTGATAAGGGCTTAGCGCCAGTGCAAAAACTATTTTATCTGCGCAAATATTTGAAAAGTGATGCTCTTATACTGATTGAAGGTTTACGATTAGTCAATGAGTCGTATTCTCAAGCGTTAGTTGCTCCAGCATAGGTATGACAATAAAAGTATGCTAATAACTCATCGTACAAATATATTGTATAACGAGAAGTCATTCTCGCTCCGTTAGCAGGAGATGTACTCTGTACCTCGCCCACCGCACAGCCTTGCCGCCGATCGCCACGCCTAGCGCAGAGTGTGTAGTATTACATCCTGTTTGGCGCAGGACACCCGCGCTATCACTAATACTGGCAGGTTTTGCCACGCGCGGCCTTTTTTTGGCATCTTTTTCTTTGTTGATTTGTTAAATGTATTTTTCTATGTTCTGGTTGTGTTTTCGATGTGCATTCCTAATAATTATAGTTTGTGAAGTGAACGTGCAGTTTTAATCGTTCTCACGGACTATGCTTGCTCGATTTAATCGTTCTCACGGACTATGCTTGCTCGATTTACAGCCAATTTCAAAGGCTCAAAACTTAAGACAGTTAGTTTCACAAGCGCGTCAACAGCTAGAGGCACTTCAAGGCATAGGACAAAGAGTGGAATATTGGGACATGATGATTGTGACAATTCTAATTAGAAAGCTTGACTCCTACCCTTGCAGAGCATATTTGATAGAGATCAAAATGTTTTGCCAACCCTGAACGAGTTCTTCGAGTTCGTTGAGGAGAGGGCCATGAGTTTTGAAGAAAGTCAACAATCCGAAGGTAAGTCATACTCATACCCAAGTTCTAAACCACAAAATCGAGTCATAAATCATGCAAGTGTTTTCCCAGTCTCGTGAAGATTCTGCCAATCAGCTGATCACAAATTATATCTTTGCAAAAAGTTTCAAACGCTGAACATTGATGCTAAGTTAGACTTTGTGAACAAAAATAAATTATGCAAGATTTGCCTCAACTTTCACAATAATAAATGCAAATTTTTCTTTGAATGTGGATTATGCAAGAGTAAGTTCCATCATACAGCCTTACATAATAGCACAAACTCCACTGATATGGTACTACTGCTACAGTCAAAGTAAAAATTTGTGATCAACATGGTTCATATGTCATTGCGAAGGGACTTTTAGCCAGTGGAAGTCAAACTTCCTTTATTACCTCCGAGCTAATGTGCAAGCTAGGTTTACCCACATTCAAACATGAGGTCAAGATATCAGCATTAGGTCAAAAAGAAAAATTACTTACCAAGGCAGCAAATGTGATGATAAATTCATTGCATAATGATTATGATTGTAATGCATTGTTCTCTGTGGTGGACAACATAACCTCATTCCTACCACAGAGCAAATTCAATGTAAAAAATATTAACTTCCCAGATAACATTAAATTGGCCGACGATGAATTTAATATACCTAGCCAGATTTCTTTTCTGCTTTCCTCTAAAGTATTTTTTTAAATAATGCTGCCAGACAATATTGAATTATGTGAAGGAAATTTGTGCTTGTTATCAATAACATTCGGTTATGTATTGTTTGGTAATATAAATAGAGTCAATATTTATCTCTCAAGTACACAAAATAATAATGTTGTTTTGCATGCGGTTACTGAAAAAAATGAGAATGAATGTTGATCTCCTCCTTTAAAAGTTTTGGGACGAACAACACATTCCCGAACAAATAAGGAGGATACAGCAAAAGCGGATATCTGCGAAGATATACTTTGATATGAATGAAGATTGCTTTAGAATTTGTAGGTCGGAGGATGATGTTCCCAAAGAGTGGACAAAACGAACTATCTTAAGTTGTATTGGGACTTTTTTCGATCCGACCAGAGTGGCCGGACCTATTGTTACAAAAACCAAGGAATTTATGCAAAAATTATGGAAACAAAAGTTAGATTGGGCTACCCCAATAAGTGACGAATTGTTATTTACATGGAATAGGTTTTTAACGATTCAATGAATATGAAAACAATAACATTAAACAGAGATTTGAGAATTTGTGACGCTGATTACATAGACCTCTTGGGCTATTGTGATGCATCAAGCATCGCTTATGGGTGTTTTGTATACATAAGAGCCATACATGGAAAGGAAGTGCATGTGTCCATAGTTTGTAGCAAATCGAGAATTGCTCCAATCAACACAAAACTAACAATACCTAGGCTAGAGCTTAATGGTACAGTGACAAGAGGTCAATTTTAGTCATAAGTATCTGTTTACTGATTCTCAGATTGTACTTTGTTGGGTAAAATCGTCCAAAAATCCTCTATACATCCATAATAGAGTCAACACAATTAACACATTAACTAATTAATGTAATTGGTTTCATGTAAATGGAGGAGCCAGCAATCTTCCTGATTGTCTGTCAAGGGGATTAAAACCAAGTCAATTGTCTTCCCACACTATTTGGTGGCAAGGACCACAAGAACTCCACGATGTAAACTTCATTCCTGAAGAAGTAAATTTCAATAATGTTCTGGTAGAGACAGAAATTGATAGTGTAAATTTTAGTATACAACAGGAATCGCTACCGATTTCCAATGTATCATCTGTAATAAAATTGCAGCGTGTATATCCATATGTGCGAAGATTTATCAAAAATCGTAAGGTTAGTAAGGATAAACACAGTTTAGAAAATTTAACTGTTTTAGAAATTAAGAATTCAATGTCCTGCCTAATTAAGTATATTCAGTCACTACATTTTGCTGATGATTTAAAATGTATCCAGGCGGAAAAGGAAATGAGCTCTAAGGAAGGAAGGCTCTTAGTCCATTCTTGGACAATTTGGGTATAATGCGAGTAGCGTGAAGGTTAGAAAATGCAAATGTGCCATACAACCAAAGGTCCCAATAATCTTACATACTAAATGCCATTTCACTACTCTCATTATTCGCAATGAGCACATATCGTTGTTGCACTCAGGATTAAAGTTCACTCTTTCTATATATATACAGGAACATAGGAACATAAAAATGAAGTGTCCCTAACAATATTTGAATAAAGTAGAGTAACATTCATTGCTTTAGGGTACAGCTTTTCAGATACTATTAGTTATTATTAGTTACTATGAGTATTATTCTGTGGTAGGGAACACAAAAAGTGAAATTTCAAATTTTGCACATCCGGTCTTGGCCCTTAAAGTATGTACTTCTTTTCTCACTGCATAAAATTTATGAATTTTATTCCGTATAGCACACTTGTAAAAATCGACAATTGTTTTTTTCGGTCTGCCTTTACGTTTTTTTCAGGTGTGCACCACACGCCATTATTTATAGCACTTTTTTTTTAATTTGGTGTTTCTACCAATTCCTGTAAACATACTAATGTTAGTCCATTACCTTATAATAACTACAAAGGATCAAAATCATTAAATCCTGCTACCAAAGAGGAGACGATATACTCAATTTTAAAAAAAAACTTATATTTACGCAAATTAATGGCAAAACTATACATTTTCTGATGTTCAGCGCTGGAGAGAATGTACAAAACTATATTACATTGAAATAAATCACAAATACACTGATAAATACCAGTCATAGCAGCCACACGCTCTGTCATCTGTTGCAGATCGATATTGGGGGTTCTCGCTGCTTTCCCACGTTGACAAAACTGAATAATATTAAATATTATTTGTCTTGTGGAACTGTGTAAAGGTTTCGAAATTTTTTCAAACAAATATCCCAATAAATAACACGCAAATTAACTAAACAAAACTGCACGATGATACGACAGCTCATGATAGCTGAGTGACAGCTCATGATAGCTGAGTTTGTCATTTTTCAGAAGGCAGAGGCGGGTTGCCATTTAAAATTCGAAATGTGAGACCTGCACACCAACCTACAGGAAATGTTCATAGATATTGCAATAATAACATGAAAAATATTAAACCTCATGGGTTCCCGGGACCCGGGGCCGGGACGGACTCCCATCCCTCCCCTCGCTGCAAACTACAGGATGAAGAGTCCAGCTCGTGTTCCGTGAGCTTGTCCTTGAGGCTGGCGGTGGCGGTGGGAGTGGAGGCCTGGCTGCGCAGCTCCAGCTCCGAGGCAGCGCGCGCGCATTGCATGCCGGGGCACAGCAGGCTCTCCTCGCTGCAGACTACAGTAGCGCACTCACCGGGTGAGGAGTCCAGCTCGTGTTCCGTGAGCTCGTCCTTGAGGCTGGCGGTGTCGGTGGGGGTAGAAGCCTGGCTGCGCAGCTCCAGCTCCGAGGCAGCGCGCGCACGCTGCATGCCGGGGCACAGCGGGCTCCCCGTTATACCTGCATCAACAATGAAACGATGATTTCAGAAGCGTCACTATTCGATGGGATTTTACTATACTTCCGCTGACAGCTGAAGCACACATGTACATGTTACCGAATTGACGCACACGGTGCGGGGACCGGGAGGCAGGGGTCTCCAGAGTCCAGAGTGGTTTTGAGAAGACCGAGCAGTATCGCGTATGATGAAGTCTCTTCACGTAAAAATGCGAGAGAGCGTGTTCTGCAAGTAAGATGCCAGTACAATTTAATAGATTGTACCAAAGATAACCTAGTAATATAGGTATATATCAGGATTGGACTATTTAAATTAGTCCAATCATTTTGACCCGCCATTGGGATCCGAAGAAACTGAACTTCATTTTTGACTGAGATACTTTTGATCTTTCAAACAGAATCGATTGGCATTATATTTTTGTGAAATTCCCGTTCTCTTTATGATCTTGATATTCAGGACAAAATATCTCCAAAGGTTAAGGAGTCTCCTGAGAACGTTTTCCTGTAGCTACAACGGTTAAGGTAATTTCATACAAAATGTATGGGAAAAGTTTTTCGCAATTTCTGACATGTCTAGTACTCAAACTTCAGTCGACCCAGTAGAGACTTTTGATCATTATAAGAAACAGGATTGATTAGCATCAAATAAAGTTTATTTTAAATTTCAATTTTCTTGCTGACTGTACATTTTTTCCAAAATCTGTGAATGCATGTTTTCCTGTATTTATTAACGGTTAAGGTACCTTCCCTTAATGTCCCGTCTCAAAAATCCAACCTGTATGTAGTGTCTAGAAAACTAATATGGCGGCTTACAGCTGCCATATTGTATTTCCGATGGAAAGAAAAAATACCAAACCCTATCGAGTGAGGTATCAAAGTGAAGGTCTTTAAAAGAACATTCACAAAAAATAAAAAAGGAAAAAATCTTTAAATAAAGGAACTGCGTACGAAACTCAAAAAAGGCTAACAAGCTTTAGATGCTTTATTTTAAATATAAGAGACAGGTATAAGGTATTCTGATAAATATAAGAGATAGGTATAAGGTATTCTGATAAATATAAGAGACAGGTATAAGGTATTCTGATAAATATAAGAGACAGGTATAAGGTATTCTGATAAAATAATCATAACCCTCGTTTTATGTAGCCAGATAAAGACCAACCAGTGGCAACCCTCGGTCTCCGACTGATAGTAGTCATCAAACTCGAAAACAATGCTTTGATCACAGACTTAATATACAGTAGCAGACCAAACATTAATCGCTACTTGTGTATATATACTTATAAACATGATCATTTATCCTTCTTTCGCCCAGCGACGCGTCATTAATGATCTTTCACACGTAAATAAACAGACGATGCGGCACGTCTACGTAGCCGCGCCGCCATGTTGATCTCATCAATATAGCGGCACGTCTACGTAGCCGCGCCGCCATGTTGATCTCATCAATATAGCGGCACGTCTACGTAGCCGCGCCGCCATGTTGATCTCATCAATATAGCGGCACGTCTACGTAGCCGCGCCGCCATGTTGATCTCATCAATATAGCGGCACGTCAACGTAGCCGCGCCGCCATGTTGATCTCATCAATATAGCGGCACGTCTACGTAGCCGCGCCGCCATGTTGATCTCATCAATATAGCGGCACGTCTACGTAGCCGCGCCGCCATGTTGATCTCTTCAATATAGCGGCACGTCTACGTAGCCGCGCCGCCATGTTGATCTCATCAATATAGCGGCACGTCTACGTAGCCGCGCCGCCATGTTGATCTCATCAATATAGCGGCACGTCTACGTAGCCGCGCCGCCATGTTGATCTCATCAATATAGCGGCACGTCTACGTAGCCGCGCCGCCATGTTGATCTCATCAATATAGCGGCACGTCTACGGTTGTCAGATTCATGTCGAAATATATGTATAGCTGTTTTGGGGCAAATCATACAAGAAAATCAACCAAAATGGTGAAGTGCAGTGCGTACCGCTATGAACATGCTTCCCATAATAAAACATCCATCGGTGAGTTTAATGTTTTCTTTTAATAGAGGACGAATGCAGACGATTTTCGATGTACGAGTTTTTGCTGAAATTACTTTTGGATTCAAGATAAAATTACAAGAATAATACAAGCAATAATTTTAATTGCTCCGCCTGCTACCTGACCATCAGTTTCCTAACACTGTTTGATACCCAATGCTTGGTCTGCTACTGTATATTAGTAAGTCTGTGGCTTTGATACACTACTGTCCGTAAGGACTATATTATATTGTACTGTGGCTAAAGTGACCAACTCGAAAAAGGAAGATTTGGCCAGACGTGTGTGGAGGTTCGAGTTCTGCGTATCCCTGGATGGTAAGTAGTGCTTACCAAGAGGTTTACTAGTGCACCTTAGAATCCAACAATACCGGGTTCGGTCCCCGACTCTGCACCAATGACCTTTCTAAGTTATGTGCGGATTTCCATCGTATTGGCTGTTATTGACTGAAAACAGCCACATCAGGCGGCCTGACAAACTCGGACACCAAAGGCCAGCACTACCTTGTGTAATAGCAAGCAAGCAAGTGTCTGCTTACGCGTTTATTTGTTAGCTCTTCAAACCAGACATTGTCATGCGCAGGACGTCGTCGGAAACTCTTTCTCCAGAGGTCTCGGCCCCACAAGACTATTCCTGATCTATTGCATCTGCTCTGCATATAATATATTAGATAATCAAATCGACATCTTCAATGCATCCATCAGTAGGTTTAAGAAGTCTTTTCTTCAACAAGACATTTCAGCTCATAATTTCATCATGATCATCATTTGCAGCTTACTCCGCCCACTGCAGGGCACACGCCTCCTCCCTCTTAAGTCATCATCTATGGTTTGAGCCCATCTCGTCCAGGTCTTACCAGCGTGCTTCTCTATGTCGTCAATCCATCGTTGGATCGGTCTTCATCGGTTACGCTTACCGTCACGTGGCCACCACTTACTCCACCTGCCTTTGCCACTTCTTGCCAAGTGTCCTCCCCATCGCCACTTGAGTTTAATTATACGGGATCCGATGTCTTCCACCTTTGTCCATCTTCGGATCTCCTTATTTCGAACTCTGTCGCTCAACGTGATGCCTAACATAGTGCGCTCCATGGCCCGTTGTGCGACTCGCATCTTGTGCACAGACTCCTTGGTGAGCGTTGTTGGCAAGACACTTTGATTGTACAGAGGGGTCTTCAGGCATTGCGGTATTTCTCGGTCCCTGAGCACGTCATCAAGTTTCCCGAACGCAGGTATCCCAACTGGATGCGTCCAGTGATTTCTTTGTGCCTATATGTTCTTTGCCAAAAGATAAACAATGTCCAAGATAGGCACAGTGAGTGACACAGTGAGACCTCCACCAATGTCTCACAGTGGTGAGACACTGGAAATATTTGTCATTTAGTAATCATAATATTGTTTAAATGTAGTGTTTGTTACCGTGCGTGCTGTAGTAGGTTATACACTTCGAGCAGGTTATACACTAAGCAATTCAATGTAAGCTGTAAAATTGAGATGATGTACTTAAATGTGTATGAACCAGTTCAGTGGAAGACAAAGACAAAAATAGGCCCTCCCAGCTGGACAGATGTCAAGGTAGCCCTCCGGCCGGCAGCATTCAGGTGAGTTCGTTCATTCGAGTACGTACCGTAACGTAAAGTTATGTATTTATTCCGCTCGTTACCTGGCGCCAAGTAATCCCTGGAGAAGGTCGGGCGAGCGCTCCTCAGCAAACTATCGGGTATTCTCTCGAAGTCGGACTCGGTGGAGTGTCTCGAGCCCGTGGAGTGGCTCGACTCGTGGAGCTGGCTCGACGCGGGCTGCCTGGATACAGCTGCTGGCTCGTGTTGTGTCGGGAGCTGCCTCGGAGCGGCGCCGTCCGTCGCGGTTAGAAGAATGTCCGAGTCTGCAGAATATAGTTAATGACAAATAAAGGATCGAAAAAAGCACATGATTATAATTAGTGCATTTCCACAAGTCCCGGGCATCCGGGGGCGAAGTGCACGAGCCTGCCGGGCATCCGGGGGCGAAGTGCACGAGCCTGCCGGGCATCCGGGGGCGAAGTGCACGAGCCTGCCGGGCACCCGGGGGCGAAGTGCACGAGCCTTCCGGGCATCCGGGGGCGAAGTGCACGAGCCTGCCGGGCATCCGGGGGCGAAGTGCACGAGCCTGCCGGTAGGATCACGCCGGTGCGTGAGAAGGCGAGCCTACATGTTATACAGTTTGCCGTCGAGTATCCGGCGATATATAATACATATTATTTAGAAACTGATATACCTAATTATGACATTGATTACGATTATGATTATTTATTGATTATTTACGTACAGTAGTGGTATGAAAAACTTCGCCAGTTCTCAAATTGATTCATTTCACGTTCCGCGAGCACTGTTATCTTTCCAAACTAAATCACAAACCAGACTGTTCCACAGAAAATTATGTTTAATTATTTGACGTAAAGTTTAAATTTACTTAGATCAAACTTGTTTGATTTTCTATCTTGTTTAATTTACTTAGATCAAATTAGTTTGATTTTCTATCTTGTTTAATTTACTTAGATCAAACTTGTTTGATTTTCTATCTTGTTTAATTTAATTAGATCAAACTTCTTTGATTTTCTATCTTGTTTAATTTACTTAGATCAAATTTGTTTGATTTTCTATCTTGTTTAATTTACTTAGATCAAACTTGTTTGATTTTCTATCTTGTTTAATTTACTTAGATCAAACTTGTTTGATTTTCTATCTTGTTTAATTTACTTAGATCAAACTTGTTTGATTTTCTATCTTGTTTAATTTAATTAGATCAAACTTCTTTGATTTTCTATCTTGTTTAATTTACTTAGATCAAATTTGTTTGATTTTCTATCTTGTTTAATTTACTTAGATCAAACTTGTTTGATTTTCTATCTTGTTTAATTTACTTAGGTCAAACTTGTTTGATTTTCTATCTTGTTTAATTTACTTAGATCAAACTTGTTTGATTTTCTGTCTTGTTTAAGCATATTATTTAGAGAAGTAAAACCTTTTTATTGGTTTTAATATTTATGACTAGCTTTCCACCCGCGACTTCGTCCGCGCGGACTACTGTTTATCGCGAAAAAATGCATCCTATGTTCTTCTAGGATATATAAAACCAATGCAAAAGCAGGTATAGCACCAATGCTCTTAATGTTTTTTGACATACTTGTTATTTCGTTTCCATGGCAACCGTTTCTTACAGCGAGTAAAAAACATTTTCCAGTTTTCCCGTGGAAACTTACAATTATCCGGTATAAAAAGTATCCTATGTTTTATTCCAGGGTATAAGCTATCTCTATTCTAAATTTCATCAAAATATGTCCAGACATCGCGTGAAAGCTCCCCAGACAAACAAACAAACCGACGTTTCACTTTTATATATTGGTATGGATTCATAATTTGTCTTCTATAAATTAAACCGTGCTTTTACAATTCAAGCCCGGTTGCTATTCTCATTTTGTTTATTAAACTAGCTTAAAGTTAAAAAAACACGCCTGCCCTGCCAAAAAAAACTTATGCCAATAAATGATATACTGTTGGAATGTGCTCATCAAGCAAGGCCTTCAATTTGACACCCATATCTTAAAACCAGAAGTTTTATTTTTCCCCTTTAAAAATGGAGTACTGCTGACGACACATTACATTTTCAAAAAAAAAAAAGTTTTCGGGGGATGTAAGTATTCTAACGATACCGCATACGTCTAAATCTGTTCAGGCATTTAAAAGTTACGATGGAATAAAGAAACTCACATACAAACAAACAAACAAACAAACATACATACATACATACATACATACATACAAACATTACACTCCTTTTTTGGGCAGTCGTATAAAAATTACATCATCAATCAAGACGCTAATTATGTTTTTACTATTTAACTGAACTACTATGAACCATACATATATTTTACTATGAACTTAAATCGACACACTTTATGGTCAAGAAGTCCAAACCGAACAAGTTAATTGCATTATTCAACGTTGTTTTATTGTCTGTGGCTTAAGTAATAGTTTGTTTTGATTTCTGTTTACGTAGTAAATTAACTAAAAATAGCATTATTTGCCGTTATGTGAATTTATTTCAATAGTTTTAATGCTCACTGTGTTGTGGTGCCTCGTTTTGACGACAGTGAACAGAAAATACATCCACTCAACTATGAACTGAAGTGAAGTTCAACATCTGTGTGTTTATTTCGTGTTTGTGTATTGTTTATATTCTTCATAAAGGAAGACAAATTCTACTGTGTACGTATCCGCGGTGCACAATATGCAAATTCTACTGTGTACGTATCCGCGGTGCACAATATGCAAATTCTACTGTGTACGTATCCGCGGTGCACTATATGCAAATTCTACTGTGTACGTATCCGCGGTGCACAATATGCAAATTCTACTGTGTACGTATCCGCGGTGCACTATATGCAAATTCTACTGTGTACGTATCCGCGGTGCACAATATGCAAATTCTACTGTGTACGTATCCGCGGTCCACAATATGCAAATTCTACTGTGTGCGTATCCGCGGTGCACTATATGCAAATTCTACTGTGTACGTATCCGCGGTGCACAATATGCAAATTCTACTGTGTACGTATCCGCGGTGCACTATATGCAAATTCTACTGTGTACGTATCCGCGGTGCACAATATGCAAATTCTACTGTGTACGTATCCGCGGTGCACAATATGCAAATTCTACTGTGTACGTATCCGCGGTGCACAATATGCAATTGGAGTGATAATTACTTTTATAACAAGTAACATTATTATAAAAAACAAAACTATTGAATACTGGCTGCGCCCCGCGGTTGCGTGAGGTATGATGATGATTTATTCCAGAGTAAAGGCATTCCAAATTACATCAAAATCCGTTCAGTAAATTAGTTCCGTAAAGTATGATGATGATGATGAAAATTTTCCAATGTATTATTCCAGGGTATAAGCTATCACCATTCCAAATTTCATCAAAATCCGTTCAGCCGTTTGAGAAAAGTATGATTATGATGATGCTGATTACTGATGAAAGTTTCCTGTGTGTTATTCCAGGGTGTAAGGTATCACCATTCCAAAATTCAACAAAATCCGTTCAGCCGTTTGAGAAAAGTATGATTATGATGATGCTGATTACTGATGAAAGTTTCCTGTGTGTTATTCCAGGGTGTAAGGTATCACCATTCCAAAATTCAACAAAATCCGTTCAGTCGTTTGAGAAAAGTATGATTATGATGATGCTGATTACTGATGAAAGTTTCCTGTGTGTTATTCCAGGGTGTAAGGTATCACCATTCCAAAATTCAACAAAATCCGTTCAGTCGTTTGAGAAAAGTATGATTATGATGATGCTGATTACTGATGAAAGTTTCCTGTGTGTTATTCCAGGGTGTAAGGTATCACCATTCCAAAATTCAACAAAATCCGTTCAGTCGTTTGAGAAAAGTATGATTATGATGATGCTGATTACTGATGAAAGTTTCCTGTGTGTTATTCCAGGGTGTAAGGTATCACCATTCCAAAATTCAACAAAATCCGTTCAGTCGTTTGAGAAAAGTATGATTATGATGATGCTGATTACTGATGAAAGTTTCCTGTGTGTTATTCCAGGGTGTAAGGTATCACCATTCCAAAATTCAACAAAATCCGTTCAGCCGTTTGAGAAAAGTATGATTATGATGATGCTGATTACTGATGAAAGTTTCCTGTGTGTTATTCCAGGGTGTAAGGTATCACCATTCCAAAATTCAACAAAATCCGTTCAGCCGTTTGAGAAAAGTATGATTATGATGATGCTGATTACTGATGAAAGTTTCCTGTGTGTTATTCCAGGGTGTAAGGTATCACCATTCCAAAATTCAACAAAATCCGTTCAGTCGTTTGAGAGTGAACTATGATGATGATGATGATATTAGTTTCCTATATGTGTTATTCCATGGTAACATGGTATCTACATTCCAAATTTCATTTAAATCCGTTCAGCCATTTGAGCTTTAAGGAGTAAAAACATATACACACACACACACACACACACACGAACACACACACGCACACACACGCGCGCACACACACACACACACACACACACACACACACACACACACAATACATTCAAACTTTGCCTTTATACTATATTTTCATTTACCCGTCGTAACTTCTAAAAAAATATACGCCAGTAAGCGAAATAAATTCGAGTGTTTTTTGACCATAGACAACTGCATTAGTACTCACCTACTTGACAGACGTTATTTCGTTTCCATGGCAACGTCATTCCGTTATTTATGTTTGATACCTTGGGTTACATTATTGCAATTTTCGTAGGAATAGCAATTAAAAAAAAACTGTTGTTGTTCGCTGATAATGTATGTATAGGTGAAAGAATTTTAAAAATCGGTTCAGTATTTTATGAATTTATCCATTACAAACAATCAAATCTTTCCTCTTTATAATATTATAGTGTAGACAAAGCTAACCGCCCGCAAAAATAATCACACACTAATATTATAAAGACGAAAGCTTGTATGTATGTAAACGGCTGAACGAATTTTAATGAAATTTGGTATGGAGGTAGCTTATACCCTGGATTCTTGGATTAACACAGGCTACTTTTTATCCAGGAAAATGCACGGTTCCTAGGGACGCGAGTGAAACCGCGGGGCGCAGCTAGTATTTATATAAATTTGTTCCTTTTTTATTAGATTTTTTATATTTTACTTTACTTTAATAGGTGCAATTGCAACATTAGACTTTAGTATTTACATTACAATTGCTACTATATATTATGTAAGAATTATATATTTGACGGCGCGATTGAGATATGTATCACAAATGCGTGAATGTTGTAATATGTAGGGTTTTTATTATTATCATTTATGTTGATTAGATTGTTTATATCATTACATTTACGGATTATGATTCTATTATAATTATATTAACTATACTGATTCGTTCATAAATAATTTTACCATTGATTTAGAACGAAGTTGATTTGTTTACTTTAAGATGCTGAATTATCTGTTTCCGAGGCACAGAGAGGACTATCGTCCGAGTGTGGTTGCGAGAGGCGCCGAAGTTTACCGAACGGTGACGAAAGACGGTGACGCGGCGATTGTGTTTATAAGCCCTTGTGCGCGGGAAACGTATTCAGTCTTTACTCGGTCGCCGCATTATGCGCACGCTCGCAAATCCATGTATCTCTTTGCCGCCAATTATTCAGCGTCCTGTCACTCACAGAAGAAAATTAACACAATCTTCAGCTCGGCATTCCGACATATTTTTTTCATCACATCTATTCGAAAAACGCTGATTGGCTCTTCGAAAAGAGGAAGCAAAGTAGGTATTTTCTGTTCAAGACTTTCAGAAGAGGGCAGTAATGAATTTCCTTGGCCCGTCGGCTCTTTCCGCCTTAGCTCGGCCATATTCAAGTTATAAGGCAACACATTTTAATTTTAATGTGCAAAATGTAATTTGAAATGGGATTTGATCCGAAGTCTACGTCGGTCCAGCCTAGGCTATCCTGACTTATGGTATTATGCCGAAAAGTTAGTATATATCACGAAATAAATGAAGGGTTGCTAATTCATAGTTGACTAATGAGAGCGCGTGGTTCAAATTGGGTTACGTAGCGCGGTGAGAAAAGGGGGTGATAATCGTAGAAACTTCCAAACGAATGGACCGATATAGCTGCGATTTTTTATATTTCAAAACTGAGGTAAACGAAATGGATGGCTATAATGGGGGGTGGGGGGGTTGTGCTTGTAAATAAATATATGAGTTGTAAAGTATCTAAAAGCGTGTTTTATTTATTTTTCTCATAGAGGGCCATGAAAAGTAGAGTGTATCACTCGGAAGCAAAATTATTTTTCCTCGGGCGACGTATATTGAATCCCTCGCTACGTTCAGGATTCTAAGTCTTCTTCTAAATAGACTTAAGAATCCTTCAATTCTCCGCTCTGGATTCAAAATAGCGCCCTCGCCGTCAAAATATAATTTTGCTCCCTAGTAATAACAATCTACTATTACATTTTCTTTTAAAGACCTTCATTATGATAACTCACTCGATAGGTTTTGGTCATTTTTCATTCGGTCAGAAATACAATATGTTAGCTGTGAGCCGCCATATTAGTTTTCTTGACACTTCATATATCCTATAGCACTCTTGTGATCAAGACGAATCCAATGACACCTCTTTTATTAAAATCCATCAAGCCGTTTAGGCTGTAGGGAGCGCCTAAGTAACGTATAAACAAACAAACATACATACAACCCAAACACATAACCTTCCGTGCAGTTGGGCAAAAATGAATTTCTATTGTTGTTTACTTAATAATAATTTAATTACTTGTCGAAGTGTAGTTTTTGATCGCTAGTTATAAGCTTATTGTTTTATATTTATAATATAAGTAGCAACGCTACACAGTACTGTTTCTTGAACTCGTGTAAGCAAAAGTCGACTTTAAGGTGACGAACCATTTCATACCGTGACCTTACAACATTTATCAGTTGTGCAGTGCTGCGGTCAATGGCTTATTATGTATGTACAGCCGCATGCACTGCGAGCGTATCTCGTGCAGCATCCACTGTATGTTAGTAAAGGCAAAGTTATGCGAAGTATACCGTCGGGCAGCGGGTGCGCCGGGGGGCGCGCCACGAACTCCCACACGGAGTCGTCTAAGTCCTCGATCTCGAAGCAGTCAGCGCTCTCGATGCGCGCGCTCTCCACGCTCGACGTGCGCGACACGCCGCCGCCACCCTCTGGCACCGGCACGGTGATGTCGCGCTCGCCGCCTGCATTCAACAAGTACCGCACACATTAGTCTGTTGTATATGTCGCAGGCAGATAGCTTAATAAACCATTGAATTAACCGCCTAGCCTTTTTACTAAACGGCGCCGTTCAACTAGAGGCCTCAAATAGAATTGCGCCTAAAAAAAACTAGGTAGGTTATATTAGGGTTACTTAAATTAGGATTACTTAACTTAGTTTTAAATTACAAAAGTATAATTTAATTACAAAATAGCCAATAATGGAACTCCACTATAACTAGTTGTACACTAGGTACCAGTACCACTATTACGAGTTGCAGTAGTAAACGCTCTTGACTTTACAACTCAAGCCAAAGTTACGACGCGACTGACCGGTAAGACAATACAGTGGGTAGAGTCCGACTTATGAAAGAAGTCTCGCAGACGAGGCGCTAGTTTCCTTGTAAAAGCGAAAAATGTTTAAGCGTTCACCGTTAGTTATCGCCGCTACTTCTTTCGTGAGATGGATTCTCAGTTTGCATGTTTTTGGTATTATGGGTCACTATTTCGACAATGGCTATCGTCAGTTAACGCTGCTGCAGTAGTTATGTCACTGCCATTTATCATCGTGAGTGGGGCTGGGTTACATTGATACAATTTTCGTAGGGATTGACAATTTTTTGTAAAATAAAATATAGACACTCGCTGATAATGTATCTTTATATAGGTGAAAGAATGTTTAAAATCGGTTCAGTATTTTTTTGAATTTAGTTATTATATTTTTGTCACTATAATCGTATTTTACTTTCTTAGATTTTTTATTTTTGACACACATTCAAACAAACAAACCAGAAACAAATCTGTTTACTCTAAAATGGAACACAATCGCTTGCTCGATGAAGGCTCTTACAACGCCATCTAGCTGGATTTGGGTGAACCAAGATGACAATTCGTTTGCTAGCTGCTGTTTTTTCTCTGTCTTTTTCATATATTTAGAAACAAACAAACGCTAAGAAGACGCCAGCATGACGGTGTTAGATTACGACTTATTGTAAATATAGAAATGTATAACTATAATACTTGGTACATGTAAATGTTATGTATCCAGCTTTCAGAATGAAGTATTGGCTACTTTAAGAAAAGTAAAGTACCACGTGTAAACTTACGGTGTATGTCATCCATACTATGAAACATCTGTATTATTACGCCGTAATGATTAGAATGATGTTAAAATGTATCTCAATAATTAAATACAACTATCAGACATGACTAATATAATTAATAAAGTACATGGTAGATATGATCTGTTTTCAAACGACTCGAATGATGTCGGTAGTCTTCGACTCGGGTGACATCAGACAGCGTCGGATGTTCGAAAATGCTATATAAAAGCTCTTTCGATTTAACAATGTTTAGTGATCTTGTGACCGCCGCACCGAGAGGACCTTGGCAAGTTAAGTGCTTTTCTTTTTACTCTGTTATGCTGCTTGTTTGTAACTGTGTAATTATACTGTGTATCACTTCATTGTGGGGTGATGAAGTGAACTATAAGATTATAGTTTAAATGATGTTTTCGAAGTTATTATGCCTAGTGTAACTAAGGCAAATATAAATGTTTGTCTGTGACCAATTATAATATTTAAATTATTAATAATTATGTATCTAAATAGTTATTGGTATAATAATATTACAATACATGTTTGCAACGTAGTGTTTTGCCGGTTTTCTTCTAAAGTGGTGTATTCCGAATCCGGTGTTCAAATAAGTAAACAATATAAAGAATTGCAAACCCAGTTCCTTGTTTTTATTAAATACTCCTTAAGTTATTTATTCTGTAGCTGTAGCTACTAGGTACTATAGATACCAACTATAGGATATAGCAACTTGCTTTTAATACTAGGTGCAGATAAGTTTTATCTCCTACTCGACAAACCTGACCAACCGAAGGCTAACATTACAAAACTTAGATTTTGATAATCTTACAGTACGTATAATTATTATACATATGTTTATAAATCTCACAACGGCGTAATATCTACAGTTCCTCACGTATTGTCTATTTCTATTGAAGTAGCGTTAGCCAAACTCCTAATAGAGCTAAAGATTTATAGTGACAAATAGTTCCGCTAGTTGCGCTGCGCTGGATTTCATTCAAAAATGTTACGATACTCGATAGCGAGTACAGATTTGAGCGTTTAATTGAACTCATAATAGAGGTACAGGTGTTTCTCGATGACTGAATATTTTACTCAAAATCTTTGACTATAGGTCAAAATATCTCCAAAAGTTGAGGTCAGCCTCCTAAGAACGTTTTCCTTAATACGGTTAAGGTAATTTCCTACGGCATGTATTGTAACGTTTCACTTCACCTTACGTCACTTACTTCAGTCTATTTTCACTCTAAAAATAACTTATTTTTTCTAGTCCAGTCATAAGAAAATATGAAGCATTGCCCTACATATGTCAAATCAGTTTTTAAACATAAAAACCGCATCAAAATCGGTCCATCCGTTTGGGAGCTACGATCCTCACCCCCATTATATAGCTAAGAACCATCTCGTTAACCTAAGCTTTCAAACATAAAAAACCGCAGCTAAATCGGTCCATTCGTTTGGAAGCTACCATTCTCACCCCCTTTTCTCACCTCCCTCTACACACACACAAACACACACACACACACACACACAAACACACACCCTCACATATACATACACACACACACACACACACACACACACACAGTGATACACACCCTAAACTTATAACACCCGTATCTTTGTTTGGGGGTTAAAAAACAAATTTTCGACCTCGAGGGGTGGGAGCGTTAGCCGCCATCTTGAATTGAAGGGGCCAAAAATTAGTTTTTTTCTAAATAGTTCTAGAAGTAATAAATAGTAATAGTTCTAGAAAGAAAGTTTTTTTGCCATAAAGTTAACTTTTAAAGTTAACTTTATGGCAAAAAAAATTTTTTTTCTTTTTTTTTTTCACTTTTTTCTTTTCTGTCTTCTTTATACCTTTCATAGACACCTATGAAATGTATAAAGAAGACAATATTTGCATCATTTTTTGCATGCACAGTTCTTCTGTAAGTATCGTAGGTAAAAAGTTACATGGAGCGAAAAAAACATCTTTACTAACAATGGTCCAATGCCGGAACACCGTATATTCTTAACCGCTGAATGTGGATACTTTATATTTGGAGAGTGTATTCATAAAAAGGTCACAACGTACAAGAAAAGATGAATAAACAAAACGCATTTCAATGGATTTAAAAAGGGGCTCAATGTTTTAACAAAAAGCAGGCGGTTTTCATTTATCAATAGTTCTGACGTTTTTATAACGTTTTCCCTTTTTTCGCATAAGAGGCGAGTCTTCTACCAAATGTCATTTTGGAGAACCTTAAGCACGCGATAAGGATCCTTTCAGTAATTTCTTCAATATGCCGTCGTTAATTGGTGGTTCCTTTCTTCTGACGCTAACTAAATCACATGCGTTAAATGACTAACTTGTTTTACGCTTGGCATCAAACCCCTTATCCAAGGAAGGAAGGAAGCGAAAGACTCTTAACGCAAGTGAAAGACAAAAATCCAAATTTATCCAATTTTCTTTGTCAATGTTATGGTTCTTCTTCTAAATTAACTTACCACGGTAACGATTTTTTTTCTGCGGTAGGTTGCCAGCAAGGCTATCCTCTCGGCCCCGCTGTATTTAGCCTAGCCATCCACCCCACCATCTTAAATCCAAGCTTAACGTTTGGTACTTAGATGATGGGACATTGGGTGGTGAAGTTAATACAGTCTTTGACGATATTTCCGTATTAAACGGCGAGTTTCACACCATTGGCCTTGAACTAAATTTTTACAAATGTGAACTTTTTGTTTCGGACGCATACCTCGCAAGATTTGGTTATTAAAAAAATGGACTATTTGGCCCCAACATAACAATCATATTCAAATATTCGCTCCATTTATTGAGTTCCTCAATTCTCGTCGAATCTTGGCGAAACGAAAGCGAAAGCGTTGGTGTATACAGGCTTCACTTCCAGTGCGATTGTTGGGCAGCAGATCAATTTCTGGCGTGGCTCTCCCCGCTTGTCCTCGGTCCATTCCATAGTACTCTAAATTTAACTATAAAAAATCTTGCGGTCTCATTGGACAATATTGATATCATTGCCAAGAACGCATGGTTGTTAGCCTGCCAAAACTACGAGTTCCTCAAAATCCTCTCATCGCAGAGGCTAGGACGGGCCGCTCTGTGAGCTGGTACGGTAATGTCTAATTAACACTTGCATAAGCTCCGCAGATCGACCGTCTCCTAGCCGTAGGTGAGTGGGAGTCGGGTTTGTAGCTACAGGCGGCTCTCCCTTCGACAAAAACTGGAACTCTTATTGATTCGTCGGTTTTTCGCATTGCAGCGTCACTCCGCTTGGGCGCATCGTGCTGTGTCCTCCCCGCTGCCAGTATGGCTCTGCTATTGACCAGCTTCTGTTGCAGAAGCGCGGAAGAATTCCTCGCCACTCCAGCCTTTATGATATCATCCGTCGGGTTTTTACTACTGACAACTGTGCTGCTATTTTAGAACCTAACTGCCTCATAAGTGATGCTGGTAAAAGAGCTGACGGAATGATTCTTATTCCATGGAAGATGAGACGGCCTTCGTTTCGGGACGCTACTTGTGGAGACACCCTTGCGCCATCTCATCTTCAACTCAAAATAAGGCGGCTCAAAAGGCGCAAATATAGTACCCTCGGCAGCGAATATATATTTGAGCCTTTTGAGGTATATATGGGAGGAAATATAGTTATTCTATGGCTTGTAAAACGTTTTTAAAATTATTAACTGTGCGTTCTACAAATAAAACTATAAAATAAAAACATTTGAAATTAAAATTTGCCCTTGAATTTGTTGCTGTTAGTATTAGCGAAAATTTTCAGTAGTCTTCGAGACTACCTTGAAGCACGCAATGTTTACTTTGTGACTCCAAGTGGAGAGGAAAGATAAAATGTTCTATTCTGATTGACAGAATGTCGTCATCTATCAACATCTATTGAACATATATTGGGGAGATTTGTGCGCGGTGCATTTCTTTGCTTTATCTTGAGTTATTACAATACTTTACCTGGTGTGGTGGTGAACCGCTCCGAGCCGGGCCGCGACGGAGGCGCGGGGGCGGAGCTCCCGGGCGGCCCGGCTCTGTGTCCGTGTGCCGCGTTGAAGCAGTTGCCTGCAATCACAATCCACCGGAAATTACATAAGGTGGCAAATGGTGTAGGCGATATTGTAATCCTGTATGAAACATCACGGAAAAATAAAGCATGTCTAAAAGGTCGATCAACTACGTCGAATCTTTTGGATTATACATGTGACATCTCACAAGCACTGGAGGGTAAGTTGTAAGTGCATGCAATTTATACAGATTTTTCTAAGGCATTCGATGTGGTTGATCACGCTCTATTAATTTGCAAATTAGATCATGCGGGAATATGTGGTTCACTGCTGAGATGGTGTGAATCCTATCTTCGTAATCGTTCGCAGTTGGTAAAGATTCGTGGCTTCGTTTCTGAACCAAGAACTATATCGTCTGGAGTTCCTCAGGGTTCTCACCTTGGGCCCCTTTTCTTTATACTCTTTATAAACGATATTTGTGACATTATTAAGTAAAAATTTAATATGTTTGTTGATGATCGACAGAATGAATAGGTTACCCATAGATATTGCAGTGTTGCAGCAAGATCTTAACCATGTCTACACCAATAATTGGTGTATTAATAATAAAATGCTGCTTAAGTGCTACCAAGTGCTTCCACATTAAATTCTTGGGAATGGCGGTGAGGATTGTAGCTCCCAAACGAATTAATCGATTTTGATGCGGTTTTTATGTTTGAAAACTGATGTGATCGAGATGCTTCTTAGCTATGAAGGTGGGTGGGGGGTCGGGGGTAATATACATTTTTAATTTAAGCTTGTTAATTGTTACGTTCGCAGTCTTTTGGAGTATTGTAGTCCCGTATGGAATCCCAGCTATAAAGTACACATTGCAAGACTTGAAAGGATTAACCTAATTCAATAGAGTAAGTCAACATCTTAAGCATAACATATTAGAAACAAAATTGATTTCATAAATTCAGCCCCTGAACAATTGAATATCATAGATAGATAAATAGATAGATAACTCTTTATTGTACACCACATAGAACAAAAAATACAATAATAACTAAAACATTTATACAAATTAAATGGGACAATGGGCGGTCTTATCGCTAAAAAGCGATCTCTTCCAGACAACCTTTGGATGGAAAGGAATTAATATACGGCAAAGACGGTGGTGCATTATAATATAACAAATAAATAATAAAAACTGAATACAATGAATAAACATATATATACATATATTCCAATATACCTACACATAAATATGTAAATATATAGTACAGTATATATATATATATATATACATATATAAATATATATCCATATACATAGTATATACATTATAATAAATTACATTTACTACATATACATTTACAAAATATATACAAACATAATAAAAATAATATACAGTGAAACCACAACAGAATAACAACAAAATAGCAAGAAGTGATATTAATTAGAGAGATAAAACTTCTTTACTTGAAGTTTTGTTAGTTTATGTATTTTGTTGTATCTTTATTATTATTTTTTGTAGTAAGAGTGTTAATCATGCATGCTGTGTTTGCATCTAGTAGGCTGTTCACTAGCATGATACAATTAACATAAGGTACTGTAGCTTTGTTTATGTGATAATGCCAGTACAGAGAACAATAAAAAAATACTGTTTTACTCCAAAATCATATTGGAGAAGAAAAAATATATTTATAATAATTTTTATATAAACATTTACATAAAAAATATACATCCATATTGAATTAGTAACAAAATGACAACAGACCTGATCTGATAAACACACAGGAAAAAACATAAACAATTGATAACATACAAGTAAGTTGAGTACCACTTACCGCAGTTGGTGCCCCGGCCGTTGGGGACCCTCCGTGGTTGAGGCGGGGGCGCGGGCGCCGGGGTGGCACCGCGCAGGTCGAACGCGGAGTTGAGGAAGTCGTTGATGTTGTTGGTGAGCCCCTTGAGCGAGCTGAAGGTGCCCGAGTTGCGCGCGCCACAGCGCCGGTACGACGCACCGTTCACGTGAGACACGCACAGGTTCACAAGCTCGTCTTTCTCTGAAAATGCGAAATTAGTATTTAATTTTTGGTTTGTTTGAGGCTTCCTACTAGAACTATTAGTTGCATTTTCTACAAAAATCAGAAAAAAGTGTGTGTTTGTGTGTCTCGGGCTCGTATTCCAGAGTGACGCTGTCTAACGCGATATGAATGACGTTTTCTATGGATATCTCACCTCGTTGTAGAACAATTAGCATTCCAATTGTTCTACAATATGGGCTTAACTTATAAATAGATACCTTGTGGTCTTCTGTCTAGCACGCCTAAACAAACATAGTTTATGCTAATGTTTTTGTTTGAGCTTGTTCGCATTAACAACATTATCCCTCTTCATAATTACATTTATACTTATTCTTAGGCTTGTTAAATATTGCCAATGTTAAAACGTAGAGGAAAACTATTTTTAAATATAATGTAGATTGATAAACATAAGAGGATGCTGATAAACTATTTTTAAATATAATGTTGATTGATAAACATAAGAGGATGCTGATAAACTTGGGAATATTCTGATAATCGGCTACCTACATCGTTTTTACTTTTACTTTTTAATAATGGATCAGATCTTACATTCCTATTCAAAGTTATATTTAGATTTTCAAAAATTAAACAAAATATATAAAATCGAAAAATATTAAATATTTTTTTCATTATAACAGTATCTGGTGCTTATGATATACAAAAAGTTGTATGAATAGATTTACCAAAATTTGCTACAACTTCAAGAAAACGAATATTCCTAACTACTTAATGTATGAAAATAGATAGTGGATTTTCTTGAAATTGCAGCAACTTTAGTTAAAGAAACACAACTTTTTGTTAAGCTGCAGAATACAAATTAAAGAAAAAATACAATAAAATGGTGTACCTGGTGTAACACATATTTAAAAATGGTGTATCTGTTGTAACACATATTTAAAAATTGTGTATCTGGAGTAACACATATTTAAAAATAAATAGTTAATGACATTTTTATTTTCTTTAAAATTGAGCTTTTTTCCTTTCAGCATTTTGCCCTATGTGCTGTAGATTTGGATTTCCCATACTGGCTAGAAGGAAAAACATCCTATGCTTCATTACACACTTTACAGAAAATGTGTGCCAATGTGAACACATCATGCATAGTTACACACATTTGTATTATCTTCAAAATTGCAATCTTATAAATCACTAGATGAGCCCTTTTGAACATATTTCTGGGGAAAGAGTAACCTATGTGTTATACCGTTTTAGACTATGCCGATGCCTGCTATCTAGATCTCACGGAGGACCAGCTTCATAAACTTGAGCGACTTCATTTTTATTTGGCTTATGCAAATATGATCATGTATCTCAGATCACATTAAACTCAAGTGGCTTCCTATATGTCTTTGCCGGAATTCTCACATACTCTCTGTTCTTTATACTACTCTTTGTAGTCCATCATCCCTGCACTATCTTAACAAACACTTTATATCTCACATACTCTCTCTTCTTTATACTACTCTTTGTAGTCCATCATCCCTGCACTATCTTAACAAACACTTTAAATCTCACATACTCTCTCTTCTTTATACTACTCTTTGTAGTCCATCATCCCTGCACTATCTTAACAAACACTTTATATCTCACATACTCTCTCTTCTTTATACTACTCTTTGTAGTCCATCATCCCTGCACTATCTTAACAAACACTTTAAATCTCACATACTCTCTCTTCTTTATACTACTCTTTGTAGTCCATCATCCCTGCACTATCTTAACAAACACTTTAAATCTCACATACTCTCTCTTCTTTATACTACTCTTTGTAGTCCATCATCCCTGCACTATCTTAACAAACACTTTATATCTCACATACTCTCTCTTCTTTATACTACTCTTTGTAGTCCATCATCCCTGCACTATCTTAACAAACACTTTAAATCTCACATACTCTCTCTTCTTTATACTACTCTTTGTAGTCCATCATCCCTGCACTATCTTAACAAACACTTTATATCTCACATACTCTCTCTTCTTTATACTACTCTTTGTAGTCCATCATCCCTGCACTATCTTAACAAACACTTTAAATCTCACATACTCTCTCTTCTTTATACTACTCTTTGTAGTCCATCTTCCCTGCGCTATCATAACAAACACTTTAAATCTCACATACTCTCTCTTCTTTATACTACTCTTTGTAGTCCATCTTCCCTGCGCTATCTTAACAAACACTTTAGTTTCCTTTACTGTTCTAATACTTGTTCACTCAGAAAATCTCACCCTAAAGTTTCCACTGCACGGTAGCTCTTTTTATGGCAAATCGTTCAGTGTCCAAGCTGTTCGCTTGTGGAATGCACTGCCGCTTACGATCAGATGTGCACATCTCTAAATTCTAATTTGTCTTATTTCACTTCTCCCTGTTTTTTTCTTTTTCTTGTCATTGTTTTCCTTGATTTAACTTTATGAATATATGATATTGATATAATGTATTTATAATTGATCCATATGTATTTTATAAATTTTATTTTATGTATGGTATTTATTATATATTATTAGATATTTATTTTTCTGTATTGGTATGTATTCTTATTAGTTACATAATTTATTTTACTTTAATTAGTATACTTTTATGATACCTATGAGTCCACATGTGACACCACCGTCTGTTGTATTTATTTCCTCTCCATCCAACGGTTGTCTGGAACAGAACTCTTTTTAGCGATAAATCCAGCTATTGTACAATAATATTTCTTAGTTTTAGTTCATTTGTATTTGTAAATTTTTGGTGTACAATAAAGAGTTATCTATCTATCTAAAACTACCTATCAAATGTTAGTATAATATAACAAATTTAGTTCAGCCGTCAAATAGTTTTTTATCAATTGCTCGGCTTCTATTCATTGGATGGAGATACAAAATACACCATGTCGTACCCATGCCGGTTTATGTTGGGAACGATATTATTGAAGCTGTTGATCACTATGTCTACTTGGGTCAGACGATCCAACTGGGTAGATCCAACTTCGACAAAGAGGTCAACCGACGAATCTAACTCGGATGGGCAGCGTTCGGGAAATTACGCCATATCTTCTCGTCGCAGATACCGCAGAGCCTCAAGACGAAAGTTTATAATCAGTGTTTATAATCACTGAGACGTGGTCACTAACTATTGGTCTCATACAAAAGCTCAGAGTTGCGCAGCGTGCAATGGAGAGAGCTATGCTCGGTGTTTCACTACGTGATAGAATCAGAAATGAGGAAATCCGTAGAAGAACGAAGGTTACCGACATAGCTCTCAGAGTTTGCAAGTTGAAGTGGCAATGGGCAGGCCATATAGTTCGCAGAACCGACAACCGCTGGGGAATAAAGGTTCTCGAATGGCGACCACGAACAAGCAAGCGAAGTGTGGGGAGACCCCCCACACGATGGACCGACGACATGGTAGCCATCGCAGGAAGTCGGTGGATGAAGGTGGCACAGGATCGCTCGTCATGGCGCTCTTTGGGGGAGGCCTATGTTAAGCAGTGGACTTCTAAAGGCTGACATGATGATGATGACACAGATCCATTCAATTCTAAAAGTCAAATGTAGCCACATTATTTAATTCAGTTCAGACTAGTTCATTGTGTGAAGTTCGAAACGTGTGCGATAATTAGTCGTGATTTAATAAATTTATTAACAAAGCAATCGGACATAATTTCCGCGAATGGAGCAAATCAAGCAGCGTGCCGTCATTAAGTACCTCCATAAGCAGGGGCTACTCGCATCATAAAAAGCCATCCATGATGATATGGTCAATACATTAGGGGATTCTGCTTTGTCATATTCATCCATCAAAAAATGGATTGCAGAATTAAAGAGTGGTAGAGAGTGTGAAAGATGAACCCCGCTCTGGAAGGCCTTCGACATCTACTACTGACGAAAATATTAAAAAAATACTTGATTTAATAATGGGAGACCGCAGATTAAAAATTAGAGAGACAGCCGAGATTATAAGCATCTCTTATGAACGAACTCAAAACATCATAGTCAACGAGTTGGGTTTCCACAAGGTGTCTGCGAGGTGGGTTCCACGACTGCTTTCAGTTGAACAAAAAAGGATGCGATTGACTATTTCACGTGACTGGAGTTATTTCAAACCGATGCAGATCATTTTTGGAATCGTTTTGTTACTATGGACGAAACAAGGGTTCATTACTGTACACCGTAAACAAAACAACAATCAAAACAGTGTAGAAGATCTGGTTCACCACACCCTAAAAGGCTAGAATAGAATAATTTGATTAGCCTTATAACAGATAGTGTCACATTAGGCAACTCAATTTTCACATCAAATGAAATCACATTAGAATTAGTTCTATATTAAAAAAAAAAACTTATGACTTGTAATTGTACAAGAATTAAGATTCCGTCAGACGCATATGTATTCTTTTATAGAATAGAATGGGTTGAATTCGAAGAATTGTTTCAGTTTCCTTTTTAAATCGTTTGTATGCAAGCTTGTAACACATAAGGCTAAATCGATTTTGTCGGCAAATAAGGTGATGGCTTCAGTATTCTGGGACTCGAAAGTATGATTATGATTGATTATTTGAAAGGGGTCAGACTATAAATTCTGATTACTACTACGTCGTTTACGAGAGGAAATAAAAAAAAAGTTGAGGAATGCTAAGAAGAAAAAGTCCTGTTTCATCAAGATAACGCCCATGTTCACACGTGTGTGCAGTCAATGGCTGAAATCCACAACTGAGGCTTTGAACTGTTACCGCATCCGCCTTATTCACCTGATCTGGCACCATCAGACTTCTTTCTGTTCCCTAACCTAAAAATCATCTGGGAGGTCAAAGATTTTCGACAAACGACGAGGTCAAAGCAGCAGTAGACGTACATTTTGACTCTAAGGAAGTTTTATTTTTTCAATGGTCTTACTGAATGCTTGCAAGGGGAGGTGGCAAAAGTGCATTGAACTTGATGGGGATTATGTAGAAAAATAAAAATATAACTGATTTAGTATGTGTTTATTTTATTGGTTAGGCCGACTACTTTTCAATCCACCCTCGTATCTATAGTGAAAAGCGCATTTCAATCAGCCAAGTTATTTTAAAGTGATGCGCGCGAACAGGCAGACAGATGTTGTTTAAAATAATGATATATTCTTGTCAGTGGCCTATTATTCCCTGGTCAATTTTTTATTATCTTCTTTGCACAGACTTTTGTTACTAACTGCTTTATTTTTTTATCTTCTTTGCACAGACTTTTGTTACTAATTGCTTTATTTTATTATCTTCTTTGCACAGACTATTTTTACTAATTGCTTTATTTTATTATATTCTTTGCACAGACTTTAGTTACTAATTGCTTTATTTTATTATCTTCTTTATACAGACTATTGTTACTAAATCTTCTTTGCACAGACTTTTGTTACTAACTGCTTTATTTTATTATCTTCTTTGCACAGACTTTAGTTACTAATTGCTTTATTTTATTATCTTCTTTATACAGACTATTGTTACTAAATCTGCTTTGCTCAGACTTTTGTTACTAATTGCTTTATTTTATTATCTTCTTGGCACAGACTATTTTTACTAATTGCTTTATTTTATTATCTTCTTTGCACAGACTTTTGTTACTAATTGCTTTATTTTATTATCTTCTTTATACAGACTATTGTTACTAAATCTTCTTTGCACAGACTTTTGTTACTAATTGCTTTATTTTATTATCTTCTTTGAACAGACTTTTGTTACTAATTGCTTTATTTTATTATCTTCTTTACACAGACTTTTGTTACTAACTGCTTTATTTTATTATTATTTTTGGACAGACTTTTGTTACTAATTGCTTTATTTTATTATCTTCTTTGCACAGACTATTGTTACTAATTGCTTTATTTTATTATCTTCTTTGAACAGACTTTTGTTACTAATTGCTTTATTTTATTATCTTCTTTGCACAGACTTTTGTTACTAACTGCTTTATTTTTTTATTATTTTTGGACAGACTTTTGTTACTAATTGCTTTATTTTACTATCTTCTTTGCACAGACTTTAATTACTAACGGTTTTATTTTATTATCTTCTTTGCACAGACTATTTTTACTAATTGCTTTATTTTACTATCTTCTTTGCACAGACTTTAATTACTAACGGCTTTATTTTATTATCTTCTTTGCACAGACTATTTTTACTAATTGCTTTATTTTATTATCTTCTTTGCACAGACTTTTGTTACTAACTGCTTTATTTTATTATTATTTTTGGACAGACTTTTGTTACTAATTGCTTTATTTTATTATCTTCTTTGCACAGACTTTTGTTACTAATTGCTTTATTTTATTATTATTTTTGGACTGACTTTTGTTACTAACTGCTTTATTTTATTATCTTCTTTGCACAGACTTTTGTTACTAACTGCTTTATTTTATTATCTTCTTTGCACAGTCTATTTTTACTAATTGCTTTATTTTATTATCTTCTTTGCACAGACTTTGTTACTAACTGCTTTATTTTATTATCTTCTTTATACTGACTATTGTTACTATATGCTTTATTTTATTATCTTCTTTGTACAGACTTTTGTTACTAACTGCTTTATTTTATTATCTTCTTTGCACAGACTTTTGTTACTAACTGCTTTATTTTATTATCTTCTTTGCACAGACTTTTGTTACTAACTGCTTTATTTTATTATTATTTTTGGACAGACTTTTGTTACTAACTGCTTTATTTTATTATCTTCTTTATACAGACTATTGTTACTAATTTCTTGTTTTTATTATCTTCTTTGCACAGACTTTTGTTACTAACTGCTTTATTTTATTATTATTTTTGGACAGACTTTTGTTAGTAATTGCTTTATTTTATTATCTTCTTTATACAGACTATTGTTACTAAATCTTCTTTGCACAGACTTTTGTTACTAATTACTTTATTTTATTATCTTCTTTGAACAGACTTTTGTTACTAATTGCTTTATTTTATTATCTTCTTTACACAGACTTTTGTTATTAACTGCTTTATTTTATTATTATTTTTGGACAGACTTTTGTTACTAATTGCTTTATTTTATTATCTTCTTTGCACAGACTATTGTTACTAATTGCTTTATTTTATTATCTTCTTTGAACAGACTTTTGTTACTAATTGCTTTATTTTATTATCTTCTTTGCACAGACTTTTGTTACTAACTGCTTTATTTTATTATTATTTTTGGACAGACTTTTGTTACTAATTGCTTTATTTTACTATCTTCTTTGCACAGACTTTAATTACTAACGGCTTTATTTTATTATCTTCTTTGCACAGACTATTTTTACTAATTGCTTTATTTTATTATCTTCTTTGCACAGACTTTTGTTACTAACTGCTTTATTTTATTATCTTCTTTGCACAGACTTTTGTTACTAATTGCTTTATTTTATTATCTTCTTTGCACAGACTTTTGTTACTAACTGCTTTATTTTATTATTATTTTTGGACAGACTTGTTACTAATTGCTTTATTTTATTATCTTCTTTGCACAGACTTTTGTTACTAACTGCTTTATTTTATTATTATTTTTGGACTGACTTTTGTTACTAACTGCTTTATTTTATTATCTTCTTTGCACAGACTTTTGTTACTAACTGCTTTATTATCTTCTTTGCACAGTCTATTTTTACTAACTGCTTTATTTTATTATCTTCTTTATACAGACTATTGTTACTAATTTTTTGTTTTTATTATCTTCTTTGCACAGACTTTTGTTACTAATTGCTTTATTTTATTATCTTCTTTATACAGACTATTGTTACTAAATCTTCTTTGCACAGACTTTTGTTACTAATTGCTTTATTTTATTATATTAATTTGTTGAGACCAATATTACATAGTATCACCACAGTAAACTACGGCTCCGATAGCCAACATTTATAACCGGGATAACAAAACTATATTCTGTACCATCCTTGTTTATTGTGAATACAACAAGTGCGTTTAACTGATCATCATCTGGTACAGTCGGATCTTGTAGGAGCTGCTGATCTATAATGTAGGAGCTGCTGATCTATAATATAGGAGCTGCTGATCTATAATGCCAGTTTGTAAACTATGGTTGCCAACTCGACAACAACTTGTGAGTTAGTGGGTTAGGAAAACAAGTTTTTTTTAGTTTGTTTGACCACTTTGCTTAATGCTTGTCTGCATTTATAAGCGCCCAAAAGGAGACATATTGATGCCTTCTTGTAAGTTGTTCTGGACTTTCTTCTCTTCTCTACATTTACCTATATTGTCAAATCCTTTGCTCAGTATTCTTTTCCAGCTTTCTTATGCTCTTTAGTAAAATCGACTTTTCTCTCCTTTCCTTATCGTTTTAGCCTTTGAGCGATGGTAGCCTAACGGTTCCATAGTGCACCTGAATCCACCAGTTCCGGGTTTGGTCCTAGGCTCTGCACCATTGACTTTTCTAAGTTATATGCGGTTTTCCATTGCTCCGTGCTTCGGAGGGCACGTTAAGCTGTTGGTCCTGACTGTTATTGATTAATAGCAGTTGTTAAGCCATGTCTGAGACCCTTGCGGGGTCTGACAAACTATGACACCAGAGGCCGGCACTACCTCATACGTCAAACAAATTAAATCGCCTTAGAAGAACTACCTTTTTCAAATCTCATCACATCTTTTTGTTTTTTTAAATAACCTGAATTTCTCCAAATCTTTCTACAACTTCTCACTACTCTTCCTTTTATTGCTGCAGCATCCATTCAGCTTTTCATAAATATTAGCAAACAAGCACTCAATGAAATTTCTGTAAAAGAACACTCAGCATTAGTAAGCATTTTTAGTGACAGGTGTGATATGTGACAGGCGTGACTAAATTAATTAGTTAATATCTCAAACCAAAACACTTTTTAAAATATTTACACCTTTTAGATACATTGGATTACCATATAACCTTCCTTTAAGTAGTGTTTTAAACCATAAACCATAACATGACTCAGGATATATGAACTTTTATATGTACTTTGTGATGGGTGTGACGCAAGAATGTGCTATAATGAAAGTATTAATAAAAAAAAACTAATTACCTGCAGATTTACAATTTTTTCATACAAGGTACATACTGAATTGTAGCATCCACTGACAATCAAGACAGCGTCTGGTCTTGTGTACTTAACTTACAATAGTTTTGCCAACTTCATACAATTTTTACTACCAATATACTTATTGGCTCATCATTGTCCTATTATTAGTGATGCAACGAATACGAATACGAATATTCGTATTCGGCGAATACTAATACGAATATTTAAAAACTAATATTTTACGTACAAACGCAACTCTAATTACTGGCAGACTTGAAAAACGCGCGTGTAAAAATACGCACGTGTGCAGAGGGCCTTAACCGCAACGACGACGCAACGGGGGACTCCCCGGCCATAGTTTGTACAGTACAGCAGCTCCGGGAGTTTCCCTATCATTACAATTACGAACCATTGATTGATTGATTCATTTCTTTCACTTCATTTGTTAGTCGAAAGCAGAAGTCAAGCAAGAGAGTATTGTTTTATTTATTTTCTGAGGTTGCTGCGAAGTAAAAGAAGTTAAAGTTGAATTGAAAATGTCTTCTTGTAAACGAGATCAAAGTGGCATATGGAAACACTTCGATAAATTACCGAGTAAGTAGTTATATGGTCTGTATTTCTTTGGTATCAACAAAAGGTAGTAAGGTAGTAAGTAAGTATCTTAGACGAACGTTGGTAGTTAATGGCTGCGTCAATGTAGTACTAGACTTTGCCCGCGACTTCGTCCGCGCAGACATCGGTTTTACTTTCACATGTAATATTATAGTGGGATAGGATTTTAAATTGTGTTGTTTTTATTTTAGACAATGAAAGCAAATCTAGATGCAGATATTGTGCTTGTGAATTGTCTCGGGGAGGGAGAAATGCATATATTAAAGGATTTACTACGACCGCACTGTGGACTCATGTGAAGAGATTTCACGAAAATGAGCTTGCTGCCAGTATAAGTACTGTAGACGAAACAAGCACTGAAGTTGAAGTAACTCCAGCGAAGAAACAAGCGTCCTTAAAGGAAATATGGGAAAAGCGAACTACGTATGAAACGGGTGATCCTTGGGCTGTCAAAATCACATATTTGATTGCTGAACAAGTTTGTCTAAACATGGAGCCCCTGAATTTGGTAAATAAACAGGGATACCGTCGTTTGCTCAGTGAACTAGCTCCAAGGTTTGTTTGCTTTTATTAAAATGCTATACATTTGTTCATTCATACATATCAGTGGGATTTTCTTTCAACTTTCACAAAACCCTTTTTAATTCCTGACTGCTATTTTTTTTTACAGATATAATATTATATCTAGAACCCTCCTTACAGAATAAAATCTGCCGGATATTAATGAACGTGTTAAAATAAAATTGAAGGAGCAGTTAACAAAGACCCCATATCTCTCTGTCACAACAGACATGTGGACCAGTGACGCTTCCTCACAAGTCAATGATTTTATAAGTCTTACTGGACATGGTGTCAATGAAGATTTCCAGCTCAAATCTTATTGTCTGGAAGTGTTTCCCTTTGAAGGTGACTCACATTCAGGAGAAAATATTGCCCACAATATGCATATGATGTTTCTGGAATGGCAGCTATTGGGTAAAGTTGCAGCAGTTGTAACGGACAACGCACGGAATATGGTTAAAGCAAATGATGAGCTTGATCTTAGTATTAAACATATTTCTTGTTTGGTACACAGCATCCAATTAGCGCTGAAAAAAAGTTTATTTGGTCAAGAACGCTAGACCGAAATGTTAACCACATGCAGGGGAGTTATTACTCATTTTAATCACTCAACCTCCGCACTCAAACAACTGAAAGATTCTCAACAAGCTAACAATATACCGAAACATGTTTTGTTTCAATATGTTGAAACTAGATGGGACTCAACATATCAGGGCTCTTATGAACCAAATCATTGATATTCTGGCCAATTTTGAAGAAGCTACTAAAGAGCTAAGCAAAGAATCAACGACGTTATCTCAAGCAATCCCAATAATACGAAGTCTAAAATCTTGCCTCAATAAAATTTCAAATGATCCTTCTTCTCATCCTGATGTAAATGATCTGGCAAACTCCCTATTCAGTGGACTTTCGAATAGATTTGCCTTTATGGAAAGTGACGAAACTTATCTATTAGCAACGATCCTTGACCCACGGTTCAAAACAAGGATTTTCAGCTCAACAGTGGTCGCTGAAACCGCTCGATCAGTTCTTAACGCTGCTTTTGATGGCAGAGAGGTCGTAAGATCGACAAGACCTCCAGAAGAACCTCAACCGTCGACAAGTAGAGGAATTTGGCAAGTATGCCAAGAAATAATTGAAGAGGCTGAAATGGAAGAGCCAATTTCAATATTTTCTGGTGAGTATGAAAAAAGTTAGAAAAGTTATTAATAGGTAATAAATCTCTCTTTGCCATCTACATAGTAAACTAAAAGTTAAATTTAATTTCAACATGTCTTTTTACTGGGGATTCGCAAACTAAAAACAAAATAGATGCTTATCTAAAGCTCCCAAATTTATCGCCGACTGCTGATCCACTGGCCTTTTGGCGAGAAGATGTCCATTTTCCAAGTCTGAAAAAACTTGCCCAAAAATATTTTTCACTGAAGCCATGTACAGTCGCCTCAGAAAGACTTTTTTCAACGGCTGGGAACATTCAGACTGAAAAAAGAAATCGCCTTAAACCAGAAAATCTACAAATTTTATGTTTTTTAAATAAAAATTTGCCTGTTGTAAATTTTAATTATTAGAAGAATAGAAATTTATCAAATAAATTAGTCTTTTATTACCATGGCGAGATATTCGTATTCGCCGAATAGTAGGTTTGATATCCGTATTTGTATTCGTAATCGTAAAAGTACTATTCGTTGCATCACTACCTATTATGAACAAGTTTCTGATAAAGTTCGGGACCACTGTACAAGCTTGGCCCACGATTTTAGGGGGGAGAGGGTTTTGGGGGTGGGGGAGAGGGTTTTGGGGGTGGGGGAGAGGGTTTTGGGGGTGGGGGAGAGGGTTTTGGGGGTGGGGGAGAGGGTTTTGGGGGTGGGGGAGAGGGTTTTGGGGGTGGGGGAGAGGGTTTTGGGGGTGGGGGGGAGGGTTTAGAACCCCACCTGAGAGGGGGGGAGGGCTAAAGTGTTACGGCTGTTTGTTTGCCAAAGGCAACCCATTTTTTATAACTTAAAACTGAAATATCTCATAAACTGAGCGTCGCCTGCGGGGAGGAGGGGTACCAGGGTGCAGCCCTCCCCTCCCCCACCACATCCATCACCCTCCCCTACCGAATATGTCTAAAAACATGCAAAAAAAAAAATACATATCTCAGAGGGGGGGGGGGGGGATCTACTCACTCCCCTCTACGCGTTCCCCCCTTCCCAACCCTAAAATCATAGGCAAAGCTTGTACAGTTGAGCCTAAAGTTCTAATATGTATGAATAGTAAGTTTTTTATTTCACTTAGTAAAAATTGAACAATTTTACTGATCACAATTAGTATTTTGATATTCATAATTACAATTTTTTTGTTTTAGTATCTGGTATTGATTACTGTGAACTGACCCATTTATTATATTAACAGCCCAGGGCTGGAACACCTTACCTTACCAATATCTCTATTTCCTAACAAATACAATCTGGGTGTCTTTAAATCACATATTGAGTGAACACATATTTTTAGGCAAGCATGCTTGCTCCATCTCTAGACAGATAACACAGCCTAAAGACCAAGATATAAAAAATTGAAGGAAATATTATATGTTTGAAACTCCTTCCCAAACGGAAGGGGGGTGGCAAAGTTTGCATGTGGGGAAAACTGCAGGGCATAGCTAGATTAGCTGGTTTCAAATAATAATTTCATGTGCATTATTAATCATGGCTCTAAGCACTTGTATTGTTCTATACATTCTAAGCAGCCAACCTTCTAGGGAATTCCCAACCACAGTCATTGATTACAACTGCCGGCATCTCATTACAGTAGCACCTACTTAACTAAAACTTAAATATCGGAAGTTCTTGGTAAAAAAATAATATTGTTCTATACAGTGCTTACGCAGTAATGTGCAGTTGGTCTATGTTTTCAGTATAACAAATTGGTTCAAATGATCTAAACTTTTCTATAAGTATGCCTGGATAAAAAAGATGTTTGAGTAAGTAGTTACCGACGCAGCCTCTCGTGGAGACGTTCTGGCGCTGAAGGAAGCACTGAAGGTCGCGCACCTTCAGGTGGGCGATAGTGTTCCGGTAGAGCGGGCGTGTAGAGAGCACCCTACAGGGCGCACACATGGCGCCTCCACCGCGCCGCAGGCAGCCGCTGCAGTAGTATCGCTCACACTCGCAGCACACGCGCTTCCTCTTGAAAACGCTGAATTGAACAGCGCAACTCTCGCAAGGCATCTTACAGCCGCGTCCTCCCGCAATCATCTACCATACTCCTTGGCCACTTCCACTGATATTTCCATGTTACTAAACATTACACAGTGACTCGATTTCTAACTTTTGAATTATTTTAGCATTGATACATTCTACGATACATTTAGTATTTTTGTATGACGTATTTTTATAAATCAAAACATCTGAATGTCACGCATGCCTGCCATTTTGGAATGGAATCAGTGTTGCTAGCCGGGTCTTGTCAAATATTACCTAAAATGGTTAAAAAAGTAACTTTTAGTGTGAAAAGTAACCTTTTTTCTTTGTTTTTACAATACTATGATTAAAAGTGGATAGACAAAATATGATGATTGTATTAACTTTCAGAAATATGGATAATTTATTAATGTTTCCAATTTATTGTTCAAAAGTTTAAGTTTATTAAAGATTTTAATAAAAAATACTTTTAAGTTTTAGTTTTGCAATTACTATTCATTAGGTCATTAAAAAAGTATTTTAATGACCTGAAACATAATTGTTGTCGTTGTAATTTGCAAGTGAAATAATAAGGATAGAAATGTACCTACTCAGCCTTCCGATTGAAAAAGCTTACAAAATGTATTTAATATATTAACCTTCACCTACCTATAAATTTTATAGGTAGGTGAAGTACCTTCGCCTTTGCCATCCTTGTTATAATTTTATTATAGTTTTAAGCATCACTTTTGCTGGATCAAATGTAGTCGCATTTTTCATGGCTCTTTTGGTAGCCGTCAGCGCTTAAATTATTTCAGTGCCAAGTTTAGTCCTTGTTGACTCATTTTACTAGCTTGAGCTGGCTGAAAATGCCTCTGACGTTAAAAAATGGTAGGACCAACATAAGCATTACATTTTATCTTTATTAGTGTATAAAGGCTCCCCGGCAAAGTTTTTCATTTTGAAAACTTTCTTCTAGTAGTCGTCTATTTGCAGACAAAGATTGGGTAAAATTAACTCAAACAAGAACGAATCCATCCGATTGAACGAGCGAGTAACCAAGACGCTTTGGTCATTTCAGTGATTTGTGATTTGGATACATTAATGCGAGATAGAAATACGTGTATTTAGGAGTTGCACTCACTGCCTTACGATCGAAGTTTTGCGCTATCGAACATTGCGTTCCATTTCATATAAGAAATTAGAAATTAATTCTATAAATTCCGCAAAATCACCTAAAAGTAACCTTTCGAGTCGTGTAACCTAGAAGAAACCTGAAGGAGTCATAAATCACCTAAAAGGTATAACGTAGTGTTTATATACTCTTTGGGTTACATAAGTAACCTTCTGGCAACGCTGGAATGTGCGTTCAGTGTTGCCAGAATCGATCAAAGAGAAGGGAGACGATAATACACGACCAATATAATGTACGACCAGTATTGTACAGCCAATATTACACGGCCTGATATTACGTGTACTTGGATACGTAATATTACAATACTACAGTAGTCGCGGCGGAAGTTCTCTAAAAAGTTAAAAAAAAGTTATAATGAAAGTTATGAAAAAAATAATGTATATAAAGTTTTTTTTTTTTTTTTTATAATGGATGTTATGTCTCGGAAGTTGTCTGCAAGCCGCGGCGCAAACTGCAATTTTTCAAGCGCAATCCCAATGTTGAACGTGAAGACAGCATTGTATAACTGCCTCGCTCACTCGCTTACGTTGTTTGCATATTCTATCTCGCTCTTACTTTATGATATTTTATCCTCACAGCTGTACCTGCGCTTTTTTCACAGCAGTGCGATTCCGTATCCTGGTTTCAATCAGATTGTCACTTGTTTCAATCAGATTGTCACTTTCTACATATCAATTTCTACTCTATCGCAACGCATTAGTGAATTTGACGGATTGAAACCGATGTGATCAATATTGCGTAATAGCAGTGCTAAGCCTAACATCACAACCATAAAGTTTCGCTGAGACTACCTCAGAGAAATTATAATTTATCTGAGGCGACTACTTTACTTGATACGATTTTCCAAATCTAGGACATGAAAAAACACCGTACCACAGAATAAATAATAGTACAATTACAGAAGGCTGAGTAAAGTCATTTAAATAAATAGCGACTCTCGCTACAACGCTATAAAGTGCAATTTAACTGGCACGGCGCTGCGAGCTTTCAATTATATTTACCTAGAAGGCGCTCGCCCACCGCGTGCAGGCGTGTATCACAACGCGCGAGAACTTGCATTGCTCTAACCGTTTCAGAATCGCTCTGTCCCTTTTTCGCTCGGTAGGGTTGTATTAAGATATGACTAGGTACTTGTACTACTAATTATTCTGTGATATGTTATGACTTAGATATTGTAACAGAATAAATAAGTAATAATGTATTATGTTATTACTTATTATTATAAATTAAAATAGTTCTATTACATACAATGACATTCTTATCAGAATAGACCTACTACCTCATTTTTACTACCTACCTATCCCGTTTTCAGAACGCCGATAAGTTTAGTGAGATACCTACCTACGTGTCGTTGGTTGATTATGATTATATCCTATAGGTATTGCACTTTGATGAATAAAGGCCTGTCTGAATTCCATGCTTTTTAATGAGTGAAAAATAAATTGCTACCTACGTAATAAAAGGTATTAAAAGTAGGTAGGTATTATACGATACATATATTATATAAATTCCTAATTAGTTGTAGGCTACTTACTAAGTCAGCACAGTAATTCATTTTCCGATCAACAATACCTACTATAATCAATTATAAAATTACGTTGAACGATTTAATAAACGACTTTATTTCTGCGCGGAAAAACCTTAAATATGCGTAGCTTCGGTATGGAACACAAATGAAATAACATAAAACTATAGGAACCTACGTAATAAAAAAATATCAATATCTAACTACATAACTAGAACCTATTATAGGTATTACAATTTATTACCTTTCAATATCCTTTGGAAACGTAAAGAATGACAATTCGGTTGATTCGGTTGAATGAATATTTTGAATAGCTCCTCAAAATGCAGTAAATTTCTCACTTTTAGGTTTCTACCAGTGGAATCAGCCCTTTACCTTGTACTATTATTTACTCTGTGCCTTTACCTACTAGGTAGGGATTGATGGAGCACCTTGGTTATTAATATTAGTGTTACAATGAGATAACTAGATGGCGCTACTGTGCACCGCTAGAATGTTTGCAAAAAAAATTGTACGTGAGAGGTCTACCGGTCACAGAGCAACTGTTAGTTTTACAATAAGGTAACTAGATGGCGCGGCGCTACTGTGTACCGTTAGATTGTTTGCAAAAAAGTTTGTACGCGCTAGGTCTACAGCTCACAGGGCCACTAGTTATAATCAGAGTATCATTCGTCAACCAATAAATGCATCACAAAAAAGGCTTTATTCTTTTGTATGGATTATTTTCATTATTACAAAAAAAACTTTTTAGAGTTCCTTACGTCCGAATGAAAAAACACGAAACCCCTTATAAGATCACTCGTGTGTATGTCTGTCTATCCGTCTGTCACAGCCAATTTGATCCGAATCTACTGGACTGATTCCAGTTACCCAAATACGTGTAACGGGGTGTAAGGGAGTAGAACTACCACCTCAGTACTCCAAGTCAACCTCACCTGCCCGTGGTACATCCTGCCGAACAACAGACGAGGCTCTGACGACCGATAAATGGCGGTATAACCATTGAAAATTGGCGCAGTTAAATTCTACAGACAGCAGCGTCATCGGTGCAAGAAACTGTGCCCTGCGATCGCCAACCCGCCTGTCCAGCCTGGTGATTATGGGCATTACCTCCCACACACATGATAAGCACAACGAAAGTACGGAGCCCAGTTCTCGGCAGCCCTGCTATTCCTGGCCACGGCGGCGGTCATGGTCACGGCAGGGCAGGGGGTGCTAAGAATCCCCGGGCTATGGAAGGCTGCTAAAACCGACGGAATCTGGCTACGTATAACGGACGCACTTTACTCGATGAAAATCTGACTGAATTGGAAAAGGAGCTGGGGGCACATGAGATGGCACATTCTGGGGTAATGTGAAGTCCGAAGAGAGGGTGAGGATGACGTAACCTTAGAGTCGGGCCATCTTATGTATTTCAGGGAAGGAGACCAGCAATCCCAAAGCGATGTCGGGTTCCTTGTCAAGTACTCTCTGACAATATTGTAGAAATCTCCAGTATTACGAATAGGATGGCGTACCTCATAATGAAATTTACCGAGAAAAAGGTGCAGGTTTAGGTTCTCAAGGTTATTCAGGTATACGCACCGACCTCGAAACACTTCGATGATGAAGTAGAGGATATGTACGAAGATAAATCTAAAGCCTTGCACAACACCTCCAAAGCTCACTTCAACGTTGTCATGGGAGACTTCAACGCTAAAGTGGAAGTACGAATCGGTAGTAGGACAACACGGATTTGGCAGCAGAAATCACAGGGGGCAAATGCTAGTCAACTTCCTCGACAAAGAAGGGCTGTTTTTAATGAACTCATTCTTTAAAAAGCAGCCCCAACGGAAGTGGACGTGGCAAAGCCCCGATGGTGTGACCAATGGGATCGACTTCATCATAGTGGACAAAAAGCGCGTATTCAGAGATGGATCACTAGGTTTCAAACCGGAAGTGATCACCGACTTGTCCGAGGCACTCTGGATATTGTTTGCAAGCTTGAAAGTCTCCACTTGATGAACTCTACGCTCCGACCTAACTTACTCCAAACCGTTATTGGATCCGAAACATTCCAGTTGAAACTGGAGAATCGGTTCGCTGCCTTGGAAAGCACAATTGACGTTGACATTTACAAGGAACTTGACGAAGAGGTAGGAATCCTGAGGGAAGAGGGAACGAAGTTCTGCGAGATGCGGCGTACATGCAGAAAATCAAAACTTTCGTTGGAAACTCTGCAGCTCATTGAGAAATGACGTGAAGATCCAGCAGTCACTTCATCAGATCAGCGGGCTTTGAATAAGCAAATATCAAAGCTGGTAAGGCAAAACCTCCGACGCTCCAATACAAGCGCTATAGAAGAAGCGATAGAGTGAAATCGGGGATTAAAGTCTTTGTACAACAGCTTGGTCGAAGCCATCTGACGAAGTTGACCACATCAAGCGGCAAAGCTGTCGTTTCTAAGCCGGAGATTCTCGCAGAAGTTGAAGACTTTTATGGCCAACTGTACGTGTCACACGCGTCGCAACCCGAACCCGATATCGAGGATTCCCGATATCACTATACCGAAGAGCTGCCAGAAGTCAGCCTTGGCGAAATCAAGATGGCTCTCAAACAGCTCAAAAATGGAAAAGTCCCGGGCGAGGACGGAATTACAACGGAGCTCCTGAAGGAGGTACTCCCACGCTTACCTGGGAGAACAAACTCTTGTTCCAAAGGCATGGAACAAGAGTGTGGTCGTCCTGTTTTTCAAAAAGGGTGACAAGACCCTTTTGAAAAACTATCGGCCCATTTCTCTCCTGAGCCATGTCTACAAGCTGTTTTCGAAAGTTATCACGAATCGTCTTGCGTGGAGATTTCCAGCCAACAGAGCAGGCCGGGTTTCGGAGAAGATACGGCACCATGGACCACATTCATACAGTTCGGCAGATTATACAGAAGACAGAAGAGTATAATCAGCCGCTGTGCCTAGCGTTTGTGGACTATGAGGAAGCCTTTGACTCTATCGAGACTTGGTCTGTTTTGGAGTCCCTGCAACGATGCCAAGTCGACTGGCGGTATATCTAAGTGTTAAAATGTCTGTATGACGCCGCAACAATGGCCGTCCAAGTACAGAACCAGCAGACTAAGCTTAGCCGAGATACAGACAGACAAACAAAAATGAAAAAAAAAACAGTTTTGGCTTCAGTATGTAATAAAAACCAGCCCCCAAAAACCACAAAATATCTTCAATGTACAGAATTGGACCTGTTACAGTTTTATTATAAGTAGGTATAGATTTATAGTCTGACTTCAGTTTGGCGGAAATAAACTACATTTTTCTTCGTTCATTTTATATGGTGTTCCGCAAAATAACACCTGAGACCATAAATATCTTTCCATAATATAATAAAACTAGCTTTCGCCCGCGATTTCGTCAGCGCGGACGACAGTTTATCGCGAAAAAAAAACAAAAAACCAATGAAAAAGTACGCTCTTGATGCTTTTTGATAGACTTGTTATTATTTCGTTTCCACGGCAACCGTTCCTTATAGCGACTAATCGACATTTCCAGTTTTCCCGTGGAAACTTACCATTATCCGGGATAAAAAGTATCATTATGTTGGTCTCTATATTGTACAGTACCTATTCACAAAGTTTCGTCAAAATTGGATTAGCCGTTTTTGCGTGAAAGCTTCCCAAACAAACAGACAATGTTTCACTTATATATATTGGTATGGATTAAATTTTCAGTAAATAAAAACAACACCGTAGTTTATATAAAAGTACCACACGATATAGGTAATTACGTGTGCTATTAATTATAATAAAGCGGATAATGGAGGAATGTAAACACTTTCTACGTCATTCGCATCACACATGCTACAAAAACTAACTATTACATAATTTCGATACTGTCATCACAGCTGAGGTGTCCGAGTGGTTAAGGAGTTGGACTTGAAATCCAATGGGTTCTACCCGCGCAGGTTCGAATCCTGTCCTCAGCGGTACTTTTTGCGGTTTTTGAAATTATTGCTCTTCCGAAAATATTTTTCTTAGATCATATTTATTGGAAATTAGAAATGAAGTTTTTATTGAAATAGTTAAGTAATCTGCACTTTTATTATAGAAGTAGGTATAGACTTTACTTGAACGCGCGCTATTTTTGTTCCATTCTTGTTTGTTGATTTAACAGGAAAAAAATATATATTTCAAAAGTAGGTAAGTAGATGTTTTTTTTAATTAGTTGTTACGAGAATTCCGAGAACTTTCCCAATAATCCCATTATTTCACTATTTTTGATTGCTATCCAATTTCATGAATCTAGTTGCCAATTGATCCTTTTTTTAGTTTTGACATACGTATGGACTAGAGAGGCGAAGGAACACTTCCAATCTAAGAGCGAAAGAGTAACTGCGGAAAGTTTTTTCTTCAATCTTGGGGCAAAGTTTCGACATCTGCAAACATGCTCTATCCTTGGGTCGGAAGGTTGGTTTTGGTTTGACTCGGAGCTTTTAAGTAAGAAGTAGGTTATGCACAAGTTATTTTTCACAGGTTCTCGTACATCGGAGCAAGCACTTCTGCGGTACACTCAGCCGCGTAATTATACTTACATGGTATTATTCCTAGTACACCTATCTTTTATTATTATTTTTGCTATGTCGTATGTAGATCTTTCTAGGTACACCAAGGCCAAAGAATAACTATTATTCAAGGTTTTGTACTGACAAAGTAGGCACTCAACTAATCAGATATTTCTGTATGTGCCTGTATTCTCTGTTCGGGCCTGGTTGCTAGCTCCTGGGTCGTACAAGGGTCGCATTAACTCGAGAAAGGTTGTTGTGCTCCACTTTGGAGGATATCGACCTCTGGAGAGTCCGCGGGCTCAACCCTCGCTACAGATGGGTTTTATTGAACTCGGTTAAACGTTCCTGATTTTAACTTTTTGTTGTTGCAGGAGCGTTTATGACATTGGGTTGGGTTGAGGTAGTTATTTCGAAGGTCTACAGAGACCCCTCTAGTCTCAGGAATACATATGTGGGGCTGGTTGCTGTAATTTTAATGTAAGGCGTTATTTTTAGGAGCTTCCGCTACGTAAAGATGTTGTATGTTTAGGCACAGAATAAATTTAGATCAAATCCTGCAAGAAGCCTGCAAGCTAATGATATATACTTCGTCTGGACTTCTCAAGTTCAAACGTTGCACGTCCTATAGACTCATCGTCCTATAGATCGAACTTTAGAACGTTCTTACCTATGTCTGTGTCTCCTGATTTTAGTGAAAATCAATACAATACTTTATCGATATAGGCTGTGATATAGGATAGAATGAAATTATACGTCATTTTTTGCATGTTACGGAAAAGTACCCATTAAGTATACTAAATAGAATCCGGAATCTTTAGGCTAGCTGTCGAAGCCATAACGAGGACAGGAATATTTTCATGAATTAATTCTAAATGAAGGTACATAAGTATTTTAAGTATAAATAGGTGTCAGGTATTCATGTCTATTTTTTTCTGAACACCTAATGAATGAAGATGCTTCTCAAATACTTGTATTTATTTTAAAATTATATAATAAGTCTTTTGATTTGATGATCAAGAGTGCGTATTAAGAGAATTTTTAAATAAAAAAATAGGTATTTTCCCAACTGCCCCATTTACGTCCCCATCAATGGGGCAGATGGAAAAATTCCCATCTGTCCCATTGGCGTGAATAAAGTGTAGTCTCGTCCCCGTAAACAACAGGACGTCATTAAGTTTCCGTACTGTTGTCCCCGCTGTATCCACGTCACGTAAGATACGATACTGTGACAGTAGGTTAAGGTGCGGCAGGGTGGCCCTTGGGCCACCCGTAAGCCGCAACCATGTTTGTTTTGCATAAGTAGGCCGCCTTTATATTCGAGTTTTTGAGCCTTGAAAACAAATCTGTTAATAATAGATAATAAATCAGTATAGGTAATTGATTAGCCCTTTGATTAGTTGGCCTTTTTGTCGTCCATACCACAGTGCCTGAAGACAAAAGTCTTCAATCAATGCGTCCTACCAGTTATGACGGTGCCGAAACGTGGACACTCACGGTCAAACTAGTCCACAAATTTAAGGTCGCTCAGCGAGCTATGGAAAGAGCTATGCTTGGAGTTTCTCTGAAGGACAAGATTCGTAGTGATGATATCCGACGGAGAACCAAGATAACCGACATAGCTGAAAGGATAAGCAAACTGAAGTGGCAGTGGGCTGGTCACATTTCCCGAAAAACCGATAACCGTTGGGGTAGATGAGTTCTCGAGTAGGGACCACGTTTAGGCAAACGTAGTCTAGGACGCCCTGTGGCCAGGTGGAGTGACGACCTGCGAAAAGCGGCTGGAAGAAAATGGATGAGGAGAGCTGAAGACAGAGCTCAGTGGCGTGCATTAGGAGAGGCCTACGTCCAGCAGTGGACAGATATAGGCTGATGATGATGATGATGATGATGATGATGATGATGAGTTGGTCTTTTATTTCTCACGCCAATGGGGACATTAATGGGACAGTTGGGAATATATAAAAAAAAAACCACATCTAGTGATAAAATTAAATAGCATAGGAAAAATATTAAAATGAATTTGTTACAGTGAACCAAATGTTCTAGAAATACCGACGGATATTGTAATATGAATCCAATTAATTTGCGAACAGTGTGCAGTGTCATCGAACTTTGTCAAATTTAGGATATTAGATACGAGACTCCACAGGTGAAGCGTCAGCACAAAGTGGGGATTTCCCTGTTGGAGCAACCTAGCTCGATCGGCCACCGCGCGGTATCGAGGACTTGCTGTTTACTCGCTAGACCAGCTCGACGATGCAAATAAAATTCATTTATTAATTTACTTTACACCACAGAATAAATAATAGTACAAGGTTACACGTTAATCGGTTCAGTAGATTCGGAGCAAATTGTCTGTGACAGATGGACAGACAGAGAGACAGACACACGAGTCATCCTATGAGGGTACCGTTGTTTACATTAGGCCGTACGGAGCCCTACAACACAGCATTGTTACCGACAGCAGGACAACTGCAGGGAGCTGAATCTGATGATATCATTGAAGCTATAATATAATGTTGTCAATACCATCTTATTAACAACTGGCTGTGCCCGCGGCTTCGCATGCGTGGTCATTAAGTACTATATAATATATGATATTTCAGGACCTAATATACCAATATACCAACATCTATACTTATAATAAAACTGTATCAGGTCCAATTCTGTTAATTGAAGATATTTTGTTAATTGGTTTTGGAGGCTGTTCTGCATTCCATACTGAAGCCAAAACTGTAATTTATTTAATTTTTGTCTGTCTGTCTGTCTGTATCTTGGCTAGGCATCACGCCAAAACTACTGAATGAATTCAAATAAAACTTGGCATGATTTGAGTTCATACTACGAGGTAGGACATAGGATACTTTTCATCCTGAAAAAATAAAGGGTTCCCGCAGGATAGGGGTGAAATTTATTTCAACGAATACTTATCACGCTGAAACTACTCAAAGGATTTTGATGCAACTTGGCACAGTCATAGTTTATATGTATAATGGGTGAAAATTGAGAATACTTCTTATCTTGAAAAAATAAAGGGTTCCAGCGGGATATAGGTCCAAATTTTGTACATTGAAGATATTTTGTCAATTTTTTTGGAGGCTATTCTATATTCGTTCTGAAGCCAAACGGTTTTTTATCTGTTGTCTCTCTGTCTGTATGTCTGCCTGTATTTTGGACGCGCATTTTGCAAAAACTAATTAATGAATTCAAATGAAACTTGACAAGATTTGAGTTCATACTACGAGGTAGGACATAGGATACTTTTAATCCCGAAAAAATAAAGGGATCCCGCAGGATAGGGGTTAAAAGTTATTTCAACTAATACTTATCACGCTGAAACTACTTGACGAATTTTGATGCAACTTGGCACAGATATAGTTTATATGAATTGAGGATACTTTACATCCCGAAAAAATAAAGGGTTCCTGCAGGATATGGGTCCAAATTTTGTATATTGAAGATATTTAGTACATTTTTTTGAAGGCTGTATATGTTATGTGTATGTGTTGTTTTTTTGTTATATATTCAATACTGAAGCCAAAACTGTATGTTTTTTTAGTTTTTGTCTTTCTGTCTCTCTGTCTGTATCCTGGCCACGCATCACGCCGAAACTTGGGATACTTTTCATATTGCTAAATTAAAGGGTCCCCGCAGGATAGAGGTATTTTATTTGGAGTTGGTATTCATGTTTTTCGGTTTATAGTTACTTCTGTAGTTTACCTCTAGGATACTCAAGGAATATTCCTCCAAATTTCAAATACCTAGGTCCACCGGTTTGGCAGGCGTTGTCTGTCAGTCAGTAAGTATGTCATGGTGTAGGTAAACTGTTTAAATGGCATGATTAAAATAATGTAATTACGAAGTATATATATATGTCTTTGAATAAAACACATATTTTTATTATTCTGGCCAAAAGTGAAGGGCATCTATACTTATAATAAAGCAGTATTGTTTCAATTACAATGTGTAACATAATTTCTAATCATAGGAAAATTATGAAAAAACTATATTAGGTACTTATAGAGATCGCGAAAATATTGAGCTACTAATATCTGCATAGAAATTAAAAAAGTGCTAAAAAGAAGAGCAATTTTTAACTGTACAATAATAATAATGAAAAAAAAAACAATTAAAGCTCTTGACAACTTGTAAACAAAGTGCGGAGCCGCGCCGTTGTGAACAAAGTGCGGAGCCGTTGTGGCGGGAAGATATTTTCGTTCGTGAGTATATTTTTAGATAGTTTTATTACTGTTTAGTATTTTTTCGAGGTGCATCATTGTTTTATCTATAATGGTATAATAACTACGATACTTTATGTAATTTATTGTAATAATCTATTCACAAAAAATAAGTTTTGTTCGGCGAGTTCCCGCCTGTATCATTGGGTGCTCATATTAGAATTATTAGGTATAATGATTGCATATTTTTTAAACTTAAAAACTGGGGTACTTTATATCTCAATCCAATGAGTAGAAACCGAGCAATCGATAAAAATATTAAAATTTTATGACAGCTGAAGGAATTTTGATCATATGTTGGTATATTGGTATTTACCTGGTCCTGGAATAGCACATAGAGTACTTTTAACCTACAGAAATGACCACGCGTGCGAAGCCGCGGGCATCAGAATATAGGTATAGATGGTAGATTTTAATACGCTCATTTTGGCAGTCAACCAATTACAATTAATAAGTAAAAGAGGCATATCGTTAAAGTCCAGTTAGCTCCAAATTCCCCGTTGTCTGTCTCAGGGGCCCGCAGCAGAGCGCCGCGGGCTGGCGCTCCGCATGGCGGCGCGCGGCGGCCTAACAGCGACGGCGGCTGACACCGGGACTGCGGTGCGACGTTAGGGCAGTGTACTTATTATTCTAATGGGTATTGTTTAGAATCGTGCCGCACGAATTAAGGGGGGGAGCGAAGGGGGGGGGGGGTGGTTAGGGGACGCCCCCTTGAGGTTAAGTATGTTTTTTTTTTGAGGTTAGGTATGAAGTTTTATAATTGGAAGTGTTGGACTCCGGTATGGGCTCTCGCCAGTACTCTCGTGAGGTTGCCCCTGAGTGTCGCTTCACCCATTCGACCTTCACTACGCTACGGAGGTCGCCGGCTCGCTTCGCTCGCCACCTCCCACCTTCGCTCCGCTCGGCCTCACGGGCTTGCTCCGCTCACGACCTCCCACGCCAGCTTTTGGCTCCGCGTTTTTATATACACTCTAGGGGCGTGACGCACAAGACCACTTGGAGTTTAAGAAGGAGCTCCCCGCTACATGCCATCCACCCATCATTTTATCGAAATTCGTGCGGCACGGTTCTAAACCCAACCACAGAATAAATAATAGTACAAGTGCAGAAGGATAACTGAGTAAAGTCATTTAAATAAATAGCGACTCTCGCTACAACAATATAAAGTGCAATTTAACTCGCACATCGCTGCGATCTTTCAATTATATTTACCTAGAAGGCGCTCGCCCATTGCGTGCAGGCTAGAATGCACAGTATCACAACGCGCGAGAACTTCCATTGCTCTAACCGTTTCAGAATCGCTCTGTCCCTTTTTCGCTCGGTAGGGTTGTATTAAGATATGACTAGGTACTTGTACTACTAATTATTCTGTGATATGTTACTTAGATATTGTAACAGAATAAATACGTAATAATGTATTATGTTATTCCTTATCATTATAATTTAAAATAGTTCAATTACATACAATGACATTCTTATCAGAATAGACCGACTACCTCATTTTTACTACCTACCTATCCCGTTTTCAGAACGCCGATAAGTTTAGTGAGTTACCTACCTACGTATAACGTGTCGTTGGTTGGTTATGATTATATCCTATAGGTATTGTACTTTGATGAATAAAGATGTCTGAATTCCTTGCTTTATAATGAGTGAAAATCGTCATTTCTATCACTATTCAAGCAGCCGAATGCTATGCAATACCTTCTAGGCTACTTCAAGGTACTCATAATTAATACACGAATAAAATTCGTCAATAACTTTACGTAAGTAGGTACTTTATCGCTAAGTACAAGGCGCGCGACTCATCGAGCGCACTGTTATACCCTTACTTTTGTATGCAATAACAGATGAAAGGTGCTTCAGTAGCATATTTGCAATAGTAGGTCATCAGTTCATTATTCATCACAGTCAGTCGATCTAAAACCTTTTCACGAAGTACTCGTCCTTTTCTAAACCCAATTTAATTTATATTTTATTTGAAATAATACAATTTCTTTTTAGTGATTCAAACTTTTCTTTTTTAAAACATTAAATCCATGATCCCGGATAACAGCACGCTTGACAGTCGACTGAACGGACCCGCATATTGCGCCCTCGAATTTATTTGTACTTGTTGCGGAGTGCGACCGGCCTGACCCAACCCAAGGAATGGATTCATGGAGCCGATTACGAGGCGTACATCAGATTGTACACTGCACATAAATCAAGTTGTGTGTGATGTGTTGATAGTAGAGGTATGTGCAGTCAATACCTGAGTACGTATGTAATTGTACACTGCACATAAATCAAGTTGTGTGTGATGTGTTGATAGTAGAGGTATGTGCAGTCAATACCTGAGTACGTATGTAATTGTACACTGCACATAAATCAAGTTGTGTGTGATGTGTTGATAGTAGAGGTATGTGCAGTCATTGCCTGAGTACGTATGTAATTGTACACTGCACATAAATCAAGTTGTGTGTGATGTGTTGATAGTAGAGGTATGTGCAGTCAATACCTGAGTACGTATGTAATTGTACACTGCACATAAATCAAGTTGTGTGTGATGTGTTGATAGTAGAGGTATGTGCAGTCATTGCCTGAGTACGTATGTAATTGTACACTGCACATAAATCAAGGTGTGTGTGGTGTGTTAATAGTAGAGGTATGTACAGTCAATACCTGAGTACGTATGTAATTGTACACTGCACATAAATCAAGTTGTGTGTGATGTGTTGATACTAGAGGTATGTGCAGTCAATACCTGAGTACGTATGTAATTGTACACTGCACATAAATCAAATTGTGTGTGATGTGTTGGTAGTAGAGGTAAGTGCAGTCAATATCTGAGTACGTATGTAATTGTACACTGCACATAAATCAAGTTGTGTGTGATGTGTTGATAGTAGAGGTATGTGCAGTCATTGCCTGAGTACGTATGTAATTGTACACTGCACATAAATCAAGGTGTGTGTGGTGTGTTAATAGTAGAGGTATGTACAGTCAATACCTGAGTACGTATGTAATTGTACACTGCACATAAATCAAGTTGTGTGTGATGTGTTGATAGTAGAGGTATGTGGAGTCAATACCTGAGTACGTATGTAATTGTACACTGCACATAAATCAAGTTGTGTGTGATGTGTTGATAGTAGAGGTAAGTGCAGTCAATATCTGAGTACGTATGTAATTGTACACTGCACATAAATCAAGTTGTGTGTGATGTGTTGATAGTAGAGGTATGTGCAGTCAATACCTGAGTACGTATGTAATTGTACACTGCACATAAATCAAGTTGTGTGTGATGTGTTGATAGTAGAGGTATGTGCAGTCAATGCCTGAGTACGTATGTAATTGTACACTGCACATAAATCAAGTTGTGTGTGATGTGTTGATAGTAGAGGTATGTGCAGTCAATACCTGAGTACGTATGTAATTGTACACTGCACATAAATCAAGTTGTGTGTGATGTGTTGATAGTAGAGGTAAGTGCAGTCAATATCTGAGTACGTATGTAATTGTACACTGCACCTAAATCAAGTTGTGTGTGATGTGTTGATAGTAGAGGTATGTGCATTCAATGCCTGAGTACGTATGTAATTGTACACTGCACATAAATCAAGGTGTGTGTGGTGTGTTAATAGTAGAGGTATGTACAGTCAATACCTGAGTACGTATGTAATTGTACACTGCACATAAATCAAGTTGTGTGTGATGTGTTGATAGTAGAGGTATGTGCAGTCAATACCTGAGTACGTATGTAATTGTACACTGCACATAAATCAAGTTGTGTGTGATGTGTTGGTAGTAGAGGTAAGTGCAGTCAATACCTGAGTAAATATGTAATTGTACACTGCACATAAATCAAGGTGTGTGTGGTGTGTTAATAGTAGAGGTATGTACAGTCAATACCTGAGTACGTATGTAATTGTACACTGCACATAAATCAAGTTGTGTGTGATGTGTTGATAGTAGAGGTATGTGCAGTCAATACCTGAGTACGTATGTAATTGTACACTGCACATAAATCAAGTTGTGTGTGATGTGTTGATAGTAGAGGTATGTGCAGTCAATGCCTGAGTACGTATGTAATTGGGATGAAATGCGTACTTACCTGCGGAAAACATGTATCTAGTTATGTAGGCATTTTATAGTGTTTTATAGGCTGAAGAAATTTTGATCAAATGTTGGTATATTGGTATTTTAGGTCTTGGAATACATAGAGTACTTTTAACCCGGAGAAATGAACACGCGTGCGAAGCCGCGGGTACAGCTAGTTTGATCTAAATTCCTTCAGCCGTCAAAAAGTTTTTATCGATTCCTCGGCTTCTACTGATCGGATTGAGATTGAGATACCTAAGTACACCAGTTTTTATGTCAAACCCTAAGCTATCCAAAAATGAAAACCGCATCGCAATTGGTCCAGTAGTTTTTACGTCATGCGCGAACAAACATACAGACAAACTAACAAACAATCAGACAAACATGATTTAAAAAAATATTATAGTCTTGTTCAGTAGCCTATTTTAAGTACCCTAGACCATATTTTATTAAATTATTTTCATTGTACAGACTTTTTCGTTCTTCTTGCTTTATTATAAGTATAGATAGATAATTATGGTACAAAGTATTTATTGCAAGTAGACCGCATAATATCAAATAGTGCATACAATAGCACCTCTCCAGGCCCTCTAGTACAAGTTCCGAGCTTTGAATGCCACCAAATAAGTCTAAAAAACGCTTCGAGCATATATAGAGTATTAATATAAATATGCTACTGATACCACTAACCACTTACCACTAATGATCGCCTGGCAGGCTACTTTTGGAATAAAACAATATACTACTGATACCACTAACCACTTACCACTAATGATCGCCTGGCAGGCTACTTTTGGAATAAAACAATATACTACTGATACCACTAACCACTTACCACTAATGATCGCCTGGCAGGCTACTTTTGGAATAAAACAATATACTACTGATACCACTAACCACTTACCACTAATGATCGCCTGGCAGGCTACTTTTGGAATAAAACAATATACTACTGATACCACTAACCACTTACCACTAATGATCGCCTGGCAGGCTACTTTTGGAATAAAACAATATACTACTGATACCACTAACCACTTACCACTAATGATCGCCTGGCAGGCTACTTTTGGAATAAAACAAAAAAAAACTACTTATCTTTTATTAAAATTTTATAAACTTATATGAAAATAACAGGCTAACCTCTTCTCAATAACTATACAAAATAATAATTATACCTCTAATTCAGTCAAATAATCATCCTTAAATCATCAAATCATCTAATACTAATGATCGCCTCCCAGGCGATCGCAATGTTTATTTCTCATACGTCCCTGCAATTACAAAATAATCGAAAATGTTACTAACACTCCACATTTAGAGATAATTTAACGTTCATTCCATCATTCAATCAATCAATATTACTCAACATGTCCCCGCACTACGCCTTCTACCAAGACGATGGCGTCGTAAAACTGTCGCTAATCTGTCGCAACTGGTAGTTCATTTGAATCAAAATTATACAAAATTACAAGCACAATTCACATAAATAACAATTACTTGTGATAGGAAATAGCGGTTCCCGTAAGTTTGATGTTGCTGTTCGCCTTCTGCACAAAAATACGGCACAATTCACCATTTTCACGGAGCTCTGCTTTGCGACACGAAACGATACCGAATGGCCGCGGTCGTGAGTGAAATAGTTTTATAAAACGTGAATGGCCAAGTCATGCCATATGGCCAGCAGAGGGGTACGCCCAATGATGCCAAACTCTCATTGGGTACGCCTTGCTTTAACATCTCCATTGGATATATGCTCTAAGAAAAAACGTTGACTCCTGCCACATAATAAATAATTGCTCTTGCTAGCAATATATGCTTACTGTTACACTTTCGTACCAATCCCGTTATAATTTCCCTCGGAGTTCAGAACAACAGTACGAGTAGCAGCACTAACGACAATCCGGTAAGAAAACACTCGCTATTGTACAAGGGTTAATGTTTTTTGGAAGATAGCTTAGCGTGCTAGCGAGCACTCCATCTGTATACACACAATTATTGTTTCTTTCAAATTGGGGCGCGAAAAAACATGGGAAAAATAATAAAACCAGAAGGCCTATCATGGGGGGTGGACAAGTTTTTATCCACTTCTCACACGTAAGAAGTGAATAAAAAAGGGGGAAAGATAATTTGTCAACCCCCCATGTTAGGCCTGCAGTGGCATAAAAATTATCACATACTTTGTACACAAAAAATAACAGAATTTTGATATGTGCCAACCCTAACGTAAACTTACGACTAATGTTCCCAGTAATCAGACGCAAAATTAAACTTGCTTTTACAATTTGCGACTCGTAAAACGACTTGATTGTCCCCGACCGATACGCCGCCGCGCCGCGGCGCCGCCCGCCGCCTGCGTCGCCGGCCGACGCGACGGACAAACGACGCAACGTACGACCGTGTGGCGCCACCCTTATTTTTCTTAGTTGAGATGCCGGTGTGGTCACGGTAATGTTTAACATTACCGTGGTGTGGTTTTGCTTATATTACCCGACTACGGGGAAGCAAGGGAAGGGTAATGAGTTTAACAGTCTGTATGTGGGAATGTGGATATTCCAGCATAGCTTCGCTCCTATTGGTTCGACGTTGACAAGCGAGGTATCAATCGATTCGTCTTCAGTAGAGCAATTACCTATCTTGTTTCATTATGTAACAAACACTATTTCATAGCAATTTCGACTCTATCGCACAGCAAACGTGGAACAACGTTTATCGTGGTCAAACGATTGCCTAGTAGGTACGTAATAAAAAAATGCATTAGTGATAGTGATAATGAAAATCTGATTGAAACAAAGTTAGCTAATAGGACTACAGGGGCCCGACCACATAACTTAGCTTCAATCGGATTCTCAGTATCGATATCACTAATGCCTTGCGATAGAGTCGAAATTGCTATGAAAAAAGTGATAATCCGATTGTAACCAAGTTATGTAATCGGGCCGCTGGTATAGAGTGTCATAGGCTATTTTGACCCGACCGTAGTCGGGTTTTAGTTTTTGAACTTGTGTCATGTTCGTAATCAAGCTTTATGTTGGGTTCGCCTCTTTCTTTGCGTATGCACGTTACTGTAACGAGTACGACTAATTGTTTCTGTTATGATATGAATGAGTAACTATTGAGGTTAGTTAATTGTAGAAACTAATGAATAATTAATGCCATCAGAAGATAATTGCTAGATACTTATCATTACGTTATAGGCTAATATGTTTTTACCCTCGTTAAGTTAAAATATATGGTAATAATAATTACTATTAACTTAGTACTGTAAGTACCTATATGAAATATGTACTTTCAGATAAAAGCTGATTTAAAAAAATATCTTGTTATATTTTTATGTTTGAATCAATGTTGTCTCTCTGCGTTCGTGTTGTCACAAATAGGCTCCGGCAGAAAATTAGAACCGAGCACAGATATAAATATGGTCTGTGGTCGAGGCTTTACAGCCCTATCGTTTGCCGAGTCTTGTGACAACACACAGCATTAGTTTTTTTTTATTTATTTCTGTTTGTCATTACATATGTTAATGAATGCTAAGGCCTGGAGGCCAGAAAAAATACTTATATATTTTTATACATCTACATTTATCTACATCTACACTAATATTATAAAGAGGAAAGATTTGATTGTATGTTTGTTTGTTTGTAATGGATAAACTCAAAAAACACTGAAACGATTTAAAAAAAAACGTATAGAAAGCTAAATTATCAGCGAGTAACATAGCGGGATTATAATTTTGAAAAAAATAGATTTTCCTTCGAAAATTGCAATAATGAAACCCGAGGTATTAAATTTTGCAAAAAAACTCGATTACTTTGTGTCACAAACCAAAGAGTATATAAATACTACGTTAGATCACAAACTAAGAAGGAGATACGGATCTTTGTATATGGAACGTTGCCATGGAAACGAAATCACAGCAAATCTAATAATCATTGACGTTAGAAATAATATGCTATTAATACACGAAATAGTAGCCGTAATTCAACCTCCTTGCGTTAAACAGAATAATACTGTAGACGAAATGGTACGTGCGTATAAACATTTTGTGTAAGAAATTGTTGTTGTTCTATTTGTCCAAATAAAGTACCTACTAATTTTATCTTTATATATATCCCGTGCGAAGCCGGGCGGGTCGCTTGTATAATATAAACATATGCACACAATAAAAACATATGCTCGAAGCATATGTTTTTATAACAAGCACAAATAAAAAAAAAATAACCCCCGGACCCCCACTTATAGCTAAGAAGCATCTCGATCACATCAGTTTTCAAACATAAAAACCGCATCAAAATCGGTTCATTCGCTTGGGAGCTACGATCCTCACCTCCATTCCCCCCCATTATAGCTAACAACCATCTCTTTTACCTCAGTTTTGAAACATAAAAACCGCAGCTAAATCAGTCCATTCGTTTGGAAGCTACGATTCTCACCCCCCTTTTCTCACCTCCCTCCGTCTCCGTTCCCTGTATTTCATCGTTTTCCTTTAATTTTATTTATAACTAGTTTTCCCGCCCGCGACTTTGTACGCGCAAACTTCTGTTTATCGCGAAATAAAGCTTTCCTATTTTCTTCTAGGATATTAAAAACCAATGCAAAAGTAGGTATAGCACTAGTGCTCTTGATGTTTTTTGACAGGCTTGTTATTTCGTTTCCATGGAAACCACAGAACATTCTGTGATGGCAACCGTTCCTTACAGTGATTAATCAACATTTTCCAGTTTTCCCGCGGAAACTTACAATTTTCTGGGATAAAAAGTACCTATCCCATGTTTTATTCCAGGGTATAAGCTATCTCCATTCTAAATTTCATCAAAATCCGTCCAGCAAGTAGCGGGCGGAAATACTAATACCTAATAAAAGAAAAAGAATGAAAAAACTATAAGTACCTTAAACTGATAGAGATTGCGAAAATGTTGAGCTACTAATAACCTTCATAAAAATTCAAAAAGTGCTAAATATCCGTAAAATTAATCAAAATTCCCAATTATAGCTGTTGACAACTAAAATTTGTAAACAAAGTGCGGAGCCGTTTTAATTTGGCGAGAAGATAGGGTTTGTTCGACGAGTTCCCACCAATATTTTTGCGTGCTGATACTAGAATTGTTATAATGATTGCATATATCTTTTTACGTATATTAGATAGGAAATAATTATGATAGAGAACCAGAGGATATAAAAACAAAATTGAAATAATTGAGTTTTTTTATATTAAAAGTAATTTCTGTTGTTAATAAAATAATTATTTAGAAGTATATGCTATTATTTTCACTTATCCTTATTGATAACTAGCTGTACCACCCACTGCTTCGCACGTGTGGCCATTTCTCTAGGTTAAAAGTGCTATTCCAAGACCTAAATTACCAATGTACCAACATTTAAACAAAATTCCTTCAGCCGACAAAATATTTTTGTCGATTGCTTGGCTTCTACTCATCGAATTGAGATACCAATTACACCAGTCTGTAAGTAAAAACGTAAGCTATCCAACACTGAACCGCATTGCAATCGGTCAAGTAGTTTTTTTACGTGATGCGCGACCAAACATACACACAGACAGAGAGATAAGGCATATAAATTTAATAAGGAATTTTGATCAATATTGGTCTTGGAATAGCACACAGAGTACTTTAAACCCAGAGAAATGAGCACGCGTGCGAAGCTACGGGCACAGCTAGTTGTACATATCTTTATTGTTAGTCTATATGAGTATCTGAAATAATATACCTAATTGATATTCCTAATTGAAAACGAAAGATATATAATTTCGCGAATGTATACTGTATGTATGTTTGTTAACGCATTTCTCGGAAACTAGGTACAAATCTGATTGCAATAATTCTTATTGTAATATTTTCAGTATCTTTCAACTTGGGGAAAAGTTGAAGTTTTATCAAAAACGGATCAGTAGTTTAAAAGATATGGACTGTTTTCTTTTCCAGTAAGGCTTTTTATTTAGCGGAACAAGACTTCATTTTCTAAGGCCTACTTGATCGAAACTAAAAAACAGGAATCAAACTAGTAAAAAAGAAAGACTTCAAATCGTATAAAACTTATAATGTAGGTGAACCCAGTCCCCTGAGGAGTTTGGGTTATCTGCGGCTTCCTTGGTTTGTGTTCCAAACTCACTTTATAAAACTTATAATGTAGGTGAACCCAGTCCCCTGAGGAGTTTGGGTTATCTGCAGCTTCCTTGGTTTGTGTTCCAAACTCACTTTATAAAACTTATAATGTAGGTGAACCCAGTCCCCTGAGGAGTTTGGGTTATCTGCAGCTTCCTTGGTTTGTGTTCCAAACTCACTTTATAAAACTTATAATGTAGGTGAACCCAGTCCCCTGAGGAGTTTGGGTTATCTGCAGCTTCCTTGGTTTGTGTTCCAAACTCACTTTATAAAACTTATAATGTAGGTGAACCCAGTCCCCTGAGGAGTTTGGGTTATCTGCAGCTTCCTTGGTTTGTGTTCCGAACTCACTTTATAAAACTTATAATGTAGGTGAACCCAGGTCCCTGAGGAGTTTGGGTTATCTGCAGCTTCCTTGGTTTGTGTTCCGAACTCACTTTATAAAACTTATAATGTAGGTGAACCCAGTCCCCTGAGGAGTTTGGGTTATCTGCAGCTTCCTTGGTTTGTGTTCCGAACTCACTTTATAAAACTTATAATGTAGGTGAACCCAGTCCCCTGAGGAGTTTGGGTTATCTGCAGCTTCCTTGGTTTGTGTTCCGAACTCACTTTATAAAACTTATAATGTAGGTGAACCCAGTCCCCTGAGGAGTTTGGGTTATCTGCAGCTTCCTTGGTTTGTGTTCCGAACTCACTTTATAAAACTTATAATGTAGGTGAACCCAGTCCCCTGAGGAGTTTGGGTTATCTGCAGCTTCCTTGGTTTGTGTTCCGAACTCACTTTATAAAACTTATAATGTAGGTGAACCCAGTCCCCTGAGGAGTTTGGGTTATCTGCAGCTTCCTTGGTTTGTGTTCCGAACTTACTTTATAAAACTTATAATGTAGGTGAACCCAGTCCCCTGAGGAGTTTGGGTTATCTGCAGCTTCCTTGGTTTGTGTTCCGAACTCACTTTATCATACTTATCCTGAGTTTGTTGTGACGCGAGTTTTCGTACTTATCCAATCGAAGAAATGGAGTGCGAGTCGTGCGTCGCGCCGGTACAGTAATACCCCTCTATCCCTATTTATGTCGTGGTGATATCGTAAAATTGATCATATTACCACATCATGAAACATTTTTATTTCATGAAATTATCGTTGACATCATGTAATGGTTTGAGCAGATCAATGAATGATTAGCGTTTGACGATATGAACAGCTACGTGTGTTTAGCTGTTCATGATATGGTCAAGCATCTAGTGATCATATCGTAAAATAGTTACATTATCCACCGCTAGAGGCGCTAGGCGGAAGCCCAACTTCGCCGTGACAAGGAGAAGGCGGGAGTTCGCTACGCTTCGCTCCCTCTTCGTCTTCGTGTTTTTTTTCTAGCCTTGTAACTTGTAACCTACCTGATTGAACACCTTTTGTGTCAACGATGTGATCAGTTCATGAAATAAAAGCATTTTATGAAATGATCCATTCTGCGATATCGCCCTCACATCTAGGTAGGTACTTACATTAAATAACATTACTTACATTATATCAATAGTCAACTAGTTAAGTCTCATTTCATAATCCAGAATGGTAATTAAAACAGATAATACACATTTTTTTTCTTTTAATTTTTTTTCCTATTTTTTTAGTTAGGAAAACAAAGACGAATAAAATTTTAGCAAGAAGTACTAACGTCAAAGTGATTATGGTTTATAAATAATATATTGAAGCTATGTCTGTAACTTCAGCTTTTGAATCTTTATCAAGCACAGGTCCGATCTTGTATGGAGTACTGCTGCCACCTCTGGGACGGTTCTGCCAAGTATCAGCTCGAGTCTTTGGATTCAATTGAGAGAAGTGCTGTCAGGCTTATTGGGGATGACACTCTAGTAAAGAGTAAGCTTCAAAGTTTGCCGCATCGACGTGAGGTCGCAAGCCTGTCGGTATTCTACAGATTGCACTATGGAGAGTGTGCACAAGAACTGCACAACCTGATTCCCCCATCACCTTTCCATCACAGTACGACTAGACGATCAGCAAAGCGCCACCCTTTCATGGTTGAAATACCTCGCACAAGAACGAAGCGTTACGCTTCTTCATTTATTAAAGAACTGCAAAGGAGTGGAATGCCCTGCCCTCGTCAGTGCTTCCGGTAAAATATAACCCAGGTGTGTTCAAGTCAAGAGTGAATAGGTATCTACTAGGCAAGCGTGCTACACCATCGACCATATTCATCACTTTTCATCAGATGAGATCGTGGTCAAACGATTGCCTAATCCGTAATAAAAAATAAAAAAAAACTTCCAAAGTATGACCACAGGCACATTATCATGAAAATTTAGCAACTTATTATTATTTCTCTTTATAAGAAACAAAAATCATAATCTAAAACACACTTAGTTCCACATAAATTACTTAGCTTTACGCAATTCAATAGAAGCCACACTTATAACCAATCCTAAATATATGCCGATCTGGCTAAATCTACGTCTCAAGAACGATTGAGCTAAAAATGTTGAAGATCCAATAGGTTGCCTTGCTGGTGCCATTTATTCCAGGCGGCAAAATGCTTCATGCTGATTGGCTGGAACTCCCAAGTGTGCCAACTGCTTCGACGGAAATACCATTTTTCCAAGGTATACCAACTGTCGCATTTTGACGGAAGTAGAATGATTAGACGCTGTTTCGCTTTACTCTTCGACCATAGATTGCACTGAGGCGCCATCTGTACAGAGGTTTGCAATAAGTTGACAATTAATTTGGTATGACGTTGACATTTGACGATAACGTTTGATTTCTCGCAAGGAGTGGAGAATCTATCAAGTTATCTTTTAGCTAATTGTCACACTAGTCAAGTCGGCAGCAGCTGATATACCTATAATAGCTCCAGCTATAATCTGAGAAATCAGCTTGCCAAACCTTCCAACATTAGGAAAAGGGCTCTAAGCCGTAGTTGAGGAATTTACTCATTAATATCCTTAAGGGAAAGAGCAGCCCAGTGCTTGTATATTTATTCCATTATATGCAAAATTATAGCCATGACAGTAGTTAGTATTGTGAAATCAAAGTAGGGTATAGGGGTATAGGGTAGTTGTACCATAATATGAACACACACCAACGAATGAACACTTGGAGGTGTTTTTCCTAAAATAAGGTTTTTGTGCAAACTACCATTCAGGAAACATGTGCAAAATGTGGCAGCACTATTATGTTTTGACTCAGTGACGTTGCGTCTGTGATTGGTCTATTTGAAATAAAATGGTGGAATAATTTGTGAGCGCATCCTACTGTGCTCCTTCGCAGTTACTGTTGGCAAAAAACTAAGGAGAACACGTGAAAGAGGTGCTTGCAACGGTTCATTTCTCATCACTGTAAGTAAACAGATGAAGTATAATATTTGTATATTGTGAAGTAATATGCTTTCTACTTATTTTCATTTATTATTATCATAAATTGTGTTTCTAAAAGTTTATTTCTTAGTGTTCATATTTGGGTGCGTCATTTACGCTGTGTACGTATGAATGAACCAGAGTGTTCACATTTCGGGTATCTGTCAATATTAAGACATGTCGATTTTATGCCTTATAATGATAGGAATATGTTTGTAAATTGATGTGATAACAATATTTTTCTATTATAAAAGCCAGGTCTTTAAATTGGATTATTACCGAAATCCCCACCAGACCGTCCTAACGGGGTTTAAAGTTTTCGTTCATGTTTAGGGTAGCTCGCCTTATGCTTAACAACACCATACGAGTACATCGTGAAGTTCATTCGCTGGTGCAAAAGTTCCTAAACCTGGACAATAGTTTATTAGTTCTTAAAGTCGAACAAAGTTAATTACAAATATTACTGAGGTTATCATACAATAAAATAAATAAATATTTCTTTTAAAAAGAGTGATTTAAGTACCAAAACAAAAGTTGTATTTTAAAAAAAGAAACGGCAGAAGAATACTGAATGTGAACTTTTTGTTTTATCCACACATAAAAGATGTATATGAAATACATATGGATTCAGTTGTTGATATTCTCATAATAAAAAAAACAACACGACGAGGAGAAATGATTTCCACCAAAGATTTGAAAGATGTGCAATGAACACCTTGTTTCATCGTAACTGATTTACAAAATTATTAATCATTTAGAATAGAGTAGGTATTTTTTTCTTTAGTTATGCATCGTTCCTATATTTTTAAATTAGACAAAAGAAAACTTGTAATAAGGTGAAAGAATTTGGTTATTCAATTCAAGATTTATTTACCTAGATGGTTATATATATATTGTTTCTTTATTAAAATAATACCAGCAGTTACAAATTTACATTATTATTGTGATTAAAAAAAGACTATTAAGTTCGTTCGAACCTATCCTAACCTATTGGGACCAGATGAAGGACTTCAAAATAGTCCGAAACTGGTCGGAGTATTTCCGATCTTCTATTTCGTGAGTTTTTAGCCGTTTTATTTATATGTATTACCTATTGGGCTCAAAATAAATGGCCCTACTTAGTAGGATCATTCATAGGTACTTTACCTGTTCGCTATTAGGTGAAAAGTGTTCATACATAGGTGATTTTAGATATTTGAAATCCTTTTTTTTATAATAATAAATACAATGATTTTAAAACGAAATTGTTATTTTAATTCTATTCGTCCATTTAATAGGTATGTTTGTAGATGCAACATAATAAGTAAATTTTATCCCGAGCAATCGGATCTAAATGCTGCTTAAGTGCTTAAGGGTTCATTCACTGGTACATCTACCCTACTTACTGACAAAAGCACCCGCTCTAGCAGCCTCCAAAGCTGGCGTAGATAGAACACTTCATCCATTTGTTGTTATAATTTACTTTATTTCCTTCACTGAACTTCACTGGTCTACACTACAGAATACATATACACTTAACCATAGATACACTCGAGAGCAATGAATCCGGGTCACTTAAAGAAACCTATAAATCTCGGAAAGTAAGAATGCTAGCTTAATGAAATAAATTGTGTTTAATAGACAATATGATACCCCTTAAATGAAAGTAATAAAATTTATGAGTCACTTAAGTTTATTTACTATAAATTACATAAAGAAAAAAACTGCTGATCTCGCTTTAAAACAAAAATAGGAAACAACATCATTTCATTTCATTTATTAATGCCAACATGTAGACAGACAGGTGTTACAAAAAGTCTTATTAGGAACTAATACATGTGCCCTGTCAGGGCGCTGCACTCATGAGTGGAGTCACAATATATTAATTCTAAGTATAATTAAACAAAATAACATTTTAATTAAATTCCCTACTATAAGTCAGTTTTAAATACTATATCGATTCTTAACTTATTTACAATTTCATATTAGGCATGTCATAATTAATTTCACGATTTTCTTGAATTTTAATACTTTATGTTGCCTCCTCGTGCTTCCATTACTGCGTTTACGCGGTTTGGCATGCTGTACACCAAGTTCCTTATACGATTTTGGGGAATATTCTCCCATTCCTCTGTGAGAGCAATTTTGATCTTACGATGCGTGATTGGGGGAGGCTTTCGTTGTTTTACGCATCTCCCTAGTTTATCTCAAGCACGCTCGATCGGGTTGATATCCTGGCTGCGTGCTGGCCACTCCATACGAGTAATGTTCATCTCTTGAAGGTAGTCTTTCACAATCCAACCTGTATGAGGTGGGGCATTTTCATGCATAAAAATAGCATCCTCACCCAAATTGACCATAAATGGCCCACGTGTTCATTAAGGATTTCTTCCACATATTTTACGCTAGTTAAAGAGACGTTTTCTATAAACAACAGTTTTGTGCGACACTCAGATGAAATTCCGGCCCGCACAAGTACAGACCCACCACCGTAGGCTACTTTTTCTTCAATGCATGCTTCCTTGAATCTTTCTCCTGGTCTTCTATATATATTCTGTGTCTTCCATCGTGCTTGTAGAGCATAAACTTTGATTCGTCGGAGAACATAACTTTTGACCAATCTTCAATAGTCCAATTTAAGTGGTTCTGGGCATATCTTAGTCTTGAAAAATGATGCCCTCGCTCCAGTTTAGGGCCATTTGCAGGCCTAAGTGGTTTCAAGTTAGCTTTAGCAAGTCGTCGTCTTACCGTCCATGCGCTTGGGTTACTTCCTCCGAGGCGTCAAAACTGATTTGTAAGTTCAGTTCCTGTGAGAAAGCGATTACGAAGCATGGTGTTCACCAAGTATCGATCTTCTCGTGCTGTGTTACACCTGGTTTTGCCTGTTCTTGATCTGCGTAAGTTAGAGCCAGTTTCCTCGTAACGTCGGAGAACTCTTTGTACTGTTGACAGCGACACACCGACAGTCCTGGCTGTATCGCGCTGACTCCGGCCGGTTTCGAGCATTGTGAGAATTCTGGTGCATTCTTCAGATGTAAGCGACATGATTACAGCTTGAATAATAAATATCGAACACTATCAATATGGTTTATATACCCACTTAAATTACAGATTAGAAACAAAAGCAAAATCAAATGCAGTAATTTCGTAGTTCCATCTTCGAAAGTCTCCCCTTTTCAAATTTGTTTTTTTTTTATGACATAACTACAATAACTAAGAAGTTTTAATACCTTAATTTAAGGAATATTTAACTGTCTATTAAACACAATTTATTTCATTAAGCTAGCATTCTTAGTTCCCGAGATTTATAGGTTTCTTTACGTGACCCGGATTCATTGCTCTCGAGTGTATATATAACAACACCTACATAGTTATATTTAGTATATAAAACGCGGCGAAAACCATGAGAGGCACCCTATAAAGTCTATTTTATTACATTTTAATGAAATAGAATGGGTGCGAGGTCCACAACTCAAACAAAATGCACGTTCGTTGGACTTGTTTGGACATGTATTATGCAGACGAATTATTGAATAAATAATTTTGTAATTATAGGATCGATAATCCAACTTGATTATACCTAACTATCAAATGCAATTGTAACCGTGCCTCAATAATGTTTCTTGATTGGAGTGTATGAGGTGAATGATAGTAATTACTATGTTCTCAAAATTAATAAAGAGAATAATAATATTAAATATGTCCAACTTGTTAGACATTTGATCATTTTAGCTTTGTTGAAGCAACAAATGGCCGTTTATCATTTCTGATACTTTTTTTTTAATTTTAATCTTTTTTTCAATCATACAAATTTTGAAATTGATTAGCCAAGTTTTTTTTCAGTGTAGTTTTTTATCTAATCATCGGATTAAAATACCAAGTACCTCAGTTTTTAAGTTAAACCCTAAGCTACCCAACAGTGAAAACCGCATCGCAATCGGTCCAGTAGTTTTTACATGTTACGCGAACAAACATACAGACAAACAGACATACATGATAAAAAATATGTTATATTCTAATTCAGTAGCTTATTTTAAGTAGCCTATTTTTTTTTTATTATCTTCTTTGTACAGAGTTTTATTCTTTATTATATAAGTATAGATAGATAGAAAGATAGATAGAAAGATATGAGATACTAAAAGCTAAAAAATAAAATAAAGTCGTGCGGCGTAGGCTACCTTGAGTAATAGAAATTCGACTCACCACACGATTTTATTTTAGTATTTAGCTTTATGTACTTATAAACTGTTTAACTTAAAAATCATTTTTTGGCGTCTTAGCTATATTATACTATCAGCAACCAAAATGCCGAATGAAGAGGCCGCATACAGAGATAATTATAAAAACATTTTTATTAGTGTGTGTTTTGGCTTTGAGAGATTACTGTGAATAATTTACATCCAAGTCATAATATTTTCTCTGAATATCCAAAATATTCTCTATTAGAACGGAGCTCTGAAACAAAATATTCGTTGTACCGAAATATATACTATAGGACCGGTCACCCTTCTGAAAATATGTTTTTCATAGCTATTTTTATGTTAATAAACTCATCCTTTGATCCTCTAACATTATTACAGCGCAGAGAACTGTCAGTTCACTTTATAATCTTTTCGAATTATCAGTTCATATTTAGATATGGTATTTATAAAGGTAAGTAGCTGTCAGTACAGCAGCCGATTGCATTCGACATTTCTGGTCATATTTCAGATGTAGGTATTCATAGTAAATGAAAAGTAGTAAAAACCCTTCGCTAGCTAGAAATACAGTAGACTCAGTAGAATGTAGTACTGTTATTTATTCTGTGTCAGTAGTCTTCAACCTAGGTATATACTTTCCTACATTTGTTATTATTTAATTTTCTACAAAAGCACATCAAAACACAACTCCGTGCATAGCTAAAAATGTCGCATAGTTAACGAAGGCCTTGTAAACAGCGTGAAAGAACAATTGTTCCGCATTACAGAGACAAAGGCGCCCAAACGCGGCGATTCCACGGGATAAACAAACGCCGCCCGACACGCGCGAGCATCGTAACGAGCGCAGGAGTGGAGCCTTCCACCACACAGAGTTACCAAGCCAGTAGCACTACTAGCGCACAAGCGCGCCGATTCCACGGAATAAACAAACGCCACCCGACACTCGCAAGCACCGTGGCAAGCGCAGGAGTGGAGCCATCCACCACACAGAGTGTGCAGTGTGCACAGACGTAGCACTACTAGTGCACAAGCGCGCCGATTCCATGGCAAACACAAACAGTCTATCTACACTGTAGATAGTGCCCCAACTGCTGCGCTATTCTTCTTCCGCGTCTAATAAACTAATAATAGTTAGGTGAGGCTTTTGCACCGTGGCGTTCTCGGCTTAGAATAAGACCCCTCCCAATCCTCCCGTGGATGTCATAAGAGGCGACTAAGGGAATACACACCGAAAGATATGCAGCAGCGTCCTCCGAGCACATATTTGTAATACTGTGGTCACCAATCCGCCTGCCAAGCGTGGTGACTATGGCAAACCCTCCCAATATGACATATCGCAAAGACGGCCCCCAGTCCTCAGCGGCTCCGTTATTCTTGGCACCAGTAGCAGCCACGATAACGGCGGAGCAGGGGGTACTAAGAATCCCCGGCAGAGACCCAGCTACCAACCCCCACGATCTCTGGACCTGGCAACTTATAACGCACGCACCTTGAGGACCGATGAGAAGTTGATAGAGCTGGAAGAACTAGTAAGTAAGTTGCGCTGGGGTATTATAGGGTTATCAGAAGTCCGAAGAGAAGGAGAGGCTACGATGACCCTCAATTCCGGCAACTTACTCTATTACCGGGAGGGCGACCAGCAGTCCCAATACGGTTCTCGTCTACAAGTTCCTCGTCAACATCATTGTGAAGATCGAAAGCGTTTCGAGCAGGGTGGCATACCTTATACTCAGAATTACCGAAAGGTATTCGTTGAAGGTCATACAGGTGTACGCCCTACACGCGAAGCGCCCGGACGATGAAGTTGAGGATATGTATGACAACATTTCTAATGCCATGCATGTCCCGAAAACACACTTCAAAGTGGTGATGGGGGACTTCAACGCACGGCTGGGCATGAGAAATGGCGATGAACTGAGAGTGGGGCAGTTTGGATTTCGACAGCGGAACCAAAGGGGTCAACGAAGAAGGAGGGGCTCTTTATGATGAACTCCTTTTTCAAGAAGCGCCCGTCCAGGAAATGGATGTGGATGCACAAGGCGGTCATAAGCACGAGACATACAGCATATATTCAATGATGTCTCTGTGATTAACAGGGTTAAGACAGGCAGTGATCACCGCATGGTAAGAGGCTCATTGAATATCAACGTAAAGCTGGAGAGGTCTCGTTTGATGGGATCTGCGCCCAAGTCCTGCCCAAATCCAAAACCCCGAGAGCTTTCAGTTAAAGCTCCAAAATCACTTCCAAATCCTTACCGAATGCGATACAGTGGACGAACTAAAACACTGAAAGACCGTCGCCCGGCTAAGGAAACGGACCTTCTTCTCAGATAAAGGCGAGGTAATTAAAACAAGATGGTAAATTCAATAACAAAGGGCTTTATTACATAAATAAAAAAACACACATGAGTTATCAAAGCTTGGTACTCTCCCCTTTACTGAGGAATTCAAAAAGAAGTATTTTTCACTTAATTAAGTTTGTTCTGCATCAAAATATTTCTAAACAGCTAGTTCTTATAATAAGATTCAAATTCTCAAATATGATTACAATTTTCTCAAACATATATATTATAGTACATAAATTCGGCCTGTACTATATGAATCTACATTAGAACTGCAGTATCCTAGGGTAGTAAAAACTTAGAGAGAATAGTGGTCAGCAGTTCATCATATATTGGTCACAACGCAACGGAATACTGTCGTGTATGCCCTAGCACGTTTTAAATCAAATGTATTTGTGCAAACAGGAGTGTATATGTGTGTAAAGTTGTGTTTCCCAGAGGGATGTAAAACTGTAAAACAGAAAGTATCTTTCAACAGTATTCTAACACGCAAGCAGGCGAAGGCTTCCCTCACTACCGCAGCTCGCTGACTCGAAAATGAATTGGAGTGGACCAACCTGGAAGCTTCCCGGGACGGCGTACCGTCGACTCGCGTGCCGCCGCGGATCGCCTCCTTTACTCCACTCGTTTAGCTCCTCCTGCTCTCCACGAACGGTGCCTTCCGCTCCTCTCGAACGGTTTCTGCGTCTCCCACGGTCGGTGTCTGGTGTCTCTCTCGATCGGTGTCTTCTACGGGACAGGTGGTGCGTTGACCGGTTGGTGAGCCCGGAGATCGGCTTCTTCCATGAACGGCTGGTGAGCCCCGGGAGATCGGCTTCTTCCACGAACGGCTGGTGATCCCCGGGAGATCGGCTTCTTCCACGAACGGTTGGTGAGCCCTGGGAGATCGGCTGGTGAGTAGCTTCGAAGTGGTGACGGCAGCGGCCGTCCGTCGATGCTCGACAATAACCTGGCTTTTGCACTCGTATACTTATTTCGCCGGTTACCGAGTAGTCACGGTTTCCGCGCTTCGTTCTGGACTGCGTGTCTCGGTCGTTTTGTCCACACACGAGACTGCGTGTTCTTCTGCTGCCTGCGCCGATCTCAATCATGTGCCAACTATGTGAAACCAACTAATTCACTGTCCGTACTCAAAAATGCTTGCAGCGAGCCTTTCTTTTGTATATATACGGACTCTGACTTCTACGTTGAGTAGGAGGCTACTCCGAAATCTTACATCCGCTTTTCCAGAAATCTCTAGAAACTACTCTGCAGCTTGCATCGTAATTCAGACCCTGTCGGCCTAGCTATACAGGTCACTGTCCTCCAGCCAGCTCTGGTACATCCAGTCATCTTCCGGTCTGATAAGGCTGTTTACCCTCTCAACTTTATATAAAAAAAAACAAATAATCTGGAATTTTTCTGTGTTCTACTCGATATGTCAAAACATTCCATGGTGTGTCCATCGCAAGCGATTTGTATGTGTAAATTATTTTCGACATATGAATTGCTGCCCTCTGAATTTCCGATTTGTTAGCCAACTCAAAGATACGACTTATTCCGGATTTTTCAAACATTTTGCCCTTTGATCAAAGCTATCCAGGGCCTGGAATAATTCCTGTAACGTTTATTATAAGGTAACACTCAAAAGTTGTACTACTTCCTGACAGAGGTTTCTGCATGGTTTACACCTTCCTTCTAGTTCATGTCTCTCGACACTAGCTGTCGCTGCGTGGATTTACCATTTTAACCATTTTGAGCCATGAGATGAAAACTTTGCCCTTTCACTTGCAGAGGCAAATTCAACCATTATCCATTGATTCTTAGAAAGGCGAAATCTTCATTCAGTCTTCAATAAAGTTATGCTTTCATTGATCCTTCATCGAAGAAAGTGGCGCAGCGAACGGTCGTTCGGCGTTTCTTACCAAACGAGAAGTCTGGTTTCCACTTGAGGAGAAAACGCACAATGATCTAATAGATGGCGCTTCTACCAATAGGTATTTGATAACGCCGGCATTATTTGCGTTCTCGGAGAGAAGATGCTCCTCCTCGCTAGATGGCGTTGTACCCAATATATTCTATTTAATCGGGATTTATAACAAATCTCCCTCGGAGTCATGATTTAACATGCTACACAACGGGCTGGTGAAAATTGTTCACGTGGTCAGGTCGGAGTTCTTTAAGACCCACCGCAAAAATAGAATACAGAAACTCTCTGAGTATACACTGAAACTTATGGCAGAACGAGGCGAGATGAGGCTGCAGTCTTCAGTGGATATGTCAAGTTACAGCTTGCTTAATAAACAGATCTTCAAGTCGATGCGACACGATTTGCATTCCTATAATACTACTTGTATTAAGAACGCAACAGAGTGGAACATGGACTCCAAAGTGTTCGCAACAGATCTATCTATTGGGCAAAGCCTGTTGACGAAGCTGAAAACCGACAGTGGCAGCATCGTTTCGTTGAATCCAAAGATATTGAGTGAGCTCGATAAGTTCTATGGACAATTATACACCTCATCGCGTACTCATTCTAGCATGACTAGCGATGCAAGAGCCCGTTTAACCCGTAATTATACCGAAGATATCCTGGACGTCAGCCTATACGAGATCAGAATGGCTCTCAAACAGCTTAAGAGCAACAAGGCACCAGGGGAGGACGGAATATCGACAGAGCTACTGAAAACGGGTGGAACACCGGTACTTAAAGTCATTAAAAAGCTGTTTAACTCCGTCAACCTCGAGGGTACTACGCCAGAGGCGTGGGACAGTGGGCGTTGTTCTTTAAGAAAGTTGATAAAACCCTCTTGAAGAATTATAGGTCCATTTCGCTGCTGAATCACGTGTATAACCTGTTTTCGAGAGTAGTTACAAACCGTCTCGCTCGTAGGTTTGACGACTTTCAGCCTCCCGAACAAGCTGGATTCGGGAAAGGCTTTAGCACCGTAGATACGCCCACAGATACAGAAGACCGAAGAGTATAATCGGCCACTATGTCTAGTGTTTGTGGATTATGAGAAAGCTTTTGATTTAGTCGAGACCTGGGCAGTGCTACAGTCATTACAGCGGTGACAGATTGACTACCGGTACATCGAAGTGTTGAAGTGTTTGTACAGCAAGGCCACCATGACAGTCCATCTTCAGAATTGATTGATGTTAACACCAGTCAAACGGATATGGTGTTAACATCAATGGCGAATACATCACTCACCTTCGATTTACCGATGATATAGTCATCATGGCAGAAACCCTGGAAGACCTAAGTGACCTCAATATTGTTTCCCAACAGGTGGGTCTTAAAATGAACATGGGCAAGACGAACATCATGTTAAATGCCCATGTCGTACCCATGCCGGTTTATGTTGGGAACGATATTATCGAAGCTGTTGATCACTATGTCTACTTAGGTCAGACGATCCATCTGGGTAGATCCAACTTCGACAAAGAGGTCAACCGACTAATCCATCTTAGATGGGGAGCGTTCGGGAAATTACGCCATATCTTCTCGTCGCAGACCCCACAGAGCCTCAAGACGAAAGTTTATAATAAGTGCGTGTTGCCAGTGATGACATACGGCACTGAGACGTGGTCACTAACTATTGGTCTCATACACAAGCTCAGAGTTGCGCAGCGTGCAATGGAGAGAGCTATGCTCGGTGTTTCACTACGTGACAGAAAAGAGGATATCCGTAGCAGAACCAAGGTTATCGACATAGCTCTCAGAGTTTGCAAGTTGAAGTGGCAATGGGCAGGCAATATAGTTTGCAGAACCGATAACCGCAGGGGAATAAAGTTTCTGTAATGGCGGCCACGAACAAGCAAGTGAAGTGTGTGGAGACCCCCCACACGATGGACCGACGACATTGTAGCCATCGCAGGAAGTCGGTGGATGGGGGTGGCAAAAGATCGCTCGTCATGGCGCTCTTTGGGGGAGGCCTATGTCCAGCAGTGGACTTCTAAGGGCTGACATGATGATGATGAGACTTGTAAAGACTCAATGGTTTACATAAGTGGATATTGACGCACCTACTAAAGTTTACTGAAAACCTTCAAAGTTTTCCTCGTTTGAAAGACCCTGGCTTATTGGAATAAACCGATATCACCTGAGGGTGTTGGGTATACGGGTAAAGCTGTGGGTGTAAGGCTATAGTAACTATAATTATTATGTTTTTCTAATAATACTAACAGATAAACAAAATTGTCATTTTAATGTTCTTGGAATATAATAGGCTCACGAACGGACAAATTACGGCAATCACCGTTAACGAGCTAACTAGATCTTGCACTCTTAGTTATTATGTGCCTAGACATTAAAGTAAGCGTTTAGTCATTAAGCTGGCAGTGCTAGCAGGAAGCTATTGAGATGTGCTCAATATTTCCTAGAAAAGGCAGTTAGTAGCCATGATGCTAAATATAGCCCTAGCCCTGTGCCAGGCTTGGCAGCTAGCCGTCGTAGATATCTTGGTCTACGGGGACGTGATATTCGACTTATTTCCTTAAATGACGTGTTTACGTTTACAACATTCATATTCCTATTCGTACGTATTCTGTTCGACTATTTTCATTTCTATTCTTATTTGTAACAAATATGAAAATTGCAAGGGGTTCCGTTTCTTACCAATGTACGCACTATAAACATCAAAGTAAACGATACGATTGAATAATTTTCTATAGAAACCCCAGACTTTTTCGAGCAAACATCCAACTGCGGTTTAAAACTGCTTTGGTTATTTTCATTGAAGCCGAATTAGATCATGAATAATAGGTACATGTAGGAGGATATGAATCGTTCATATACTATCGAACAAAATCTATTAGAACACTAAAATCCTAATTCCTAGTCTAACACGATTAACCCTACTGCGAACCCGCACTACGCCATAGAACAATAGCGCGGGCACGGTCCATTACAGCGTTTACACTCGAGCGTTCCTACTGAGACAATGCGCTGTGATCGGCAGATTGTTTGCGCCGATAGCCGCCGTGCCGTGTGCCGGGATCGCCGGCTTCAGCTTCAGGGACATAAGGAAATTAATTTCCTGTGAAAGAAACGTACTCGTACCAATGTGGTTTTGTTTACTTTAAGTATTCGTGTCACGGTTATATCGCCTGGAGCTATCCTAGCCAATATGCAATTAAGAAGCAAGAATTTTAACAAATTAATGTCGATATTTTTCTCTTCACAAACTATTGTTTTCTAGAGACCTGTACAACGTATTATTAATTATGATGATTTGGGATTTATGTGTTATTGCTCCTCTGCTCTGACTGAAGTTCGAACGAGGAATCCATAAAAAAAACTTCTGAAAATGAGCACACTATTCCAGATAACAATAGACCTTCCGCGTGTCTCCAAGGCTAAATTCTACCTTTTAAATCTGCGTGCTCTTTCCTCAGCAACATCGTCTCCGACCATCAGATGAGATGGAGTGACCTCCATGTAGGTCTATTTGAATAACAAGCACGAATTAAAAATTTATATTACCCCCGACCCCCCACCCCCCATTATAGCTAAGAAGCATCTCGATCACATCAGTTTTCAAACAGAAAAAAATGAATCAAAATCGGTCCTTTCGTTAGGGAGCTATGATGCCACAGACAGACACACACACATACTCACACACACCCTCACCCCCCCCCTCCGCCTTCCCTCCTTCCCCCCATTATAGCTAAGAACCATTCAACTAAAAAAAAACTTGTTTTTGTCAATCGATAAGCTAATAACTTGCCATAATTGTAACTTCCACTGTTTTCTTTTGTATTTTTAATGTAAATGACCTAACATTTGACCACGGTTGCCCCTGAACCTTATGCAACACATATTCCAGTTGCCATTACGTAGATCGCACCTACATAGTAGGTATATACTTATAATATAATACTAATAATATGTTGTAGTCGCAGCTATGCAAGTAAGCTGATAACTGATGATTAAGTGAAAAGTTTTTCTCAACGGTTACGAAAGATACTACTCGTATTTAACACCTAAGCAAATTAACGTAAAAACAAACGGTAGGTCGGTGTAAAAAGCGATTGTATTGAAATTAACAACTCGTGCGTAATTGTTTTATAATATAAAGTTGACACACTTAATGACAGCCCGTGTAAACAACTTACTTACTGATTGTTCAAAGAAATTAATTATACGCTTTATATTAGCTTCACTTGTATGTTTGTATGTTTGTATGTTTGTAACCGACTCCTTTGGACGCTATTTTGACCCACTTTAAACGGTCAGATTTCATTCAAATTTTAGCACACGTGTCAAAGACCGATGACAATGCAATAATTCGAAAGAAAACAAACTAAAAAGTAGATAATAAATAATAGTTTAAAAAAACTAAAAAACACGCTTTTTATAGAAACCCAAACTAAACAATAGAAAATAAATATTAATAATTTTGAATTGAGAATAGTGTAAACTGTTTTATTTCAAAAAAAGCGTGGGGTGCTTTTTAAGATATTATCGAAATGATAATCCTTCTTCTCATATCTATCAATGAAATATTTATAACTATTGACCCATGCACCCCACGATTTTTTTGAAATAAAACATTTTACACTATTCTTAATTAAAAATTATTAATATTTATTTTCTATTGTTTAGTTTGGTTTAATTATAACAAAATATTTTCTATTTTTTAGTTTGGTTTTCTATATAAAGCGTGTTTTTTAGTTTTTTTAAACTATTATTTATTTTTAGAATAAACACAATTCTACAAGGTATATAAAAATCATAGCATAATGAGATGAGAACCAAATAATATCAAGAGATGATAAATGCTCTAAAAGAACAGTCTCGAATATACATGGTGGTCCAGTACTGAGAGGGAGATGAAAGCGCAGAACCTAAAAACCCAGGACAGAGCGTCCTGGCACCGCTGTACAAGAAGACCTGGGATGGAAGAAGAGGAACATATAAAATAACATAGCATAGACGAAAACGAAAGGTATTCCATGATCCTCTCCATCCTTAGTTCCACCCATTTTGTTTTATTATGATTGTAAGGTGAGCAATAAGGCATACTTGTATTGTATTGTGTAGTAGGCCTATCCCGTGCAAGGGTTAATGGGATGGGAGCCCGGTGGAGAAGTAGCACTTGACTCCTGCGCCTGCTCGTATCGATTACACACTCAGCCGCAAAGTGCTCGCTTGTACTTCCTCGCACAATATCATAAAGTTATTGTATATGAGCTGAACCACAGAGCATATTCAAAATGTAACGTGTTTAAAAGTTGTGACAAATTGAAAAGGTGAAAATCTATCAAGTTACTTATAACACTTTGAAATTGAATATTTTATCTACCGACCATCCGACAAAGTAGATTCGAAAGAAAGCATAATTTTTAATGCTTTTCTTTATTTTG